>CALYLW010000808.1:520672-742410 GCA_944989445.1 Ampullaceana balthica | reverse complement strand
TACACGTACATCTGGAGGTGGGTAGCGGCTTGTCAACCCTTTCACGTGTTGGAGATTGACTTTTCCTGTATTGTTGTCGTTGTTTTGTTGTCATTGACAACGGATGGTGTACACATTCGCTGGACTGCTAAGGGCTAACATTATTAATACCATGCACCACGTTCTTTTTTCATTTCTAGGGAGGCATAATGCTTGTTATTGATCGCAACTTTCAAATATAAAAACGCATTACAAAGTTTACTTATTCAGTCATACAATTATTCACTCACGTATCACCCAATCCTAATTGTGAGATTTCAGAGTGTCTGAAATATATATTGTAGGACGGCTTGAACTTTCCAATATTATAATTACTTGACACAACGTACATCGATGTATGATCCAAGCACGTCATTTACTAGTATATCAACGAATCCTAACTGTGAGAACCACAGCTTTAAGCGTCTATTGAGCACGGTTACCAGTCTGTACACATTCATCTATAGAATAATCATTTATGTGGTTATCAGTTAAGAATGAACGCCTCCCGTTGACTCATATTCTCCCTTTATTGTGATTGACTGAGTTCCAGTTATCGTGATTCCCGCCCAATTCTGACCCCCATATCCAAAGTTTAACTATATCCTTTTTAAATCTGAGTTCAGACAGGCTCGACTGAAGTTGACAGTGTTATTTTATCTGAATAAATATAGTATATAAACAAAAGTGGGTACTCTTGATTTTTTTTTATTAAAAAAAAATAATTTTTGTTTAAAAAATAGATTCATCAAATGAGAAACAAATTATATCGGAAGTGGTTGGATTTTCACAATCTTACAGCAGCCATAAATCTTTAAATTATTTACTTTGGTTTCCTATGAAAATTATTACTGTCAACATGTTACGTTGATTGAAAGAAATAAGACGCAATTTAGGAATTGTATCTCTGTTATAAATCAATACCACAATGCAAGGAAAACTGATATTAATGATATGTTTCTTTCAAGAACTGCTTACCAAGACGAAAATGTGATTGATTCTGTAATCCTCGTTGCTAGAACAAGGCATACCAATCAAATCCTTCTGAATGAAAAAGTTATAACAAATAGGCAAGTAATAGAGAATATAGACAATAACCTGGTACAAACTTTTTTTTATACCTTTGATAAATTCAGACTTAGATAATCTTTGTTTTTTAAACATTAAAGAGAGATTAAAATAAAGTTTAATATTCTTGATAAAAATCTGATTTTCAGGGATTTAAGAAACAAATGAAATAAATGTTTTAAACTTAAGATAGTATCCGTAATCCCAGTAGAAAATGATCAGGCTAAATATAGATTTTTCATCTGAAACTTTGGTTTGTATACATTTGATTTATTGTTTTCATTAGTTCAATAATAGTTTCTTTGTTAAAATATTTTATTTGTTTTTATGGGATTTTAAAGGCTTAAAACTTTATTTAGAATTTGATTTGAAAAACACTTTTTAAAATACGATTTCACTGGTTAAAGAAAATGAAATTATTCAGTAATTTAAGATTTCTCAAAATAGATTTCATACCAAAAATTAAAGGTTCCCTGAAACGTACATGATCGCTCTCTAGAGACAAAGGTTTCTAGTAGAATGCAGAAAATATATATATGGATGGATGGGTGGATGGATGGATGGAAGGAAGGGTGGAAGGATAGATGGATGGATGGATGGATGGATGGATGGATGGATGGATGGATGGATGGATGGATGGATGGATGGATGGATGGATGGATGGATGGATGCATGGATGGATGGATGCATGCATGGATGGATGGATGCATAGATGGTTGGATGGATATATTACAGATTAGACAAAAAATGGTTTGAACTGTGTGAAACTCTCTTTCAGTAATTGGGAAATCACGTCTGAACCCACTGAATTCAGTGTAGCCAATGTACAGCTCAAGAAGGGTCTTCATAAAGTTTACTCGAAAAACATGGCTACGTTCGGATGCTACATATACGGCTTTGGAAGGGACATGGGCTACATGCATTGGGGTGGCTATCAGGTGAGTAGAAACTCTCACGGGTAATGTTCCATTAAAGCAGCGCTACTGCGCAGATATAAAACCAATTAACGCGTATTAAATTTTAATCAATGAATAAATAAATGAATGAAAGAATGAATACTTTTTTCCATAGCGCTAACAGAATCCATGCTAGACCAGCATGATCGTTTCGATCAGATTTGTAAAATGTCTCTCAAATAAAAAGATATAGATTGTTTTCTGAAATTTTTTGTCTTAATATTTCAAAAACTTTTCGCTAATTTTGATGCAGCCGATTCTTAAGGAAATTTCAGAAAGGACCGCGTAGAAGAATGTATCCCCTTTCGAAATACATGTCCCGATGCTAATTTTTTAAAAAAATGTTATCAGACCTTACTGCTTTAGATCATACAGAATGGGACTGCGATAAAGCTTTTAAATAAAATACAAAATACACAAAAAAATTGTGCAATTAAAACAATAAATTTGAGCTTTATTTTATTTGAGCTCAAATTTATTGTTTTAATCGCACAATTTGTTTGTGTATTTTGTATCTTACTGCTTTAGAAAGTGACTTAGTTTTTTGGGGGGTCCATTCGCTCAGCCACAGAAGGGTCATTATCACAAGTATATTTCTTATACGACCAATAACATCTCGAGACTGACACTATTCACAATGATAAGTGGGCTGGAGAAAATGACAAAAGGGTTTTCCTCAAAGTCACGTAAAGAAATACACACTGCTCAGAGCTGCGCATATGTATGTGAGGGAAAATTTACTATCACTGAACAAAGTTACGATACTCAGAATGGTGAAACACACAGTAGTCCAACACATTTTTAGAACCGTCATTGCTGCCTGTTAGGCTACTTGTGAACACAAATCATCTCTTATCTTATCTTTTACAGACGCCTTCTATAAAGAAGATTATTACGCCCTATGGTTTGTGTCTAGTCATGCATTCTTATCTATAGTTTAAAAAGTTGATAAAGTGTTGGTTTTCCTGGTTTCTTCAGGCAACCCATGCCATGCCCAAATTCCTGAAGGGACGGACGAGAATTTGCTTGTGTTTGTTCTTGAATACGGAATAAGAAATAGTTATATTAAGTTATCTTTGTGTAGTATTTCTAAATTAGAATTATAATATGTATAATAACTACTTTACTCTTGGTACTTCTATCTTCTAGTGTTTCAAGGTTTAATGATTTAATTAATGTAAGGATAATATAATAAATATGTGTAACGTTTTGTACAAATAGATGCTGTGCAACTTCGCGCACGAGATTTTCATTTTGCCAATGGACCAACGAATATTAGATGTTACATTTGTCATAGGGCTCATCAGTAAAAACAAATATGGGTCGTGTGTTGTTTCAGAAGAATTTATTTAGACACATCTAGTTAATACTGAGTATTTTAGCTCCAAAAATGCTGACCAATTATCTCCTTAGGAATGCGGTCCGGGCCCTAATAGTAAAGACACAGCCGACCACATAGACAATGACTGTGATGGCGTCATCGATGAAGAGATCAAAGATAATCTCGGTAACACAATTCATGGACTCTTGTTGTTTTTTGTTTTTTGTTTTTTTGTTTTTTTTCTTGTGTGTGTGTTTTTTTTTAATCTACCTACGAACTTACTAACACTTTCAGTTATATTATATTGTTTACATAAAATTAAATACTAATAAAATTAGGAGGCTTCTTGCAGATATGTCGCACTGTAGATTTTTTCCATATAAAAAAAATGAATTCAATTTTATGTCGCTTTTTTGAAAAGACATTACCGTCGGCTTTTTAAAATCATTTATATTAACTCGTGGTGTCTGTTTTCGTGCCCATGATAAAAACGATGTATCAAAATGTCAGATCGATCGCATGTACTGTAATTAAATTATTGTAATTTCAGATTATTTTATTTATCTCTATGTAACATGTTATTTTTTAGATAGAGTGTCGCGGTGCGTATTTTATTGAACGACCTTTTTTAATACTTTCCTGTTGCGCGATTCGGTGCGTATTATATGGACTATAATTTTTAAAAATATATTCCCGATCGGTGCGCATTATATTAAAAATGTTTTACGAGACATAACTAAAATGTTGGATTTTTGGATTGTCGTGCGCTGCGTATTATAATGAACATTCTTTTAGTTATGTCTCGTACATAAAGGATTTATAGTCATAAACTTGGTTTGTTACGGTTTTTTTAAAAGTTAAATCCTTTATATTAACTCGTGGTGTCTGTTTGGTTGCTTGCTTGTTTGTTTGGATGGCTTTTTAACCCACTTCCTCGTAAGCTAGCGGGCTGAAATTTTGCAGGCAGTTTTGTGCCGATGATAAAAACGATGAATCATAATTTCAGATCGATCGCATGTACTGTAATTAAATTATTGAATTTTTATATTATTTTATTTATCTCTAAGAATCATGTTATTTTTTTTAATAGAGTGTCGCGGTGCGTATTATATTGAACGACCTTTAAAATGCTATCCTGTTGCGCGATTCAGTGCGTATTAAATGGACGATAGTTTTAAAAAAAATATATTCCCGATCGGTGCGCATTATATTAAACATGTTTTACGAGACATAACTAAAATTTTGGATTTTTGGATTGTCGTGCGCAGCGTATTATAATGAACATTCTTTTAGTTATGTCTCGTACAATAAAGGATTTATAGTCAAAAACTTGTTTTTTTACGGGGTTGTTTTGTGTTTTTTTTAAATCTAAAGTTGAACAAACAATCTTTTCCAGACAACGATGGTGATGGGCTGGTAGATGAAGACCTCGGTGAAACAAGTGGTAACTTTTGTTATTGTCAAGTTTCCTGTTTACTGTACAAGTTTAGTACACCTCGTTGGTGAGCTTTAAATGAAATGCAGCGGTACTTACAATAGGCATGTTAGAAAAAGTTGTAAAAATCTTTGTGTTTGTCAATATCATCATTATCGACATCCATCCGTCTGGAGACGATGGTGCATCACCCTTGGGTCCTATCCTTGAGTGGCAGTCTTTTCCACAGCTTATGCACACGAGTTCCGTGCTTCCTAATGTGTTGGACTTTCTTCTAGCTCTTCTGTCTGTAGGCCTACTCCATCCTTCGCTACTAGGCTACTTTGACGCCCCCTTTTACAACTGTGCGCCACGTAGATTGGTCTTCTGCCTTACACTCTCAGTCGCTTGTGTGTATTCTGGCTGCGCTTCATGTCACTCTGGAAGACATCTTTAAATCGGAGACGTAGGCGACCTGTCGTCCTCTTTCATGATGCCAGTTATCCATATAGGGGGCGCTTGGGGATGCGTTCCGGGCTCATTCTTTTTACATGTCCTAGCCATCTCAGGCGTCTTTCACTAGTATTGAGATCACGCTTTGGGTATTGGCACGCATCAGGACCTCACTATTAGGATCTTTGTCCTGCCATTTAATGCCAAGGATGCGATGCAGGCAACTCAAGTGGAAGCTATTAAGCTTGTACTCATGGGATGTATAAGTGGTCCATGTCTCGCTCCTGTATAGCAGCGTAATGATCACGCAGGCTCACTAGACTCACAGTTAGTTTTTCCCCGTTAGCTTGGTGTTTTACCAAACCCGTTTAGCCATTGTGGCAGCTGCATTGCCAATGCTACTGTCTATTTTATCCTCGATGGACAGTTTATTTGAGACGTTGAACCCCAAGTAGGTGAAGCTGTCCACTATCTCCGAGTTTTCATTGTCAATATTGATGGTAGGAAGAGAACGTGTGACTTGGGCAATTATGTTTGTATTTTTCAAGCTGATTTGCAGACCAGATTTTTTGCAGGCTTAAGTTGTTGCAAACCAGTTAGTGCCTTTTCTATCAGTGCCGCATCATCCGTCAAAAGTAGGTCACGAATTAGGACATCTGTCGATTTGGTTTTTGCTTGCATGCGGGCAGTGTTGAAAAGTCCTCCATCAGCTGTGGTGTGTAACCAGATTCCATCACTGCTATCTTTAAAAGCTTATCGAAGCAGTACAGAGAAGAATATTGCGTCAATGTTGGTGCGAGTACACAACATTTTATTTGCCAGTATATACTATAAATATGAGGCTGTAGGGCCCCCTTTATTAGGGGTAAAAAATCAATCTTTTAATTACTTAACAAAACAGTTGTTCAAGTGACGCGCTTTAGATATATTGATGAATAAGAGAGATGCTGTGAACGATCAAGTCTTATCTACGAATGAAATATTTTATTTCTTTACCGAAATTTAGGCTGTAGTTTTTTTTTCAAGTGCTTTAATTTACTGTAAAAGGAAAAAATAATATTATTTACCAAAGGCAAAAATCTCATTTCTTTGAGGGAATTTCTTTGGTTTATTTATAATAACGTTAACGAGAATAGCGTCACCCCAAATAATCCTGAGTTTTGTTGACAAATAAAACTACAAATCTATAACATATACCGTTTAGATGTATTTGTTAATTCCAGATAAGATTTGTGTGTAATTTTTTTAACGTTTATTTAAATGGATTTGCTTATTTTAAAAAAATTATATATTTTTTTTAAAGAACCATTTCTTTACGGTATTCAATATTTCTTCAGTGATGCCTTCCGACTCCATTGTGAAATATCATATACTAGGTTGCGCTGAGGTGGCGTGGCGACTATGGCGCCCACTATTTTTAGGGCACCTACGGCGCCCACTTTTTTCAAAAGCCCACCTAAATTATCCTTGTTTGATAAATACTTAATATTAAACTTACTGAAATGTACACAAAGTATTTTATAATAGGTGCTGTAGGGTGCCTACGGCGTTCAATTACTTTTTTGTCAAAAGCCCAAGTAACTTATCATTGTTTGATAAATACGAAACATTAAACTTGCTGAAATGTACACAAAGTATTTATTACTATAAATCCTCCTATTTTTACATCGTTCCCTTTTCCAAAATTAAAATATAAGCTAAAACAATGACGTAATATAATATTTTTTTACAGCGCGTCTTTAATTTATAATTATTTTGCACACCTTTTTGCGCGCCTCCCGATGCACGTCTTGTATTAAAATATAAGCTTAAAAAATGATGTCTTGGTGTTACACATCTAACCAACCTGTGACTTGGGCTATTATATCATTTATTTTTCTTCCAAATTAACATATAGTGTAATACAACAATTTAACATATAGTGTAAAACAACAAATTAACCATTCCAACCACTAGATCACAAGCTGCTATTTGCCATTCACACACCATTTCCGCCACATCGATTGCCCTGTTTTGTTTTCTCTCAAAGAATTTGCTAACAAAGTTGTTTGTCTGCCTCTATTAGAATCCTATCTACTGTATTACATACTGGGCTTGTTCATCGCAGTTGTGCTGGTTGCATTCGTTGCTTTCTGCGTGTGAGTATTATGTTACAGACCTACATAGGGTTTTGCTGAATGAAATAAAATATCATTGCATCCCATCCATGTATCATCCTATCCATGTATCATTCCATCTATGTATCATTCCATCCATGTATCATTCCATCCATGTATCATTCCATCCATGTATCATTCCATCCATGTATCATTCCATCCATGTATCATTCGATCCATGTATCATTCCATCCATCCACACAACATCGATTCATGGATGAATGCTACACATGGGATATTAATCTGATGCTACGACATAATTGTATTTACTTGCATTTTCACTCTGTCTTTCTTTCAATAACAATCTGTTTTCTCACTTCTATCACTTTCTTTTGCTCTTTATTATGAATAAAGAAACTATATTTTTCTTTCTCTCCTCCAGATACCTAACTACGACTCTTTCTCGCTATCACGGCCCATGTCTTTTTTTCTTTATTTGTCTCCATTTCTTTCATTCCTTCTTCCTTTCTATTTATCATATTTCTATATTTCTTTCATGATTTCATTTTTGTTTCATTCTTTTCTCCTTCTCTTTTTTCCTCAAATCTTTCTAGATTTAAAAAAAAATTACACAGTTTAGATCCAGGAATATTTGAATAAAGAGAATATTGTGAGAAAAACATATATATATACATGTATATTTATATATATTTGTAAATCTATCTATTGAATCATAACTCGAATCTCATGAATTCTTACGTACACACCCTCGAACATGCACGTTTTAGTAAATAATCACAACCAATTCCTATATCTTTGTGTTAAGACAATAAATCCATTTCCAATTTTTTGTAACTATATTATTTATGATAAACATTGCCATATTACAATTTCAAGGAGTGATTATTCCTGCGCCTTACTTCTCAATATTTATGTTGCCCCCTTGCAGGATACGTATGCTAAAGGGTAAGGCCTCCTCGGACATTGACGACGCTCCTAAAAACGAAAAGTCTGGAGAAATGGTGAACGTGCCAACTGCTGGTTTTAGTAACCAAGACCCAGGGTCAGACACATTGTTCAATGTAGGGTCCGCAGTGGACGACAAATCATACGCGTTATCGAAAGTGTAATCGTCTGCTGGTGACAAACAAAGTTTTATCTTTAAAAAAAACACAACAACTTTTAGCATTTGCTATCCATGTGTAAATTAATAGTTTAACGTTTTGTCACATAACCCAATATTTGAAGAAGGAAGAACATTTTTGACTATAACAATATTTAAATTGAAATAGAGGACGTAAACATTTTTCTGGCAAAGTAAAGACAATCAAAATATTTTTGAATCTGTGAAACACAAATAGAGTAAAAAAACAACAGCGATATTAATTAATATTGATGGGTTTCGGGGAATAAGGTGGACATTCTGAAAGAAAATTAAACGTCTCACCTTTATTGCTATATTACTATTTATTACATGGAAATAAAAATCAGTGTGTTATTTCCTTCGAGCCATATATCTTTCCATTACCATGACAAATTTCGATACTTAAAAGTATCACAACTTCTCGTGTTCATAACTGGAGTCAGATAAGACTTTCAGATAATAGAAGAGTTAGTATCCGTCTCAACAAAGACGGATCGAAAATGGGAGAGAAAAAAAATTTAATTGAAGTGCAAAAAGCTTTGCAAGGCTATAATGTTTAGTAAAAATCAGATTCGAGGTATTAAAAATAATGGAAGAAAAAAAATGTCTCGAATGAGGGAAGGTTTTCTGTGGCAGATCATGTTTCATTTACCTTGGAAGTTGGAATGGTTAAATATTTCGGCAGCTCTGTTGGACCTTTAGTTTTTGAGCACAATGCTGCATTTGAAACATTGCTATAGCTGGGTCGTTAAAATTATCTACATTTCTAAAATTGTTTTAAGAATTCTTCATTTTCAAAATGTAATTCACATTTGAAAACGCCTTTAAATACATTTGGAGTTATAACAAATCCATGTTTTTAACTATCTTTATATTCTATTTTTGAACTTGATTGTTTCCTTTGTAATTGCTTACATTTTATTTGAAACAAAATCATTTCTAATCAAATCAAAGGAAAAGAAATTATTTAAAGTAAATGAGACGCTTAAACTACGAATATTTTAATATTAGTTTAGAAGAATTTATTTTGTAGCCGCTAAGGCTTTATGAAAGCATAAATAAACATACAATTCACCAAATTGTTTACCGACTACAAGAATAATAAAGAAATATTCACCTCACTCTCAAGATTTGGTAAGAGAAGAAATGGACAAATGTTGTGTGTCAGGTTTTTAAATGTTCATTTGTGTGTGTGTGTGTGTGTGCGTGTGTGCGTGCGTGCGTGACTTCTTTTACGTGTATTATACACTTTAAAAGAACATTCATAGATTTGAAATATAAGAAATGTTGAAAAGTTGCTCTAATGTATTTGGAGGTTTTATTATATTTCAAAAACAACTAACACACACACACACGCACGCACGCACGCACGCACGCACGCACGCACGCATGCACGCACGCACGCACGCATGCACGCACTCACGCACGCACGCACGCACGCACGCACGTCTGCTTTTAAGTCCATACAAATAGCTATACAACATACAAAATTGCTATACAGTTTGTATAAAAACAAAAAACAGTATCTATGCATTCTTATATATTTAAACTTATTCGATTTATTTTTAAGTTATAGAAAATCTGACGCGAATTTCTAGTTCTAGATTTCGTAGTATCAAAACTAGTTTTCTTAGTAAAGACGTTCAAAAATAAATTAGAAAGTTATCGGCATTTTAAAAACAGAAATGTTAAAATACTTTCGTTATGAGCTTAAAGAAACTTATTTAAAAGTTTGTATAAAATCAACTTGTCTCATGTTCTTTTGAAAATCGTTATCGGTCGTTAGCTATGGCGGTTGGTGAAGAGGAGTTCGGGTCGTGTTGACTGGTTCTGTTGATGGGGTGTTCTTCGTTCGTCTTTTATATGAATGTCCTGGCCTTTTCTTTGTAATCCTGGTTATTCCAGTATACTTCCGGTCACAATGCTATGGTGGCTTTATGGCTTAAACGGGGAAAGTTTGCACAATCCCGACGATTGCTTTTTAAAGCATTTTCAGGCACTTTCGACAATGTTTAGATGACCATATTTTATTATCGCAATTTAAAAATTATTAGCTACTAAACTTTTTAAATTGCACGTTTGTGAAAATATTTTTGTTTCTGCTCCCTTCCACAAATAAAACACATTCATCATCGGAAGTCATTTAAAAAAAATATGTTTGTAAAATAATTATTAATAATCTAATAGTTAAAAAGAAATTTTTAAAAAAATATATTTTCAAAATTACTTACACATGTTAATTTTTTTAATATTTATCTTTATAAGAGGTCTCTAAGGAGACTATAAGCATACGCAATAAATAGCAAAAGATGACAGAAACTTTCTTTTGTTATTGTTTAGTTTTTAACGCTTCTTTGGACATCAGTTTTTAAAAAATGCGAAAGTTGTTTTCTGATTCACTGAAAAGAAAAGAATTGATTTCAAAGAACAGAATAGAAATTTTAATTTTGTCTAAAAATGTTACATACCGAAGATATTTGAAGACATGTGTAAAGGAAAATATTTAAAAATACAAATCGTGGTCTGAGTATTTGTTATAAAGCTATTAACACATTGTGATAATGGGGTTAATGTCTTATAATTATGTTAAAGTTTCTAGTTTATAATTTACAATAATGCTAATAATTAAACTGTTAAAAAATAAAACATTTTGACACTCCAAAATGCGACTTAAAATATCAACGCTTTTTTATCCAGATCAGTTGCATCAGTTATGTAAAGAAATATTTCAGACAGAAACACTTTTCGCAAATTTTTTGGTTTTTATTTCATGGATTAACTACTGTTACTATACAAAATAAGCACATTTCATTAATTGGTACTGATTAATTAGTTTAACCTGAAAGGAACAAATCATAATCCTACTAAAACAGACTTAACTATGGCTACCTTCACTCTGTTAGCAAGCTGATCCTGACCTGGGATGACAACAACCTTTTTTCAATAAATGGTGCACTTCTTCACTGGGTTCATGGGTGAATTAGGTGGGCAGTTGAAAGCCTTGGCAAACTCCTCATTGTTTGATATAGGACCCACAACTCTGATAAAATACAATGAGAAACTTGAAGGTAGTTTTTAATTAAACAAAAAATAAACATTATGATTGCACATAAGTTTAAGTTAATAACCACATTATTATAAGAGCTTCAGTAAACAATCTAAAACAATATTCATTACAGTGAAACAAATGTTTTTTTTTACGAACCTGATTCTGTTAGCATTATGCGTGCTGACTTTATTTGCCTTGTTATTAACATATATCATGCAGAAGCTCTATTAAAAATAATTTTCAGAATTCACTTTATATTTAAATCATTTGATTGAGGTATCAAACTAATGTTGACATAAAAGATATTGTTATATAATTGATAAGAATAATTTGCAGAGGTTAATGAAGGATTCAATTATTAACTATGAACATTAAATTTTCCAATTATAACTAAAAGCAATTACATTTTTAAATGGTATATGTTAAGAAAAAACAATTTTAAAAATTAAGTAGGGCTGATAACGATTAATTAAAATTTAATCGTTAACTTTTGAAAAATTAACGATTAATTTCATGAATTGTTATCGATTAAATTATTTTAATTGATATTTAATCGGTAAAAATCGTAACTATTAATCCAGAAATTAATCGTTAATTTCCTCAGCCCTAAAATTAATATACATTATACAGCATTTAGAGACACCCAAAATAAAATGAAGCGAGGTTTATATTATATCGTTGTAATTAATGATTTTTAACAACTTACTAATGGTTGCTCTAAATGGTAATAATTATATTACTAAGAATATTAGATCGTACCTATGTTAATAAATGAAAATTTATTTAAGAAAAATTAAAGTACATTTAAACTTAAGAGTTCTGTAATGTGTAGTCATTAAAAACCACAAAAACTATAAGCTCCCAAATATATTAAGAGAATTTAATAATTAAAATTGCATCCTAGATTCGGATTCATTTAAGAACTTACCTGGCTAAACCCTAAGAAAAACATTTGATCATCTGTGAGGTTCAGCCCAGGTAAATTTGGTTCATTTAATTGTCCGAGTGCTTTGTATACCCGATAAGCAAGTTTTAGACCTCCATTATCACAAACATCTTCATTTATTGCACTATAACTTGCCTTGAAATAAAAGGAAGACATATATGGTTTAATAGGAAACATATTCATCAAAGATAAATAATAACAACACAAATAACTATAAATAATATTAATGAATGTGATTATTATTATTATGGTATGATATTAATAAAAATATTATCAGTGAAAGTAACAAAAGCGAGATAAAGATTATATTGAAAATGATTATTGTTAATTACATAACTTGACAGCCTCGTTTGTTTAAGGGCATTCAACAAAATGTGTTAAGAAATTACTGTATATATCACACAAAAATCGAATCTATTGCTGATCTGATAATTTTCCAAACTCGATACGTTACACCGATAGGATCCCTTAATCGAATATTGTTGTGGTCACACTCTATGAGGAAGGCCCATTCGCCACAGAATTTCTTCCTTAGTTTTGAATCAAGTGCATGTGGCCTTCAATTATCTTAATGAGATTCAGTTCTATCCAACATATTAAAATAAAGTATTTTTATTATAATTGATGTATTGTAAATAAAACAATTTTCCTACTTGAAGACTATGCCAAGCGATGGCACCTAGTGGTCAATACAGACTAAACGGTCCACTCCATTTTCATTTAATGGACAGAATGCTCTCAAGTATAAAGTGGTGCTTTAGATATGCGGGAAAATGTCGAATTGGGATCGGACTCCTACGCACTTGGGAATAGGACTGTCAAAGGGTACCCGGGTAATAAAATTCCAATCGGGTACCCGTTAAAATGTGTCTTCAATGTTTATATAGTGTATTAACGGAGGCCAAACTTCGGCACCCATGCAGCTTTTTTATTGTGGCTCGCGAAAGAATTTATCAAATGACAATTTTTGTTTCAATAATATGCTGTGAAGTACACCTAAGGAGAAATATCTGTCAACGGGAAATATCTTTCAACGGGAAATAAAATACAGTCCCAACAAACTACAATGTATTTTGATACATCTTTTTTCTCTTAACGTGAAACAGAAATCGCAAATACAAAAAGGTTTTTGTTCTTTTAAAGAATCATATCAGGAAAACAAAGTCCCCTGCCAAAAATAAGGATGGACTGCAAAGAGATGAAAGAGGCTGTGTTTGTTAATAAAAAAAACACCCTGCTTTGACACTAACTTTGCTTTGAAATACGCCGATTGATATTAGCTAATGTTGTTTATCTACCCCCTCTCCTCCCTTCACTCCTAAAACACACACCCCTTGTATTCGCTTGTGTTTCTTGTGTTCATTACGTGTTGACCTAGAAAAACTGATGTTAATAATGCTTACATGGTTGTCAGTATTTAAATTTAATAAATAAAATAGTTACTAAGAGTGTAAGATGGGCCAATGTCGGCCGTTAGGATGGACTGCATAGAGATGAAAAAGGCCGTGTCTGTTTTTTGTTCATAAAAACACCCCTGCTTTGACACTAACTTTGCTTTAAAATAGCCGACAGTGGGTTATCGTGGGTTACCGATTGATACTAGCTAATGTCATTCTCTTTTTGTGCAGCCAAACAATGGAATTTTCTACCATTACACATCCGTAGTATTCCAACTACCAAGTCCTTCAAGACTGCACTTAAGACGCATCTTTTCAAATGTATTTACAAAATTAATGAAACAACATGTGTTTTAATTATTAGCGTAGCTTATGTGTAATGTACTGTCCTTTATGTTGTTATTATGGTACAGTGGCGTAGCTGGGGGGGGCGGTCCGCCCCGGGCGACACCCATTTAGGGGCGGCATTTGTGGGCATTTGAAAAGTACAACCAATACCGACAACCGCCCTTTTTCTTTTGAAGGGGGAAAAGCAAGGTGAAACCAAAATATTCTTAATTTCGAGTCTTAATTAACGGATTTGCACAACATTTGTTTGATTACATAGTGAATATTATAGCTAACGCAAAACCGTTCAAAAATTTTTAATCGCTCAAAATACGTATCCATTTGTTTGGAAAACTAAGCGGTATAAGTCACAGATGACAGTTTTATAAGAAAACTACCCAAAAAACACAACACGGCCGGGCCGAATAATGTGTGCTATTAATATCGCCACGACAGTTTTCGTGCAATGTCGACTTCACATAATGATGCGCGAACAAGTACTTACATGGCATGGTGGTTCAAATATTGTGTTTAACTTGCAAGTAGTAATTTATATTACCGTTCAGTTTTCAGTAAATTATGGTAAGATAAGTTTTTTTAAATTAAATTTATTTTGTTTTTATTGCATTAAAGTAGCACACATAATTTGTGTTTTTCATTAAAATACGGTTATTCATTAAGCATGTTATGCATATCCAATTAAAGTAATAGTAATGTGTAAATAATTTGAATTCATCTATTTTATGGAAAATTATTAAGATTTATAACAAGAATATGTAAATATTCAAATTTCTCTGCTAATAAACACAACAATAGGCATAACAATTTCGAAAAAGACATACTTAACAATTGCAAGCGTCTTGGAAAAATTGACATCTGAAGAAGTAACAAGGAAAAAGAGAACAGATGCTAGAATTTTACTCAATTCTATGCAAACTTTTTCTCTTCTATGTTATCTAATTTATGGGAACCCGTCATTTGTTTAAATTAATGCAAAGCCATTGCATGGAACAAAGAGATGTGCTAATACAAAATGCTGTTACATCAACAATTTTTGAAGAGATAGGGATATCAACTGAACGCCGAGTTAGAAGGAGAAAAATATGAGTAGTGGAAATTCAGAAGACGTGGTTCTATCTTTAAAACAAGAATTACAACGAGAAATGTTTTTATCCATGGATGGAATTATAAAATAAAATAAACCTACTAAATGAAGCATTTGAACATCAAATAAATTACTTTATTGACATTTACAGTTCAATGTGGAAAGAAAAAGGATCCATGTTTTTAAGAAGAGGCATTATGTTAGAAAAACGGGGGGAAAAGGCACCTTTGCTCTATTAAAATTTATTCAACAGTATAGATTGGAAAATTCTCTACCCAACATTGTAATTTTGCTATGAATTTTTTCAACTATTGCTATCAGTGTCGCTAGTTGTGAAAAGAGCTTCTCCAAACTGAAGTTGATATAAAAAATTATCTTCGTTCCACAATGAGCGATTAAAGACAACAAAATCGTGCAATACTGTCCATAGAACAAGATATTACAAATAATTTTAATTTTGATAGCGTAATACACGATTTTTCTATTATGAAAGTTATGAAAGTTATGAAAGTAAATGTATAAATTTGTTAACATACTAATGTACAGAGGCGTAACTGGGTTTTTGACGCCAATGGCTAATTTATTTTTGGCGCCTTTTATTTAAATAAAAATTTAAAAATTATAGATTTAGCGGCGCCCTTTTGAACTGGCGCAGGCCGGCTTCCCTTGGCAACTGCGCCACTTTCAAGCCAATGTTACGCCACTGCTAATGTATACAATTTCTTTGTTTAAAAATTCATTTATACAACATACAACATAAAGTAATTGGTAATGTTTTTTGGGGGGTGTAAATTTGAAATATGTTTTGTCTCATTGGTGGGGGGGGGCTGCGAGCTCAGTAACTTTCTTGTGGCCTTTAAAAAAGGTATCTTGTATTTTTATAAATGTGTATTTATAGGTATATAATCTTATGCGGTCTCTTTAATTACTGTTTACATAAATATGGCATGTAATGGTAAACATGTTCCCCACCTTTACTTCGTTTCAATTACAATTATTTATTCATGTTCGTTAATTTATAAAAACCATCATATAATCGACTAAGTGGCCTTCCATAAATGAAGCACGCTATTTTGGCAGATTTTTAACCCCTACCGCCCTCGTCACGCGTCGTCACAAAAACTTAGACTCCTTCTTCAAAAAGACGTCACAAAGCAGTATTTTCTGGTTTGAAAATGAACATGTTTCAAATTAAATTTTTGCCATTTAAGTATGTTTTTAGTGTAAGGCTTCATTCTAATATCGTAACACGCGTTTTACATAAACGTCATTAAATAAAGAGTCAGTAATCAAATATTTAAGAGAAATGTATTTAAAGTTGCGCGTTTTGACGTGACGTCACATTTCTTAAACACCTCCCCCCTTCGTCACATATCGTCACAAACCTGTTACTCCCTCCCAGGTGCGTGACGTCATTTATGGACGGCCCCCTAAAAAGGGCGGCAAATTGGAGACCTCCCCGGGCGGCAAACATTCTAGCTACGCCACTGTTATGGTATGAATGGCTATTTAATTATTATATGTATGTTATGATCTCCATGTAAAGCGCTGTGAGCCCGGTTCCCCACTGGGATACAGCGCTATATTAATTATCAATTATTATTATTATTATTATTATTATTATTATTATTATACCCCCTCTCCTCTCGTCACTCGCAGTGCTTCTTAAACTTTTTAGTATGGCGGATATGCAGGAATTTCTTCTATTGCACCGGTGCACTATTTTCCTTGTACTTACATGGAAGCGAATTCTATTTTATTTCCTTTCATTTCTTGCATTTATTAGCTTATTGTAAAATTCTATTTGGTTTGTATTATTGGAAGAAGTTGGTGATTTTATAATTATATTTTATCGGTCCTTTCTTGATAACTTCCACGGACCAACACTTTGAGAAGCACTGCTATAACACACACCCCTTGCATTCGCTTGTTTTTCTTGTTCATTGCTACGTGTTTGCCTAGCCCAAAAATTTATATTAATAATACACTCAGTTTTTAAAATTAATAAAGTTATGTACTTGCTAACAGTGTAATATGTGTAAGACGTTGGCCGTGTGGAATCATGCCAAGCGAGTTGACAACGACATGGTAAAATGCAACCATTGTAATAAAATTGTGTCTGCGAAGGATGGAAACAACAGCGCGATAAAACGCCATTTGGCCGCTATTCATAAAGTTTATTTTGATAAACTTTTTGATGACCAATTGCCGATCCACCCAAATTCAGAATTTTTTTGGTGTCAACAAAAGCCACACCACTGACCAAAGCACGATCGATTGAGATTGACCGCAGTATTGCGTCCTTCATCGCACGTGACGGCCGAACGATTAGCACATTAGAATGAGATGGATTCCGAGAATTATTGAAATCTGACATCTGTTTCAATCTGGCTAGTCGTCACGCTGCTAACCCTGCCAGTGAAAGCATAAGCTAAGCCAGTGGCACCACAACTGGTGGGTCAACTCAATAGCGCCGCCCGTAGCATCGTCTACCGACGCCAAGTGGATATTAACATTCAAGGTATGACACTGAACGTAACGTCATTGTTGTTGACATTTTGTTTGCATGTTCAGTTTACTGTAGTATTAGTTTATGAGTATGACGAATGCATTTACAGCAGGAATTGAATAAAAGTTCTTTAGTGCAATACAGTTAATAATAGTGCATTAAAAATAGCATGATACTGGAAGCATGCCGTTGGCTAGTCTGCGAAATGAGGTGCATGGATGGTGGCTAGGTTGCATTGTATAGCGGTTATGACAGGGAAATTTATGCGCGACATTTCGAACGGGCAACCCGGGTACACATTCGAAATTTTCACGGGTACCCGCGCAGCTTTTTTCAACAATATTGACAGCCCTACTTGGGAATCAAGTTTAACCAGAAAATCAAACTCCATAACCATGTACGTGAATTGTGTGCCAAAGCCACATCTAAACTTTCCCTGGTGAAGGAACTAGCTAGCAAAAGTTGGGGTGCGGACGCAAGACAACTGAGAGCTCTCTTTCTCGGTAGTGTGACGGGTGCCATTGATTACAGCCTATGGCGGATTAAGGGGGTGGGGGGCTGAACGGGCAAAAGCCAGGGGCCCCCGATGATTTAGGGCACCCCAAACTTAGCATATTTTATAATAAATGTGGACAAAGGTATACATGAATTGCTGAAAATATGATAAATTAATAAAATCTCATCTATTAAAATGATCTCTTTTCCAACACGATAGTCTTAGCAGTCAAAAAACCTGATTTGATAGGCTCAATAACAGAAATTATTAAACAATATTATATATATATTTTAAATTGTCAACCCTAAATGAGCTCTCGTGGACGAATGTGAAGTACTAAGGCTTGTGGTGCAAGCGGTGGCGGGATCGATCCCTGGGTGAGGTGTGAATTTTTTTTCATGTCTTTTAATTTTATAAATTGTCTTTTAAACTCAATTTTAGGATACCGGCAAAAGGTTATTTCTTCGAATTCGTTATTTTCATGAATAATCATTTTGGATGAATATTTACAAGTTACAGTCTTATATTAGCTGCTAGCAATCATTTTATCTAAAGGTACACTGGCTGGATAGGGCTCCAGTATGAATTGCAGCCAGGGGCCCCGTGCAGTCTTAATCCGCCCCTGATTACAGCCTCCCGCTGCAGGCCTTTGCGAGCCGTACGGCTCTAGAGGGACTGGATCGAATTCAGAACCAAGCTCTACGTTTTGCATGCGGGGCGTTACATACTACACCCACTACCACCGTAGAAATTATGTGGAACGTAGAACCCTTGGCGATAAGGCGTGAAAAAGCAATCATGACCATGGTGGAGCGATACCGTAGGTTGGAGCATGACGAACCATGCTACCAACTACAAGACCGATGGGTAATGCGGACACAACTCAAGAGACCATCATTTATGAATACGATCCATGAATTAAAAAATTCAGTCTCCATACCCTGGAATAGTGAACTGGTCTTAGCTCGAGGACCACATGAAAGCCTGAATTACGTTTGACACTGGCAAATACGGCGGTGACAAAAGCCAGCCCCGTTGACCGGCAGAAAGGTTCACAAGTACAACTAATAAAAATATTTTTTTTATTGCGTCAGTCAAATAAGCCTGTCATTGACAAAGTTTTAGCGGAATTTAAAGTTGCTATTGCACAGTAGATTGCCAGTTCAGGACGACGATGGCAATTGTGGACGATGATGGACTACAGACAGTGTAGCTCTTCAAAACAAGACTTACAATCGATAATGTCATCGGTCAGATGTATGAAGAGAAATTTACAGAGCATAAGAAAGCAATAGAAATAAGAACAAAAGAACTGACCCAAACTAAAGATGCAAAATACTTAGGAGTCTTAATAAATGAGAAACTATCATGGAATCCCCATGTCAATGAAGTTATTAAAAAATCAAACAAAACCTTAGGCTTTATAAAAAAGAAACTTTAACAAATGTAATAGAGATATAAAACTAAAATGCTACCTCACTTTGGTGAGACCTGTACTAGAATATGCATCTTCTGTATGGGACCCATCCACCAAAGAAAACATTGATAAACTAGAACAAATTCAAAAAATAGCTGCCAGATTCATTACTGGAGAATATTCGAAACTGACAAGAATAACACCATTAGTTAAATCATTAAACCTTGAAACACTAGAGGATAGAAGAACCAAAAGCAAAGTAGTAATAAAGCAATTAATTCTAATTTAGAAATACAACACAAAGATAACTTAATACAACCCTCAGATAGAAATAAGTATAAAAACACCTTTCTTATTCCGTATGCAAGAACAAACACATACAAGTTTTCCTTCTTCCCGTCCGGAATTCGGGCGTGGAATGGGTTGCCTGAAGAATCAAGGAAAACCAACACTTTATCAACATTTAAATCTCTAATAAAAATGCAGGACTAAACACAAACCATAGATAAGCGTAGGACGCAATAATCTTCTGTATAGAAGGAGCGTCTGTAAACAGATAAGATAAGATAAGATAAGATAAGATAAGAAAGGATGCACAGTATTGCTCTCACTACCGACCTTTGAACCTCAAACAACAATGAATCATACTGTTTTATAATGAGTCAGTGGATTGGTTCCGACTGGAAACTAACATCAGTTGCTTTAGGTTGATAACTCTTTGACGAACGACACACTGCTGAAAACGTTGCCAATTTCTAAAAAGGGTTTGCTGCAACATGGGAAATCAATGATAAAATATGGTGTATCGTAACGGACAGTGCACGAAACATGGTCGCTGCTATCAGACAAACGGGTTGTAGTCACATACCACTTATCGCGCACTGTCTTCAACTTAGTATATTAACATGTTTGAAGGCAGCTGACTTATTACCTCTTGTGGCAAAATGTCGACACTTAGTTGGACATTTCAAGCACAGCTCGGCCAACATATTGGAACTGAAGAGAAGTAATTCCAGTGTTTTGTTGCAGCACGATGTGGCAACTCTTTGAAACGGTCCCTTTATGATGTTAGCCAGAATGTTGGAAGTAAAAATTGCCATAATTTAATATCATATCGATCATCAAAACAAAAAACAAAAACAGGCCTCAGTGGACCTAAACTGAAAGAATCAGATTGGGACAAAATGGCAAAATGTAAGTCAGCCTTAAGATCACTTGCAGATGCTACGGAATATGTTGGGAGTGAACAACATGTATAGATTAATGGTGACGATCCAAGTTATTTTGCACGATTCAAAACTGCAACATTGAACAATTTCAAGGAGAGAATTAAAGGCATTGATGATTTTACAACGTTGCAAATGGCTGTGGCCTTCGATCTACGTTACCAGAAACTCACCAGTCTAAGACGAGAGAAGCGTGAAGAAGTGTGGACATCATTGTCCAATGCATTCCGGGAATTCTACGATAAAATAAACACAGCAGGGTATCCAACAGGCTCAGAAGAAAAAGGCAATGATGAGGCAAAAGCATATTTGCCGAAGAAACAAAAACTTACCCTGTTGCTGAGTGACTCTGCATGAATGGCAGAAACTTCCAGAAACAGAGTATCCTAACATTTGGTGGAAACTTAATAACCATATAGTTTTCCTGTCCTATGGGTTGTTCCGATCCAACATCCCTTGGTAGGCTACTTTGATGATTCCCCCTATCTAGCGACAGTCCTTGGATATAGAATCGTATGCTGGGCCAAGGCGGTGCCACAGTTGTAAAGGGTTGAAGTAGGAAATTCCACCATTCCCTTGGGAGGTAACACAGTGGGAGGCAACCGCGGCCGCCTTGTGCGTGTCCAACGTTGCCCAGACGACGCCCTCAGAGGGGATTGTCTCGGGGATGTTCCCGTCGGTGAGTTCCTCTTATTGGAAGGGGAAAGGTCGCCGGAGAATTCCCCGATGGGACCTGTAAGCGCCTTAAGCTAACGGGTTTTGAAATTATATCACAATCAGAATTGATTGATATATTTATATGTATTGATAGTTAAATTGAAAAGATAATTAAATACTTAAATTAAGCAACTTAAATTAAGCAAATTCATTTCCCTTAAATTATATTTTATTTCTTAAATGAATTAAAAGTCCAATGTAAAATACCTCACGGGAAATCTTCATTTAGATTTATTTATAGTTAAGAAAGACTAAAGTTATTAGCAATTAGGGGCACGGTGGTCGAGTGGCATGCGCGCTTGGCTGGCGTACCCGATGGTCACGGTTTCGCATACATGTGAAGGCAAGGATTTGTTCCCTGGGGCCTTTGGCGTCCCCGATTCCACCCAGCTCCGAAAGGGTACCTAACATTAGTTAGTGCAATAAAGGCGGCTGGGTAATGCGTGGAACCCTCATAGCCGTGGTCTGTGAACGCTGCATCACTTGCCAACAGACCAGCATGGTCTGTGGATGCAATAATATTCTGTATAGAAGGAGCATCTGTATGGATAAGACAAGGACAGCAATAAGCAAATCATTTTTTCTGGTTTTGTCATGCTATTAATTTTGTCTCTCACATGTGTGAATGTTGTCTGGATGACAAGGACTAAAGATAGTGATCAGATAAATTCTGGTGTGAAATGAAATGACATGAGATAATGTTTTGTCGGTCGGGCGTTCAAGCTCTTGTTACCCCGTTCATCGCTTCAATAATAATACCCTACAAGATTTGTTGTCTGATTACCATAAGGGCATTCCTTTCTCCTGATAAAACTTTTTCTAAGTGTTAATTTTTTTCCCTGGATTATTGGCAAGGGCCTTATTGACAGCAGCTTTTTTTTTATTGGGAGCCAATCTACAGGGAGTCTTTATAACTAAAGTCCCATTTTTTAAAAATCCTTAATAAAGGGACATAACAATTTGAAGGAAATTTGGTCGGTTGTAGATTTAAACAGAATGTTATTTATGATTTTAAAAAAGTGAGGGTAATTTATAGTCCCATAATGATTGCCGCCTTCCCTCGTTTAAATTCATGGCGGTAATCTACAAATGGAAATTTTTATTTGGTTCACTTCAAGAAATTAAACATTCTGGTTTTCTGTTAAGGGGTCCATAAATGTCGTCACGTGATTTTTGTAGATTTTTTACCCCTCCCCCCCTCGTCACGCGTCGTCACAAAAACTTAGAACCCCCCCCTCTAAAACATACGTCACAAATCTTTGTACCCCCCCCCCTTTTCCCAAAAAAAAACAACAAACAAACAAAACAACAAAAAACCCACTTTATTTTCTATTTGAAAATAAGTATGTTTCAAATCACTTTTTATTGTCATTTAAGTATTTATTATTTATTTAGTGAAGATCTACATTGTAATATCGTAACCCGCGTGAAGCATTTTTTTAAAAAACGTTTAACTGGCCTTCAGAAAACAAACTGTGTTAACATCCTTAGATTATATTTTATTTTAATGCATACAAATTAAACATTGACTATTAATCATCACGGTTAACGTCTTTGTTTAGAAAAAAAAATATTTAAAAATAACATTTTAAAAATTTATTTTTTAAAAATCCCTCAATTGACTGACGGGCATCCCGTAAGAAAGAGGTCGGCGAACAGAGGTAAATAACCTCATCTGGGGTCAAAAAGGGAATTCTTGGGGGTAATGCAGACTCATTTGGGACATATAACATCCACTACAATCCACTAGATATATTAAAATTCGTCATGTGTACGTGTACGCTTGGAACATATGCCCATTATTGAACCGGTTCCTTCCAGAAAATGCATTTTTTTAAAATTTGACAACTATGTAGATTTCTTACCTACGTACTATACGAAGACACCTAAATCTACCCTACTTTCATTTATATTGACACGAGTGACAATAATCTTAATCCACATGACTTGTCTGTATCATAGTGTCCTTTCTGTGATATTTAAAATTAATGCCTTAAAAACTGAGCTAAGAAGAAAAGTTGTTTTGTACTCCTCTCGAATTGCGATGTCAAGAATTTGATGCATTCAATGAAGTTAATGAATAGTTGACTAATTTTAAATGGGCTCATTTACCATTATATACAGAACAGTGCTTTTCAAACTTTTTAGTATGGCGGACCGGCAGGAATGTTTTCCATTGCACCAAGGGACGGCGCACTATTTTCCCTGCACTGACAATTTTTCGGTCCTTTTTTTGAGAACATCTGTGGACCGGCAGCGGATGGCCCACGGACCGGCACCGGTCCGCCGACCACCACTTTGAGAAGCACTGATCTAGAAGACTAGAATGGCCAGGGGCGTTTGACCAAAAACCAATCGAACAATTATATAAACCTTAAAACGTTTTTAATTTATCAAATAGATCCCACTCCCCTTTTAAAGAAAAAGGATATTCCGTGTCGTTTTGACTGAAAATATCTACACATAATCCTATTCAGATCATTTTTAGACACTTGTCATGCTTGTAAAACTCACCAGTAGCATTTTCGGGGGGAGGGGGGGGCTAACGACGCTCCCCCAAATCCCCGAGTCATGTGAGCAGGACCTAGAGTCTGAGGATGTAACGCAAACATAAACTTGTATATTTTGTCAAAAAAAATTGACTCCTGCCATGAGAGAACCAAACGGAGCTGCGGTTACATCACAAATGCTTTGATGTCAACACCAAACGACGCAGTGTAACAATTTCATACGTTCTCAAACTTAAGGATTATAATTAAATTTAATTTTCGTGTCTTTTACAACTCTTTTATACTAAACATTTAGCAAATTATGTAATGGTACATTATTAAAGCAGAAAAATACAACACAAAATTTAAAGTAAAAGTTGAAGATTTTTCCTTTGAATACAGTTTTTGTTTACATTTATATCATTAAACTGACATGAGCTGTAAAGATCTGCCAGACAGCTGACGCCTGCCATGAAGGTTTCATTAGCGAGCGTGGTCCAACTTGGTACGATAGGAACATTGTTTTCGTCCAACACTCTCCTAACTAAATCATAGTTGTGCGTCAATTCGTGTCCAAAAGTTTTACCAATACCTCCATACTGGAATGATCTGACGACAGTTGCAGTGTTATTCAAATAATTGGATAATATAATGTGATATTAAATACGTGGGGCATATTATCCGTTGGTCATATATTATAGAGTAACTTAAACATAAAATATTTTGATTTGCCTGAAAATTTTAATAAAATACTTATTCATTCAGTAAGTTTTAATAAAGGATGCATAAAAATATCATTATTGTAAATTATTACAGTACGCCCCTACCAGTTGATGCCTTCTAGATAATTTTCTTTTAAGACATATGAAATACTCTTGTTGTTACTAATAGCATCTACTGGGGCTAAATTTCTCATTTTAACAGAAAAAAGCATGCTAGAACTATTCTGAGAAAATGTGTATGCTTGTGTCTTGAGTAAATTAAAAAAATTTGGGTTTAAAGCAGAGGCGTCACTGAGCATTGTTGTCACCCAGTGCGGTAGCTCATGGTGTCACCCAGTGCGGTAGCTCATGGTGTCACCCAGTGCGGTAGCTCATGGTGTCACCCAGTGCGGTAGCTCATGGTGTCACCCAGTGCGGTAGCTCATGGTGTCACCCAGTGCGGTAGCTCATGGTGTCACCCAGTGCGGTAGCTCATGGTGTCACCCAGTGCGGTAGCTCATGGTGTCACCCAGTGCGGTAGCTCATGGTGTCACCCAGTGCGGTAGCTCATGGTGTCACCCAGTGCGGTAGCTCATGGTGTCACCCAGTGCGGTAGCTCATGGTGTCACCCAGTGCGGTAGCTCATGGTGTCACCCAGTGCGGTAGCTCATGGTGTCACCCAGTGCGGTAGCTCATGGTGTCACCCAGTGCGGTAGCTCATGGTGTCACCCAGTGCGGTAGCTCATGGTGTCACCCAGTGTGGTAGCTCATGGTGTCACCCAGTGCGGTAGCTCATGGTGTCACCCAGTGCGGTAGCTCATGGTGTCACCCAGTGCGGTAGCTCATGGTGTCACCCAGTGTGGTAGCTCATGGTGTCACCCAGTGTGGTAGCTCATGGTGTCACCCAGTGCGGTAGCTCATGGTGTCACCCAGTGTGGTAGCTCATGGTGTCACCCAGTGTGGTAGCTCATGGTGTCACCCAGTGCGGTAGCTCATGGTGTCACCCAGTGTGGTAGCTCATGGTGTCACCCAGTGCGGTAGCTCATGGTGTCACCCAGTGTGGTAGCTCATGGTGTCACCCAGTGTGGTAGCTCATGGTGTCACCCAGTGTGGTAGCTCATGGTGTCACCCAGTGTGGTAGCTCATGGTGTCACCCAGTGTGGTAGCTCATGGTGTCACCCAGTGTGGTAGCTCATGGTGTCACCCAGTGTGGTAGCTCATGGTGTCACCCAGTGTGGTAGCTCATGGTGTCACCCAGTGTGGTAGCTCATGGTGTCACCCAGTGTGGTAGCTCATGGTGTCACCCAGTGTGGTAGCTCATGGTGTCACCCAGTGTGGTAGCTCATGGTGTCACCCAGTGTGGTAGCTCATGGTGTCACCCAGTGTGGTAGCTCATGGTGTCACCCAGTGTGGTAGCTCATGGTGTCACCCAGTGTGGTAGCTCATGGTGTCACCCAGTGTGGTAGCTCATGGTGTCACCCAGTGCGGTAGCTCATGGTGTCACCCAGTGTGGTAGCTCATGGTGTCACCCAGTGTGGTAGCTCATGGTGTCACCCAGTGTGGTAGCTCATGGTGTCACCCAGTGTGGTAGCTCATGGTGTCACCCAGTGTGGTAGCTCATGGTGTCACCCAGTGTGGTAGCTCATGGTGTCACCCAGTGTGGTAGCTCATGGTGTCACCCAGTGTGGTAGCTCATGGTGTCACCCAGTGCGGTAGCTCATGGTGTCACCCAGTGTGGTAGCTCATGGTGTCATCCAGTGTGGTAGCTCATGGTGTCACCCAGTGTGGTAGCTCATGGTGTCACCCAGTGTGGTAGCTCATGGTGTCACCCAGTGTGGTAGCTCATGGTGTCACCCAGTGTGGTAGCTCATGGTGTCACCCATTGCGGTTGATCATGGTGTCACCCAGTGTGGTAGCTCATGGTGTCCCACTACTAACAGGAAATCAGCCAGGCATATAACAGAAAATATTACAATTTTACAGTGTCATCTCATGTGATGTTGTCATCAGCGGCGGTTCGCACCCATACACCCCCTAGTTTGAAGGCCAATATCAAACAGTCACCATGAAAAGTTTTAGCTCATTTCCTAAGTAAACAAAACAGACACACAAATGAGCATATTCTGAATGTTATGTTCATCAAATTATTGTAGTGACTTTGACTGTCTTACAACAGAGCGCAGGAAATATGAAGATAAAATTGATGTCACGGGTGTTAACATTTCTCAGATACCCAGTTTTTGTTTGTAGCTCATATTTATGGTTCAGGTTTTATTGCGTAAATGGTAAGCTACAAAAATGCAAAAAAGTTTATACATAGTTGCCTAATGAGATTAGAGTAATTTCACCGGATATGATTATTCTAAAACCTCACCCTAAATCGATTGTCGATTTTTACGCATTGAAAATGTAAAAAAATTAAGTTATTTCCTTATGTATTTGATATATGTCAAGGCAAATAATTTTTAAAAAAACTTTTAATGAGAATTATTTGAGAACAGGTTTTTATTAATTGTAACTTATTTACATTTTTTTAAGGTTGTGTGTAAATATGTACATTGATGTATTCTCAAAGTAGTTATGACAAAGCCGAATATCATTAAATTGAAAGTGACAAAAATATACTAGTACTCATTGAAAAAAAAAGTAACTTTATTAATTTTTTTTTCATTTTGTGTATTCCAAATAACTATTAGAAATGGAAGAAAAAATTGATATTTTTTGTGTGCATTTTATCATTCAAATTACTTTTTTTAAACTTACGCAGGAAAATGCGGACTAAAAATAGGAGGTTGTAGGTATGAGATGGTGACATTGATAGAATTCAATCGAGTGTCGCCATAGATATGTTTGCCGCGAGGTTGGTACTCCCAGCTCCTGTGAATGTAAAGAAATACACATTTCAAGTTGTTTTTTTTTATTAAATTCCTTATATTAACTTACTTTGTATGTTTAAGCGATTGGACTATCCGAACCGACTATTTGTTTATAATTCTTTCATGTGCCACTTCAGTTCACGTGTTGATGCCGACCGTCGATGTTCACACCCCTACCGTCACTGCGCCCGATGTTAAAACCGAGGGAGATAATTCTGTTTCAGCCTGTAAATGTCGCGTTCAAACATAATCACTACTTTTAGTTATGTCTCATATATAAGGGATTTATAGTCAAAAACTTTGTTTTTTACATCTATTTATTATAGAAATGTTGGTATCAACAGTGAGGAGATTGGCCAGTAGAATATATAGCACTTATGGTGATGACATTATAGAGTTTTCCATGATTGTTATTCTGCAGCAATTCTTAAGTGTGTCTATGTACTATGTATACAAAAGTTTCTTAAAATTTTTATATACATTTGTTTTCAAATATGGAATTTAAAACATCTTTCTCGATTATATTTATACACCCCAACTCTTGACTCTATTGGTACACTTTCACTCTCGCCATCGACTCTACTGTACACATAACCCTCGTAAGAAGCTATGTATTATGTACAGACATTCAAAACACTATCAGTTTATTTCACTCAAACATGAGCATCTGGTGTGTTGGTTCAGGATAAAATGGAATATACTAGGACTGAGGAATTAACGATTAATTAATTGTTTAATCGTTAAAGTTTTCATTGATTCAAATTGATTTGATTGAGGAAAATTCGATTAAAATTTAAGAAAATATTTGTAATATTTTTTTCCAATTTATTAATGATTTATATTTTTTGTTACTTACATACTTTTTCATCATATTATTATCAGTTATTTAGACATGCATATGTAAAGAAAAAGGTTTTTCATCCATATTTCTTGCATAGCAGAACGAATTTGCTGATTTACGTCACAAAATTTAGTTGTCATGGAATTATCTTATCTGTTTACAGACGCTCCTTCTATACAGAAGATTATTGCGTCCTACGCTTATCTATGGTTTGTGTTTAGTCCTGCATTTTTATTAGAGATTTAAATGTTGATAAAGTGTTGGTTTTCCTGGATTCTTCAGGCAACCCATTCCACGCCCGAATTCCGGACGGGAAGAAGGAAAACTTGTATGTGTTTGTTCTTGCATACGGAATAAGAAAGGTGTTTTTATCCTTATGTCTATCTGAGGGTTGTATTAAGTTATCTTTGTATTGTATTTCTAAATTAGAATTAATTGCTTTATGTATGATTACTACTTTGCTCTTGGTTCTTCTATCCTCTAGTGTTTCAAGGTTTAATGATTTAACTAATGGTGTTATTCTTGTCAGTTTCGAATATTCTCCAGTAATGAATCTGGCAGCTCTTTTTTGAATTTGTTCTAGTTTATCAATGTTTTCTTTGGTGGATGGGTCCCATACAGAAGATGCATATTCTAGTAAAGGTCTCACAAAAGTGAGGTAGCATTTTAGTTTTATATCTCTATTACATTTGTTAAAGTTCCTTTTTATAAAGCCTAAGGTTTTGTTTGATTTTTTAATAACTTCATTGACATGGGGATTCCATGATAGTTTCTCATTTATTAAGACTCCTAAGTATTTTGCATCTTTAGTTTGGGTCAGTTCTTTTCCATGAATGTAATATTTTGAATTTATTTGTTTCTTTTTCTTAGTTACTCTTAACAGTTGACACTTTTCTGGGTGGAAAGACATACTCCAGTTAGTTTCCCATTTTATCAATTCATCTAAGTCTTTTTGTAAAATTTTGCTATCTTGTTCTGATTTAATTGTTCTATAGATTATACAATCATCAGCAAATAACCTAACTTTTGTACCTGTTGAGATGTTGTTGGGTAAATCATTTATATAAATTAAAAAGAGTAAGGGACCTAGCACAGTTCCTTGTGGAACTCCTGAGTTAACCTTTATTGGTGCAGATTTAGATCCATTAATTATTACAGTTTGCTCCCTGCCCAAAAGGAAGTCTTGGATCCAGTGATGTAAGGAACCTGAGATTCCAAAGTAGTTAAGTTTTTTAAGTAAACTAAGGTGGTGAACTTTGTCAAATGCTTTTGAGAAGTCTAGTAATATTGTGTCTATTTGATCATTTTTGTCTAAGCCTTTTGATAGTTCATCTATTAAACTCAAACTTTTGTCATTGTAATCATATCCCATAATTACTGCGACTTAACCAATTTCGCGAAACAATGAATCGCAACTTAACGGAATCTATATATGCGTTGCAAAAATATAATTAATAATAATTAATCGATTCATTTTTCCTGATTAATTTTTTTTTAAATCAGTACCTACCCTAGAATATACCCTAGCATTACAAAAATGGGATATGATTACAATGACAAAAGTTTGAGTAATTAGAATCTGCTTTCATGCCTCAAAAGATATCATTCAAACAAAACTAACATGGAAGGTGAATGAGGCTCCAGAAAAATGCGCTGCCTTGTCATCTCTTTTAGAATACTAATGAAGCTGTATAAAAGTTCTCCTTGAACGACTTCCACTTGTTCATAAACTTTGTCCAAAGTGACCGGGTCAAGAATCCAGTCGGGATAAGCGGGATCCATTTGAACTACTCGAGCTTTCCTAATTAGCACTTCCTTCAATTGATTATCTAACCAAGGGACACTTTAAATAGTTTCTATCATTTGTTTCCTGATATTTTCCAAAATTGCTGTGACCTGTAAGAAGAATACGTTTAAATTTCTTTAAAAATTTGGACATTTTCAAAAATTGCATTGATTTCTATAAACAAAATGTTAAACAAATTTTTTTTAAAAAACATTTATAATAAAAAAATAAAGGACAAATGAATAGATACGAATTTGAAATGTATAAAGTACGAAAATAAGAGCATAATACAGGCGTCAACTTTAAACAAATAAATATTCTTAATGTGATATTATTTTGATTTCCTTAAATGAATCTCTTAAAGATGATACCAAGTTATTTATAAAGTATTATTTAATTCATTAAATAAAATAGTTAGACACAACTTTTCTATTAAAAGTTTTTAATTTTTAGCATGATATATGGTCATGATATAAATAGATAACCACAAACTTCTCAATGATAATTTTTTCATTCCACCGCTTAGCGGGATATTCAAGAGAAAAACACAAATGACATATGAGTTTCAATAAAATATTTTTGTATTAGTTTTACTTATCAGCCAAATTTATCACCACGCACTATTCATTTAAAATGTATACATTTTACCGTAGCCTTTGTATCCGGTTTGAAGAATTCTTGAACATAAACAGCTATTATTGGAGCCGCAAAGTAATTTAACACTTCAACCTTACAGAAAGTTTCTCTATGGAAGCCGAATCCTTGCGTCAACATATGTTCTGGGAGATAATGTATGACTTCGTAAAGAAACTTGGCCATGAGCAAATTGGCAACAACCCTGTAGAAAGTAGAATTGATCTGTTAAATTAAATAAATGACAAAGAAATTGTACCGGCATTTAAATAGCATGAGTTTGTTTGATTTAATATGCAATACTGAAGCCCCCAAAACACACAAAAGTAAATTAGAATTTATTTACGCACATGGAACAATTGCAAAATACATATTTGGTGCTCTGCATTGCAAGTCATAACCAATATATCTTTCTTTTAAGATTCGTTGGTCCGTCTGCAAAGGGTAAAATGTCGTGTGCAAAGTTGCGCAGCTTCCATTTTTGTATACGATATGTTACAAAAATTGCAGCGCGGTAATTTTAAATTGCTGCGCGGTGTTGGTCAGATATCTTCGCGGCCGCGCAGCCTAAAGGGAACATTGGTCATAATAAAGTAGTATATGCACTCAAAATAACGTCTTATTTTTAAAAGTAATTTTGATGTCATATGATTAATTAAAAGACATATGAAATTATCAGGTTTAACATTGTTACATGAGCCGAATTGATAGACTGTTCTTACTAGTACTTACGATAGTTGGACTGTCAGACAGTGCTAAAATATTCTAAATATCATCAATGTTTCATGCTTCATTAATTATAGTTTAATGACTGTTATCGGTTAAACAAGCCAAGAATTTGTCTCTGTGAACACATCGTTGTAACTACCGTACATTAACTTAATTCTTTACACCTTCATTTATAAGACATGATCTTATTTAACCAAAGGTGTGGAGAGAACTCGTTGTAACTTGGTAGCGGCCCCACCGCTCAGTTTTACCACCATACTATCGGAAGCGTAACGGGGTTTTCCATGCCCTTGGTTAATTTATTTTTGGCGTCCTTGATAAATGGATATATACAAATCCAAAAGATAGAAAAATACTAAATTTGAATACATTGAAGGATTAGCCATATACGCCCTTGGCAACTGCCCCGATGCCAAGTCGTTATTACGCCCCTGCACACTATTCACACTATAAAGCGCAGTAGTCAGGAAAAGATAATCCCGTGCATCGAAAGATTTCGGTTCTGCTACCACGAGAGAGAAAACAATATTTATTTAATAACCAAATTATTTATTGTCTAAATGTTTGTTACAAAACTGTTAGTATATTTTTTTTTACATTTTAAAAGGAAGCATCAATTAAGGCGAAAGGGTGGATAAATAACCAGCGACACGCACACATACAATTAATGAAAACAGATAAACATAAACTTAAGTGTAATATATAACTTTTAATAGTTTATTATAAGGAATTATACGGTATATTCACCTCCGACGTAAGGTTCAGTGTAATGAAATAAGAGTAACCCAAGATCACATTTTAATAATGACAAGCGGTGTAGGGGTTCTTACCTTTTGTCATGTTTTTTTAGCGCCTTCGCCAGTGATACAAAATAAGGCATTTCATGACATTCTATTAACGTGTCCATTGATATATCCTGTTGGCCGAAAAACTCTCTCAAGTATTCTGTCAAATTGATCTGATGGAAAAAAGTATCAAGTTAAAATAACGTTTTACGTACATAAATCTGTTTTATAATACAGAAAAATGTATTTCACAAATTTTAAATTTCAAAAATATATATATATAAAATATCCTAGAGGATGACTTAATTTTCCGACAAGAATACAGACATGGGATATATCAATGATTTAACCGACATTAAAGAACTATATTGCAGTCTTTGAATTAATGCATTAGTGTTTGATTAAATCATTATACAATAATAAAAAAAATTAACGCCCATTTTCTTAGCAACTCCAAAATATTTAAAAGTGATATTGAAACCCTTCTCTTTCTGTTCCGGAATCTCGAAAATATTCTAATTTCGTATAAATAAAAAGTCGCAGTTTAGGAGAGATTTTTGGGACGCGGTGATCGAGTCGCAGCGCGCTCGATTGGCGTAACGATGGTCACTATGATGTAATATGACTTATAAAACAAACCCATAAAAACAAAGTTCTTGACTATAAATCCCTTATATATGAGACATAACTAAAAGTATTGATTATGTTCAAACGCGACAAACATTTATAGACTGAATCTGTCTTAACTCAGCTTTGCTTCATAACCCGGAGTCTGGTCACCGATCGCTTGACCGAAATGACCCATTTCCCGTGATCCAATCGAGCTGAACTTTGGCACACGGACCCGTCTTACCTAAAAATGCATCGTATAAAAATTTCAGATCGATCGAACGTACCGTAATTAAATTAATGCATTTTTAGTTTATCCTTATATAAAGTATGTAATTCAAATTCACTGTTTGTTATTCTTTTTGTTTCCACGTGAAAGTTTGAGTTGACGCAATGAGGCGACCCATCACGCTGAGCTCGGTCAAGCGAATCGGTGACCAGACTTTTCCCCTCTCCCCCACCCACCCACCCCTACCCCCTAGGGTTATGAAGCAAAGTTCAGTTAAGACGGATTCAGTCTGTAAATGTTTGTCGTGTTTGAAAATAATCAATACTGTCAGTTATGTCTCATAAGTATGGGATTTATAGTCTTTCTTCTTCTTCGTTCTCAAAATCTTTTGATAGAGGATTTAGATAGCAAGTCATATATTTGTGATGAACTGCGCTGTGGCTGTCAGTTGTTCCAGTCCACCATAGAGTTTGTCATCGAGGGTAGCTTCCTGGGGCCATATGACTGTCCGGGTATGGTGGTACAGAGGGCAGTTTTGGAGAACATGTTCCGCATTTTCGGCAGCTATCCCGCAGGGGCACATTTCGCTTTCTCCAATTCGAAGTTTGCGGAACATGTGTTGCCTAAGTTTGTTGTGGCCCGTCCTTAGCCTGAAAATGATGTTTTGTGATTTGCGGGGGAGTTTGAAGTATGCATCACTTTTTGGGTGGTTTTCTTTGAGCTCAGACCATCTTTCAGATTCACTTCTTTTGAGCATTGCCTTGATTTCTTCGTGGTGTGGATTTATAGTCAAAAACTTTGTTTTTACGGGTTTGTTTTATTTAGTCATTAAATCCCTTATATTAACTTCGCCGGCGTCTCTCTCTGTCGTTCGTCGTCGGGCGGAAAAACTAAGTCAAAAATCACCCACCAACCGTGATACCATCGAGCTGAAATTTGACACATAGGCTTGTGTCAACTAACAATGCATCGTATCAAAATTTCGGTTTGATCGAACGTACAGTTAATAAATTAATGCATTTTTAGTTTATCTATATAAACTATATGTAGCGGTCGCTATTGTTTAGTTTACATTTTACGTGTCACGCTGAGCTCGGTCCAGCGATCGGTGACAAGACCTTTCCCCTCTCCCACCCCCCACCCTCGGGTTAAAAGCAAAGGGGAGTTAAGACAGATTCAGAACATAATCAATACTTTCAGTTATGTCTCATATATAAGGGATTTATAGTCAAAAACGTGTTTTTACGGGTTTGTTTTATTTTCCCACTATGTTATCGGAGTGCTCGAACGTATTTTGCAAGCTAATTTTTCGTGAACTGTATCTCCTAAAATTGCTATGAAATCAGTTTGAATTTTAGATGACACGTTTTTTAGTCATTTTCCCACTATGTTATCGGAGTGCTCGAACGTACTTTGCAAGATAATGCATTAGTTTCGGAATATTGACTTTATTCGCAATAGTATTGCCCTCTCTGTGACCTCAAAAAGTCACATCCATTTTCGCCAGGATTTATTCACGTCAAATATTCAAACAAGAACTTCTTGCCACTTCGTTTTCTCTTTTACAACTAATTGTCGGTCTTTATTAATAGTCTATTCTTTTTTATACAATTTCTGATTCCTTCCATTTGCAAAAAAACTTTGGTAATGTTGAGTACTTATTGAGTACTTATGTTGGCTTTTTCTATGATTTTATTAAAATTTATTTTCACGTTTAAACAACTAGCTAATTAACAACAAGGAATTTGCGGCCCGTCCCCCCCCCCAAAAAAATTTGTATTTATTTGTGCGAAGTTTTAATTCCACCAGATAAGCAAGTGTTTCTAATATTTTTGTTTATACCACAAAACAAAAGAAATTAAAATTAAAATAACCCATATAAATACGCCACAATTTGTTCCAGTAGTTCACTTACGTTATAATCAAACTTGAATCAATTATATATACCAGCACATTATTATCATACTGTCAGACCCTTTTTTTCCAGCTTAGTAACATTAGTATCAAAAGACTTTAGATTTATAATGGAGTTTGAAGTTTTGGCATTAGACGCGCTCTTTTATTTTAATATAGTTCTTCATTTCGTTTAATTTTTTTACCTTGGCTTTTCTCGTATGTTATTAAAATGTATTTTCACGTTTTAAACAATTAGCCCCAACCCCAATTTTACAACAGGGGTGGCTCTCAAATTTTAAGAATCAATGAATTTATCACCACATAAGTGTCACGTTCTTATACTAATTTTGCCTCTGTTTTTTTATTACAGTAGTATAAGAATCAGAAAAATTTATATCCATAAGGAGTTTGAAATTTTGGCAGTTAAAACGTTCACGTGCTTTTGGATAGTTCCTTTATTTCTTTAATTGATTTCTTTTTTTGCTTTTATTTAATTTCGATTTTTTTAAAAAACTCCCCTTTCTTTTTAAATTTTCATTTTAAGAAACTAAAAAACGACTAGGAATTTGCCGCCCCTGGCAAAGTGGCACCCGGGGCAATCGCTCCCCTGCCCCCCTCGCTACGCCACTGTGGCTATGGCTATGTCTATGCCTATGCCTATGGCTAATCAAGAGTACATCTCCACCTTAGCTTTTCTAAACATCGTTTTATTTACCGTTTCATTTTCTTACTTTCAAAATTAACCAATAATCCGTTTTTATAATCATCTTTTACTCACAGTGGAATCCATTACTTCTTGTAGCACCCTCAGGTTCATTGGCCGAGCATAAGCTGGTTTTTCAAAAATCTGTAAATATTTATAAAAATGATGTTTAAGCTAGTACTTGTTTTATGCGCCAACTTGTACAAGCTTTTAAATCTGAAAATGCCATATCAACATAGCAACAGTTTATACACAAAAAGTGCCACATTTCGGCCAATAAATATAAATTAATTTCCGGACGATTACACAAATGTTTTGTTTTAAACTATTGACGACGTGAGTGTTCAAAATGTTGATAAAGGTTATTGTGTCCATTGAGAGAAATCGTTTGCCTACCATGCAATGTTCCCTCTAAGTCTAAGCTTCGTTGGATCATGTGCAAAGTTTTAAAAAAAACTGGTGTGCAAAGTTGCACAACGTGCATGGTTTTTTTTGGCAGTAATTTACCAAATTTGCTGCGCGGTGATTCTAAACTCCTGCGTGGCGTCGGTCAAATATCTGCTTAAAGAGAACATTGCTACCATGGTTCTAACACTTCGTTTACTTATCCCCTGCATATCAAACATCCACTACAGTATCGGAAACTTCAGCTGAGACAATCTAAAGCTTTGTGAACGATTATTCAGCTCGGCTGGTTATATTGTCAATAAGACCCGCTCATCACTTGAACCAAATAATGTCAACTAGCTGACCCGCGGCGTAGCATACGCCGCTAATGATTTAGTGATGGGTGAAGACTTCCTGAAAGACACGGTTGTCAAAATGGGGTGGGTTTTGGCAAACGACTGTTAGTGAATGAAAAGAAGGAACTCTGGTGAGACCCGCGGCGTATCACCCGTAAAAAATGACGGAATTGTTCAGCTGAAATCTATTTATTTTGAAAAAATGCACTTTTCTAGGGCGCCTACGGCGCCCACCTTTTTCAAAATCCCAACTAACTTGTCCTTGTTTGATCAATACGAAATATTAAATTTTCTGAAATGTACACAAAATAACTTTTTACAAAATTAAAATATCAGCGAAAACAATGACGTCATACAATTTGTTTTTACAGCGCATATTTAATTTGAACACCTTTTGATGCATTGGTGCAGTAATTTGGTGCGCTGCTTCCTAAAATTAGTATCTGTTGAACATACTTGCAGCTTGGTGTCTCGCAGGGTCCGACCACAAAGAGAATTATATACATAGATACACTTGTCTGCGTTGTTGGTTAAAACTATTAAAAGATGTCATATAAAGCAGACATTCCAGTCAGAGGCGTCACTAGGGTTGGTGTCACCCGGGGCGGTAGCTCATGGTGTCACCCCTTCACGACTGAAGGGGCCGTCCATAAATGACATCACGCGAGGTTGCCGATTTTTACCCCACCCTCCCCCAGCGTCATACTTTGTCACAAAAACTTAGACCCCACCCCTTTTTTGCGATATGACGTCACAAAGCTTGGACACCCCTCCCCCAAGCCGTATTTTCTCAATTAGCATGTTGCAAATTATTTTTTGTCATTTAAATATGTATTTAGGGTAAGTCTGCACTGTAATATCGTAACACGCGTGAAGTCATTGAAAACTTAATTAAATAAATGGTAAACAATCAAATATTTAAGTGGAACTTTTATTTAAAGTTTCGCGTTTTTGATAAGACGTCACATTTCATAAACACCCCCTCCTCGTACCACAGCGTCACAGATGCGTGGACCCCCCCTATGGTGGATTAAAAGGGGGGGGTGCTGAACGGGCTAAAGCCCCCAATAATTTAAGGGCCCCCAAACGTTTTATTAATTATAGTGTATAATAAAGATGCAGGCCATTATGTTTGTACGAATCCCTGAAAATGCCTTGGACAGTCATACGGCAATGCTGCAAATGAGTAGGAAGTATAACGGAAACCAGGCTATTCTTCGTGAGAAGTGCATTGTAGCTCATTATGTGCCGTGCACAGCTCATTCCTTTAATTTGGTTGGGAAAAGAGCAGCAGGTTGTCCTACTGCGGTCAGATTTTTTTGTCTTCTGAAAAATCTTTATACCCGACTTGTTGCATCTACTTATCGTTGACAGGTACTTCAAAAACATATGACATTGATACATGCTAACAAAGCCTTGTCTGACACAAGAAGGTCAGCCTGACATTATGCTGTAAGGTCTGTTAATAGCTCATACCATGAGAATATCGCAGCACTGGAAGAATTAGCAACGAATGAAAATCAGCCACGTGACTGCCGACTTGAAGAAGAAGGATTTCTAAAGGAAATTGAACAACTGGAAGTCGCTATTTTACTTGAAATTTGGGAAACAATTTTAGAAAGGAAGTCTCTCATTGACTTTGTTAAAAACTAGCATTCTTAATTTTATTCCGATGAAGACAAAGGAAAGGAAAAGTCCGTGGTAAAAACAGTGTAAACAATCTTCAATACTATCAAACAAAAAAGAAAGCGCCAGTTTGATAAAGGGACATCAACAAAACAGTATTCTCCTGGAGAAAAAAATTCAAGATTGAGGTATTCTGGTAATCATTGACAAACTTTCTTAAGCCCTACAACATTGGTTAGGTGCATATAAATACATCCATGAGAAATTTGGCTTTCTTACAAACCTAACTGAGCTCAGCACTTTCGCAGCAGCCAAGTTAATTGAAGAACATTCAAGTGATTTCGAAGAAGGTGTCGGGTAAATCCGAAGCAACCGTTTCGTCCCCCTCAATTTACTAGCAACGCCATCGAGCGGTGCCGGTTTAGGGCCATGAGCGCCAGTACGGATTAGCAAAAAGTGCCGCGAAGAACGCATTGAACGCCAGCTCTGAGGAAACCTTCCACTGGGGGTTGCACCCTAGGTAGGTCTTTGATGATCCCCCGTTCTGTGTTCGGTCCTAACCATGGTGACCCGTGTGCTTTGCCGGGGATGGCGCCAAATAGGTAGCGGGTGGTAGTAGGGAATTCCACCACATCCTTGTGAGGGCAACTTAGTGGGAGGCATCTTCGACTGTATGTCCTGGATGCAGTGGCCGCTTCAGAAGCGACCACTTTTGGGGGGGGGTTCCTCGGCTGTTACGTCACTTTGGTGGCCAGATGGCTAAGGGGGTCTTCCGGGAAGACCCATAAAGAGCACTAGACTCGGGGCTTCTGATTTTCTTCCACATGTAGGTTCATTAGTGATTTCGAAGACTGCTTCAGAATTAGTCCAATTTTCAGAACTCTTAAAAAAATTATTGTCCAGCCAAAGACTCAGGGTAAGGAAAAGGAATTAGCACAAAGCGAAACTAAAAAAACTTGCACAGAGCTAAAAATGTTGCTGCTTTTGAATGAGCTATATTTCACACAGTCCTTTACAAATGTACACATCGCACTTCGCATCTATCTTTCAATGATGACATCAAACTGCAGCTGAGAGCGATCCTTTTCAAAGTTGAAAAGAATATATAATGAGTTAGAATTTGCATGGGACGAAAAAGGCTGAATATGCTCTCTCTAATGAGCATTGAAAAGGAACTTGTAAGCTTACTCAGCTTTATTGACTTGATTGAAAACTTCGCCATTTGAAAAATTCGCAAACGAAAGTTGTAGGTTGAAATAATAATCATAAATATTTTTCAATAATTTTTGTTATTTCAAATAGAGAAAAGAATTCGTTACCTCATGAATTTTTTTTAAAAAATACGGAATAACGCGTGATTCTATTCTTTACGGGGGCGCGTTCGTAAGCACTAAACAGCGTAAGTCGGGATGGGACCGTCGTAACCGGAGGACTACCTGTATATAAACATGCATATCTATGCTTTCACACCTTTAATAAATATATATATATATAAAATATTAACTCAAAGACATTGAAATCAAAATTTTCCTCAAGAAAAACATCAACAAAGAAAACCCATCTTTTGATTTTTTTCTTGGGGGGGGGAGGTGGTGATAAAAATCGTATTCGAGGTGGGATTGGTGGAGGGAGTCGTGAGGTGGGATTCGTTCATGCTGTCGGTGTGTCCAAGCCCAAATGGCTTTATATCTTTTAAAACAGAAGACACTGCCTCTTTCATTACAGCCTTTTTTGAAGATCTCTCTGCTGCGACTATTTCTTTTCTTTTTTTTCTAATTTGTTTTAATGGTGTTCGTGTGTTGGGACTGTTTTATTATTGCAAGTTAACGTATTTCATTGTATTTCTTAATTTCTTTCTAGATTAAAAAAGTTGTCATCTTTTGTTTTCTGACATAAAATCGTACACAGTAAAATTTTAGGCTCGGGTGTCACCCCCTAATGGGTGTCACCCGGGGCGGCCCGCCCCCCCCCGCCCCCCCCCTAGTGACGCCACTGATCCAGTGCTATTTAGATTTTCGACAAGTATTTAAATAAATGTTACTTATACTTATGACTCAATAAATTTCAATTTTTAGCTTTAATTTAATCGAAATCAACGATTAATTAATCGTTAATTTTTCAAAAGTTAATCGTTAATTAATCGTTAACAGCCCTGGTTTATTCAACTCCACGGTGATCCTAACCATTTTTAGTTGCTTTGCTCGTCTCATTACATTTCTTAGGTCTCATGTTAAGTGAATTTACTTATAATTTACCAGAAAAACCGAAAATTTATTTATTTCCTGAGTTGTTCACTGTATGGTTGCAATTCCTTCACATCAGTACAGCGCGGTGTGTTGTCGTTTCTCTACAAGTTACGTTGTGTGATGTGTCTCTTTTTACTAATAAATGACGTCACGCACAGGGGGGGCGGGGGCGTGTCACACATTTATGACGATGTGTGATGAGGGGGAAGGGGTTAAGAACTGTGACGTTACATCAACAAAACAACAACAACAAAATGCGAAACTTTAAATAAAATCTCAACGTAAATATTTGATTGCTCACAATTTATTTAATGGCATTTTAAATGGCTTCACGCGTGTTATGATAAAAGAGTGTAGCCTCACATTAAATACAAACTTAAATGACATTAAAGTGATTTTAAACATGCTCATTTTGAAATAGGAAATGCGGCTTTTATTTATTTATTTATTTATTTATTTATTTTATTTATTAATTTTTTTTTAATTTTTTTTTGGGTGGGGGGGAGACGCATTATTGTGATATCAGGTTGGATGGGTCTATTTTTGTAACGACATGTGACTAATGTTTATTATTATTCATACAAATGTGTATTTATGCTTCGCAGCCTTGAACATGATAGACAGTTGTGATGAGCACCCCATGCTTTTATGTGCAGTGGATAGGTTCACGGATTTCACATGTATTCATAGAAAATGTTTATTTTCTTCTTTTTAGTGCACTTTCTATATGTAAATAAAAGCGTGTCATTTTTAAGAAAAAGATTTTATTTAAAGTATTTTATTTTCTACTTTTTCGTCTCAAAACTTTTAAAATTAATATGACTAAAAACGTGGGGCGGGTGCTTCAAATTCCCATTCTAATTTAGAAATACAACACAAACATAGGTGTTTGGTATAAAAATTAAAGATTTGTAATTTAGAAGGCAAAAGAGAGATCTTTAAGTGACAGAATGTGTGAACTGCATAAGTAAAACCTCATAATCACCCGCCTAACGTTTTTAGTCATATTTAAATCAAAGAACTGGAACTTATAAGTTTTACATTATTTTCTTCCGTGGCTTTTAAAAATATTTAATTACAGTACATTCAATCGATCTGAAATTTTAAAACAATGCATTGTCATCCAAGATCTATCTGTGGTAAAAATGTTGAGATCTCTAGGACAATCAGAAGTGGTTTAATTTTACTATACAAGATTTGACGGAGGGGTGGATGGAAAATTCAACATACAAACAGTGTGACTTAAATAAAAGCGTGTAAAATAGCGCTTTGTCTTTGTCTCTCTGTCTCTCTCTCTGTCTGTCTGTCTGTGTATGTGTGTATGTGTGTGTGTATATGTGTGTGTGTGAGAGAGAGAGAATATATATATATATATGAATGTTAAATATTTATTCACTTGTTGAACGAGGAACTAAATACATTTCGCCATTATATCGGGTCTGTTAACTGAATTGTAAATGATGCGAAAACTCCATATCAGACATATGGGTTTAGAAACGCATAAAAATTTATGCTGGAATTGATGAAAGAGCTACATACCAAATCTTGAAGAAATTCCATCATCTCCTCTGCTTGTATGTTTGCTTTCTCAGGGTCGCCGCCCAAACTCTCAGCTAAAGTGAGTGTTACTTTCATCAAAATCTCCTTACCAATTGATCCTAACGTTAACAGATCTATGAATTTTCTATCGACAATCCTCTGGAACTGTAAAAATAAAGTCATCCAACATAAATTTTAAAGTTTTTTTTAAAGGAAACACATTGCTAGTTTTGGAAAAGAAATAATGATGATTATATTCAAATAACATGCTATGTATATAATAAAAATAATATATTAATTTTAAAAAATCAATTATATTTTAAAGATAAAAATTATTGAAACATTATGAACACTCAATGTCTATCAATATACATAATTCCCGTTGTCTGTCTGTCTGTCTGTCTGTCTGTCTGTCTGTCTGTCTGTCTGTCTGTCTGTCTGTATGTATGTATGTATGTATGTATGTATGTATGTATGTATGTATGTATGTATGTATGTATGTATGTATGTATGTATGTATGTATGTATGTATGTATGTATGTATGTATGTATGTATGTATGTATGTATGTATGTATGTATGTATGTATGTATGTATGTATGTATGTATGTATGTATGTATGTATGTATGTATGTATGTATGTATGTATGTATGTATGTATGTATGTATGTATGTATGTATGTATGTATGTATGTATGTATGTATGTATGTATGTATGTATGTATGTATGTATGTATGTATGTATGTATGTATGTATGTATGTATGTATGTATGTATGTATGTATGTATGTATGTATGTATGTATGTATGTATGTAGTATGTATGTATGTATGTATGTATGTATGTATGTATGTATGTATGTATGTATGTATGTATGTATGTATGTATGTATGTATGTATGTATGTATGTATGTATGTATGTATGTATGTATGTATGTATGTATGTATGTATGTATGTATGTATGTATGTATGTATGTATGTATGTATGTATGTATGTATGTATGTATGTATGTATGTATGTATGTATGTATGTATGTATGTATGTATGTATGTATGTATGTATGTATGTATGTATGTATGTATGTATGTATGTATGTATGTATGTATGTAATAATGCTGTTAGATGGCGCTGCGATCGATTTTGTATAAAAATATTATATGACATCATTGTTTTATGCTTATATTTTAATTTTTTAAAGGGAATGATGTAAAATTAGGATTACCGGATTTATAATTATTATGATATACTTTTTGTACATTTCAGCAAGTTTAATATTTCGTATTTATCAAACACGGACAAGTTACTTATGTTAATTACGTATATTGATCCCGTTGTCTGTATGGATGTAAATTAAGTGTCACAGCGATCGATTTTGTATAAATATTTTGTATGACGTCATTGTTTTATGCTTATATTTTAATTTTTTGAAAAGGGAACGATATAAAATTAGTTTTTGAGGATTTATAATTATTATGAAACTAGAGGCCTCGCGGCGTAGCATACGCGGCAGACTTGCTCATGGATAGTGCAAAGAGAGTGGAGAAAGAACGGACACAAACTACAGCAAGAGGAAATCAAAACAACGTGAGTGAACGTCGGTTAATAAATGGGGGGGGGGCAGGTAACAACAAATTCAGTGTGTATGTTTTTACGTTTACTAGCTATTTTTTATTTACTTAGTGCTTCTTTTTTGTGTCTGTACTCTCACATCCGCCCCCCAACTGCTCTTTGCACATTTCTATGACAATGTGGAAATTAGATTTAATTTGTCTCTTTGTCTCACATTTTCTGATTATTAACTACTACACGCCCCGCGGCGTAGCATACGCCGCAGACTTGCTCATGGAGAATGCAAAAAAGTGGAGAAAGAAGGGACACAAACTACAGCTCGAAGAAATGAAAACAACGCGAGTGAACGTCTGTTGGGGGTGTTGGGGGTGACTGCCGAATCATTGTTGGTTTCGATACAATCGCACTGTGGTTATCTACCTGCCCTCCACCCTTTACCACATTAGCTTGCAAACGATAAACTGTGATTGGCCGAGCCTAGCGAGAGTCCGCCATGTTGGAAATACAGGGGTAAAAGAACGGGCAGAAACAGACATTTTTAAAATTTAAAAAAAAATGTTTTCGCTGGGGCTTGAATCCAGGAACTTCCCCATATAAGGCGGACGTGATAACCAGTACACTACGAATCTCACGTTATTCTTTGAAGGAACAATGCAAGTGAACGCAAGGACCATTGTTGGTCTCGATACATTGGTCGACCCCAGCGAGGGTCATTCGTCATGCTCGGTTGCACATATTCGATTTTGAAGGGGGCGGGGAGGGCTAGAGAGTTGGCGTGCGTGCGTGGAGTCCCGCATGGTTTGGCGACGTAGAGAATCATATATACTATACGCCCCGTGGCGTAGCATACGCCGCAGACTTGCTCATGGAGAATGCAACGAAAGTGGAGAAAGAACGGACGGAAACTACAGCACGAAGAAATCAAAACAACGCGAGTGAATGTCAGTTGGGGGGTGGGGGGGAACTGCCAACTCATTATTGGTTTCGAGACATTTTCAGGCGAGATTCGGTAAACCCCTAACTTCTATGAAGTCAGCTATAAAACGATAATCGGTTTAAAATCGGAGTTACATAATCGATAATGGGTTGTTTTTTTTAAATTAATAAAAATAAAAAAGTAAATAAAATAAAATAAAATAATAAATAAAATAAAAACCCTAAATATGACTAAACCTCACTAGGGTCGGCCAATCACAGTTTATGTTTAAGGGATATTAGTATTAAATGGGAGGCGGGTAACGTCAACCTCAGTGTGCATGTCTTCACGTTTACTCCCTATTTCTTATTTACTTGGTGCTGCTTTTTGTGTCTGTACTCTCACCCCCCCCCAACCGATCTTTGCAATGTCTATGATAAGCAAGTCTGCGGCGTATGCTATGCAATAAAGGGGTAAAAGAACGGGCACAAACAGACATTTTTTTAAAAAAACCAAAAAATGTATTCGCTGGGTCTTAAACCCAGGACCTTCCCCGCATGAGGTGGACCTGATAACCAGTACACTACGAATATCACGTTTTCTGTGAAGGAACAATGCAAGTGTAACGCAAGGACCATTGTTGGTCAACCCTCCACTACCTTCGCTTGCCAACCGTTAACTGTGTTTGCACATACTTGCTTGCGTCGTGGTGTCTCGCATGGTCCCATGAAGAGAATTATATATATAGATACGGCTTTCATGCAAAAAGGGACAATTACAAAAAACTATACTAAAATCATAAATTTCAGCAGAAATATATTTATTTTGAAAACTTCTGTTATTTTTGACGGGTAATTAAAGTCTATATATATAAATTGCTAGAAATTAGGACAAGCACAAAACGACACGAGCAAGGAAGCATGACGAATGACCTTCACTAGAACCTAGCAATCTTATTTCATTGTTGGCAAGTGGAGGGGTTGGGGGTGGTAGCTCAATCGCAGTGCGCATGTCTCGAGACCAACAATGCGCCTTGCTTTCACTCGCGTTGTTGTCATTTATTCGTGCTGCTGTTTGTGTCCATTCTTCCCCCCCCCTTTTTTTCTTTGCACTATCTATGAGCAAATCTGCAGTGCATGCTACACCGCGGATTGTATCTAGTTTCATTTAAATGCTAAAAATGGAGAGAGACCAAATTTTGCATTTAAGATAATATATGCTACCACCAACATGTACACAACCAAATACCTACTATTATTATCTCTTTTTTTGCTTTCGTATCAGCCAATGTGATGTTAAATTTGCGTACTGAAAACAAGAAGAAGAATCCCATTCTATTGAGTTTCAACAGTGTTTCCTTAAGACTCCATGTCTTACTGTCAAAAGGTTTGATGCTGACGTTGGACAGAGTCCATGATCCAAGTTCACTGATGACCTACGTGTGAACGTAAAAAATAAAAATATACATTTCTATGCGCCTAGAGTAAACAGAGATCTAGCCGACAAATGATTAAACCGTGACGTCTACCACTTGCTGTTTGACGGTGAACCATGTATTGTGTACATTCATCACTACAAGAAATAGCGACATTATATAGCTTACACCTCTTAGAGAAAAAATATTTTATATCATGCATATTAAAAAAACCAAAATTAATTCAGTGTTTCAAAAGAAATAGGAAACAAATTCACCAAAAGACCATATCACCTTTAACTCAAAGTGTTTTTCAAATCAACAGGTATTTTAAATTTTATTCAAATAAATTCGAAGCTCTGACTGACTGATTGACTCTCGACCTCTACGTATAAAAAGAATAAGTCAGATATTTGGTAGGTCAAGTCATTACAGATTTGCAAAAAAAATAGTGTAATCAGGTTTACACTGTATACATAATTTACCATTTGGTGATGGGCCCAAATTTTTCTTTTTCTTTTTTAAGCTTCTGAATTCTGACAAATTCCAATTATAAAGAATTAATTTTGACAACATCATGCTAAAAACCTTTTTCGAACTTTCAGTAATATACCATTTATCACATTAAAGTAACGTTTTATATATGTTACGGCCAAAGCCCGAAATCGGCCACTTCGCGAAATGGCCGGCCAATTCGCGAAGTGGCCAATGTTAGCCGGCCAAAGCCCGAAATTCGTGGGGCGGGTGTTCAGTATAAAAATTAAAGATTTATAATTAAGTAAGCAAAAGAGAGATCTATAAGTGAGAGAATGGGTGAACTGCATATGTTAAATCTCATAAGCGCCCGCCCCACGGTTTTAGTCATATTAAATTAAAGTACTTGAACTTATAAGTATTAAATTATTTTCTTCTTTTTAGTCCACTTATAAAAACGTGGTTTTTTAAAATCTTTTTTTTTACTTCTATTTATTATTGTCCGATTACATCGGATCGAGATGGGGGTGGAGGTGGATAGGATTGGAAGGACTTTCTACCTCAGAAAATGACGCACATACCACAATCATGAATTCGCATTGTTTAGTAACAGGTTGTCAGTGCATAAACTTTTTTCAATCAACCTATCATAAATTCAACGTTAAAAATAACTATTCCACACTGTTTTTAATTTTCAATAGATAATTATAGTATATTACATTATTTTTATACCAAAAAATAATATTTTAAAAATCATTTACAAAACAAAAAAATAAATAAAGCAATATTAAGTTGTTAAAACAAAAGGGTCGAAACGTTCTGTGATCGAATCGGTATGGATTTGTTCATCTGCTGATTTAGCACTTTCCAGTACAGAACAACGTGTCGTAGCTAACAAATAATAATAAATTAATAGCCTCATTATACTTAGTATTGTGTTATTACACCCCACGACACATGATATAAGTGCCATAAGACTTATCTTTTCACATGGAAACGTTGATTGGGACGTTATAAATACGAGTAATACAGGACTCACACTGAAACAGGGCCAGCTATTTAAGCAAACTAGGCAGCCGCCTAGGGCCTCAAATTAGTCTCATCATTAGTGGGGGCCTCCCACAAGAATCTTTCCATAATTATTTATTTATTTTTCTATTACATTTAGGGCCACCAAATTCACTTCGCCTAGGGCTTCCAATTCCCTAAGTCCGGCCCGGACTGAAACATGTTTGTCAGAAAAATAAGAACTAGTCACAAAGTCTGGACCTTCTCCGAAAAGGAAAGACTAACGCAATAATATCGTCACAACGTGGTACCCTTTTCCTACCCTGTACATGCCAACACACCAGAAGCGATTGATGTGCATTACTCCTTACCACTTCGGACTTTGGCCAAGGATACCGAGCCACTTCGCGAATTGGCCGGCCAAAACCCGAATTACAATTGTTAGTTATAAGTACTTCGGGCTTTGGCCAGACACGTTGGCCACTTCGCGAATTGGCCGGCAAATTCGCGAAGTGACCATACTTCGGGCTTTGGCCGTAACATATATATATATATTATATCAACTGAACTATTCACCGAAAAAGTTAAGCTGTACATTGTTTTAATTATGCTTTTTCCCCTTAAAGAAATCCTGGTTTTGTATATCCCTTTCGTTTTTTTATTACCGAAGTAGATTCTCGAAAGTAAACCTAAGATATATACGTTGTGTTTTAGACCACTTTTTGTTTTAGAATAAACTGTGTCAATATCCTACTAATGTTATTTAATCTTGATAGGTTATTTACTTACATTTAAAATTCTTGATATTCCTTGGTCTTCAAGACTCTGACCGTCGTTGCAAATTTGATGGAAAGTTTTCATCTTAACAACAGCGCTCGAATGCTTGCCGAATAGATTATTATTGTTGGATACAAGTATCTGAAAGATGAATGAATGATTAAAACGTTTTTACCACGGCTCATGACTTCCTGAAAAATTTCAGCCACAAACCCTCTTAAAAAAAAGCAATGTAAAATGTAATAATAAGGAATATTATATCTATATATATACTTCACCAAAACGAGTATGTGCAAGTAATCATGACGAATGACCCTCGCTGGGGTCGACAAATCACAGTTGGCAAGCGTAGTGAGACGAAAAGGAAAAAAAAGGTGGCAACAATGCTTGTTGCGTTCACTTGCGTTGTTGCTTCACAGAATAACATATTAATTGTAGTGTAGTGGTTATCACAAACGCCTTGCGGGCAGAAAGTCCTGGGTTCAAGCCCCAGCGGGAACATTGTAAAACAAATTGTAAAACTTTTTGTTTCTGTCCGTTCTTTTCCCAATTTTTTGCGAACATGACTAGCCCTCGCTAGGGTCGGCCAATCACAGTGTATGGTTGGCAAGGGATGGTGGTAAAGGGTGGGGGGAAGTTAACATCAACTGCTGTGTGCATGTCTCCATGTATACCTACTTTTTTACTAGTCTTATATTAGCTTGCTTTGTAAGTTTAATCGGAACCGTCCGTCCAACCGTCCAACTATTTGTTTATAATTTTTTCACGTGCCCAGTTCACGCGTTGACGCCGACCGTCACTGTTCACACCCCCTACCGTCCCTGCGCCCAGGGGAGATAATTCTGTTTCAGTCTGTAAATGTCGCGTTTGAACATAATCACTACTTTTAGTTATGTCTCATATATAAGGGATTTATAGTCAAAAGGTAAGCTGGCTTTGTACTTACTGTAAAATGCGTAGACTAAAAAGTAGAAAATTAGTGCATTTTTAATATAAGACTAGTTTTTAAAAAGTGTTTTTAAGGTTAATTATTTTCATTACTTCATGCTGCCGTTTGTATCCGTTCTCCCCACCTCCCCCCGTTCTTTGCACTATCTATGATGAGCAAGCCTGCGGCGTATGCTATGCCGCGGGTCGTATATAGTTAAAAATATTTTTTAAAGTGTTATACCATTTAAATTATTATTTGAAAAACATATTTCGTAATCGCCGTCGAGGGAAAAAAAAGATCGAAGTTTTTTTAGGTCCTTGGGTTTCTCATTTCAGTAATTTTTGTAGTTGTAAATTATAATTCACACAAGCAAAATCTTTTTAAATGTTTATAACCAAAAAATTCTGTCCGTTTAACGCAACAGAGAAATGCCATTAATTGTTCTACAAAATTTAATTAAAAGAAGCTGGGTCTCACATAAACATTGAGCTCGAAAATAATCCTTATTATCCGTGAGCATATTGTAACTTTGTCTTTTCTTATCTAGACAGACGCTCCTTCTATACAGAAGACTATTGCGTCCACAGACCATGCCGGTCTAAGAGTTTCAACGCATTACCCAGCCACCTTTATTTCCCAAACTAGTGCTAGGTACCATTCGGAGCTGGGTGAACTCATGGAAGAAATACCTTGCCTTCACAAAGATTCGAACCCGTGACCATCGGTATGCCAGTCGAGCATGCATGCCACTCGACCACCGTGCAACTGTCTAGATACCTATGACTATGTTATCGCACAGTTTGCAGTCTATATATCGAAGTTAAGGTATCTACAAGTACAAACCAAATAATTTGAAAGCCTTCCTCTAAATCAAAGAGTTTTGTTGGACAGCTTTGGTATCTGAAGAGGTATCTCGAGCCTTATCTGGCTTGGTTTATATAACGTATTGGTCCAATGTTAGATCCATGTGTAAAATGTGCGTCTACCCTTCAGTTTCAACTGTATATATAGGCACTTATGCTCACAGCCATAGACAAATAGTTTCGGAACGGCCCGGCTGTCAATCTTGACAATGACAGCAGCAAGAACTTATCCCACCCACTCAAACAAACAAACAAACAAACACAATCGCAACTTTACAACAATTGTGAACGGTTTTTACCTTGTACATGTCATGATAGAACAGCTCATCTGTCCAAAAAGATGCAGACAAGTCATAAATTGTTGGAAACTTAACTTGTGCATGTAGTCCACCACATGCGTAGAGATACATGTCTTCACAGGGGTTCACAGAAAAATCCATCTTATTTAAGATGTAGCTACTTATAGTTACACACTCAGGTGTTAAGCACGGTGGCGGACTGCTCGAAGCGCCATCTTGAACCAAAGGAATCGGGTCGTTGTCTAATTTTGTGACCTAAGATAATAATTTTTTTTTAATTTTAATGGTTCAAATAAGCTCAAATGTATTTCATAAAAATATTTTTGCTGCAATCTGTTCAACATTTGTTTGCGGAAACTGTTAAAAAAAATTAGTCGTATTTTGTAAATGTTGCTTTGGTATTAGGAGTTTAAAAAATTTTTTTGCTTGTATACCTCATTTTCTTCTACCTACCATTGATTTGAATTTGAAATGTAATATTAACCGTCTTAATTAATTAATTAATTTAGCAAAATAAACGTATTATTTTCTGGCAACCTCCCTAGCCATATCTACAAAAATTAACAAGCTTCAATGGGAATAGTTTTACAATAATATTGTGTATACTTCCATAGCCTGGGCCTACAGAGCCACAGTTGCGTAGCTAGGAATTTGGGGGCCCCGGGGGGCTTAACCTGTTTGGGAGCCCCAAATACATGGCGGTAACGTAATATTTAATGTAAAAATAAAGTTCGGACACTAATTTGGGGCCCCCTTCAAGTGGGGGCCCGGAGGTACTTTCAAATTTTGTTCCCCATCCCCCTCCCATAGCTACGCCACTGCTTATCAATTATCATTATATTGGCTTTGAATAAAAAATCAGGGCAAAAAGAATGCAGTAAAACTTTCAGTCGGGTTCAAGCAAAGAGAAAGTATATCAAATAAAAATGTAAGTAATTAACTTTAAAACGTAACAGATCTTACCTCTTTTCGTTTCAGTTCGTTTAATTTTACATTGCCGTAATGGGGATAAGCTAAGAACACTACTATTACTCCAAAAAGTAAAAGACCCACATTTAAACCAGACAGTGCAGCGAGCCAGTATTTGACAGTCCTTCCAGAACTACCATTTTTAACATCCTTCTGATTTGCGGAAACACTGTTATCCATTCTCAGTTTTGCTCCTATTATATTGAAACTTTATTTTAAAATATTTGCTTTTATTATACTAGAGAACACAATGAAACGTTTGATTTGATGGAATGATTTTTTTAAAATAAACGTCAGATAATAGCACATTTCATTGGTTTGCAATTAAGTGCGATGTCGCTTATTGGAAATTACCGGTTTGTAGAAATAAACAGCCCAAGTTAATTGTTGAAACAATTTAAAAATAAACACTTAGTTTTTTTTAAATTAATATTCACTTTATTTTAAGATATTTTAAGTTTTATAGTTAGTTACATTATTTTTTGTGTAATGACCTTATCTGTTACAGACGCTCCTTCTATACAGAAGTTTATTGCGTCCTACACGTATCCATGATTTGTGTCCAGTCTTGCATGGTCATTAGAGTTTTAAATGTTGATAGAGTTTTGCTTTTCCTGGTTTCCTCTTGCAACCAAATCCACGTCCGAATTTCGGACGGGAAGAACGATAATGTTTCAGTTTGTTCTGGAACTCAACATTATTAGAGAGGTTTTATCTACATGTCTATCTGAGGGTGTATAAAAGTACCTTTGTGTTTTATTGCCAAGTTAGAATTAATTGCCTTATTACTACTTTTCTCTTTGTTATTCCATCCGATAGTGTTTCAAGGTTTAGGGATTTAACTAATGGTGTTATTCTTGTCAGTTTTTGAATAGTCTCCAGTAATGAATCTGGCAGCTCTTTTTTGAATTTGTTCTAGATTATCAGTGTTTTCTTTGGAGATGGGTCCCATACAGAAGATGCATATTCTAGTACAGGTCTCAATAGAGCAAGGTAACATTTCAGTTTTTTAATTCACATTTATTATTAGTCAAAAGTATTTTTCATCTTTATTTGGATTAATTGTTTAATATGAATACAAGAGTTTGCATTTTTTGTTTATAGATTTTAATTTTTGTTTGGTATTTCGAAGTATTTGCCATTGATACCGTTACCAACGCCCAGATTATAAATGTTTACTATAAATGCATCTGCTCGAAATTTCAGACATACAATTGTGCAAGGTAAATTAGATCTCGACCAATTGGATTATTTCCAGACTTCCCGTTCGTGTACTCAGTCCTGTGTTGCTCACACTACTGGTCAAATTGTGTTATGAGAGCAAAGATGTTTGGTACTTTCATTTGTATATGTGTGTTGAGTGGGATAGCTAAAAGGGGGGAAAATCTGTGTCTCGGTTTCAATTTTAATGTGTTTTCTAAACATTTTTCTTTTTTTTTAAAATGTATTGAGTTTGACTTTTTCTTTTCTTAAAAATAAAAGAACTGCAATTGTTTAGCTGGTCTTGGTTAGACAGCATTGTCTAAATTCTAAGTAAACTTGAAAAATCCTCATTAGGGAATATGTTTGTTGTCATTACTTTGAACAATTCAATTGTGAGATGTAATGGAAGATGACTATTCTCTAGATATTGTTACTTGTTAAAGGCAATTATAACTTTCTACTGAACAACAAGTGCGTTGTACAAACATTCGTACTCATCACAGTGTGTTTTTCCAGACCAAATTCATTCACAACTTTACATTTGCTACATCTCTTACTCGACATATAAAATAACAGTTTTTTTTAAAAAACAGACAAAGGATCATAGTTTAATGACTTTTTTTCCGTGATGTTTTTAACAACCCAAGGCGTTGATTTGGTAGATCACTGCAGAGCAGAGTTGACTGGCTGATCCGACGCTGGAATATGCGAGTTTGTTCAGTTGGAATATGCGAGTTTGTTCAGTTGGAATATGCGAGTTTGTTCAGTTGGAATATGCGAGTTTGTTCAGTTGGAACATGCGAGTTTGTTCAGTTGGAACATGCGAGTTTGTTCAGTTGACTGGTTGATCCGACGCTGGAATATGCGAGTTTGTTCAGTTGGAACATGCGAGTTTGTTCAGTTGCCTAAACAACTTTTCACACAGAGTCTCATCGTCTTGTGTTTGAAAGAGAAATAAATATTTTTTCATCAATGATACATATCAGAATGTAATTTGAACTAAAATTTACTTAACAAAATAATTTGGCCTATTAAAAACGTTGAAATCAGACCAGACGGAGTTTTTGTACGAGCTCGAACTTGTAAAAAAAAAGAAAGAGAAAAAGATTTCTTCAATTTAACGAAGCAGATAAATATTCAACTTTTATTTGAAATTTGTAGTTGATTATTCATGCTTATGAACCAGAAACAATGAACTCAGAGCTTTGCCTTCCTTCACCCAGAAACAATGAACTCAGAGCTTTGCCTTCCTTCCCCGTCATGTTTCACAAAACAAACGTTTAAAATTTATAAGTGAAATTTTGATTTCAACAAAAAAGTAACGGGTAAACAAGATTGTATTGAGCCTATTACTAACACTAAAAAAGTATTCCTCTCTAAATCTATGATCCTTGAATATGTAAGATAAAACTTATTTTGGAAAGATATTATGGTGTTGCGGTAGCAATATTATATCCTTCTGAAATAAATTGGTCAAGTTATTTAGTAGTCATGAAGTAGACTGTCTTCCTTAAATACGAGTTAGTAAACTCGACAAGTTACTCGACTATAATTCTTTAGTTCATTGAGAAATTTCAGCTGTCTACCTATAACAGTACGGGGACATATAAATCTCTGTCTACCTATAACAGTACGGGGACATATAAATCTCTGTCTATCTATAACAGTACGGGGACATATAAATCTCTGTCTACCTATAACAGTACGGGGACATATAAATCTCTGTCTACCTATAACAGTACGGGGACATATAAATCTCTATCTATCTATAACAGTACGGGGACATATAAATCTCTGTCTACCTATAACAGTACGGGGCATATAAATCTCTATCTATCTATAACAGTACGGGGACATATAAATCTCTGTCTATCTATAACAGTACGGTGACATATAAATCTCTGTCTACCTATAACAGTACGGGGACATATAAATCTCTATCTATCTATAACAGTACGTGGACATATAAATCTCTGTCTATCTATAACAGTACGGGGACATATAAATCTCTGTCTACCTATAACAGTACAGGGACATATAAATCTATGTCTACCTATAACAGCACGGGGACATATAAATCTCTGTCTACCTATAACAGTACGGGGACATATAAATCTCTGTCTACCTATAACAGTACTTGACATATAAATCTCTATCTATCTATAACAGTACGGGGACATATAAATCTCTGTCTATCTATAACAGTACGGGGACATATAAATCTCTTGTCTACCTATAACAGTATGGGGACATATAAATCTCTGTCTACCTATACCAGTACGGGGACATATAAATCTCTGTCTACCTATAACAGTACGGGGACATATAAATCTCTGTCTACCTATAACAGTACGGGGATATATAAATCTCTGTCCACGTTTTAATTTGACAAATAAAATAAAAACACTAATTGCAATGCAAATAAATAATGCAATAACTTAACATATCTAGGTCACAAGCTAATACAATAGTGAATAAAAAACTTTAATAGTTGATGATACAAATCAATTTAACTTAAACAATAGAGTGTGTTATTAAATTTTATTTTTTAGTGAAAACTAGTTTTTGAATTTTAAAGAAAGAAACATTACCTAATCGTTAATTTCCGCAGCCCTACAATTAATGATCCCTCTTTTACCTATAAAACTATCTAAATTTGACGAAAATGTGTCATAGCAATATCATTAAATAAATAGGAAGCATTCCTTTCCTTAATTTTGTTTTTGTTCTTGAGAAAAGTGTAGGTCGTTGTCGTTGACCGCTTGATAAATCACGCTGTCACCTTGTTCTCATTTTGCAATGATGTTACGTTTCATTTCAACAGTTATTTTTATCTTGTATGATTGTTGTTGTTTTTTGTGTGTGTTTTTTTCTTGTAAGACATCTGAGCACATGTTATTAAAGTTTGCATATAAAAAAGTTTACGAGCACTGCCTAAATACAAAAATATGTCAAAACGGGTGATCACACACAAATACAATACGCTAATAACAGACCGATAGCAACACGCAGACTAATTCATCGGCGTGGATGTCCCAGCTCACAAATGAATGTCGGCAAAAAGGGACATCACCTTACTGCATAACTCGTTATTCGAAATACAGCTCGTTAAGGGTGCGTCTTTTTTCAGATTTTTTCCTCGTTATGAGAATATTCGTTATGAGAGATTCTACTGTAGTTACAGATGGCCTGCAACTTTAACAAGGCGTGTGTGATGGAAGCAGCAATGATCGATTTGTTTTATTAGTATCAGCACTTTCGGAAAGTTCAATTGTGTGGAGAATCGAAGAACTTGGTGAGGACATACCGCTTCAGATATAAGATACATACACGTCAGTCATTAGTTTAAAACCTGAATGTTAGTATTATCGTTCGGAAATAAATTTATATTTATCGGCCGAAATATTTTACTTTTTGACTTCCAGAACATTTATAGGTGGTGGGTCGATTAATCGTTTAAAATATTTTATCGTTAAAATTTTTAACGATTATTCGAGGAATTAATCATTAATTTCCGCAGCCCTAATTTATATATATTAAAAAGATTAAGGGACCTAGAATAGTTCCTTGTGGAACTCCTGAGTTAACCTTTATTGGTGCAGATTTAGATCTATTAATTATTACAGTTTTCTCCCTACCCAATAGGAAGTCTTTGATCCAGTGATGTAAGGGACCTGAGATTCCAAAGTAGTTAAGTTTTTTTTAAGTAAACTAAGGTGGTGAACTTTGTCAAATGCTTTTGAGAAGTCTAGTAATATTGTATCTATTTGATCATTATTGTCTAAGCCTTTTGATAGTTCATCTATTAAACCTAATAATTGTTTTTCACATGATCTGTTTTTTCTAAAGCCGTGTTGATGTGGGCATAGGGCATTATATTTGTCTAGGTGGTTAAATATTCTAATATATATTATGTGTTCCAGTAATTTACATGTGATACTATTAAGTGATACAAGTCTGTAATTACCAGGGTCTAATTTATCACCTTTCTTAAAGAAGGGAGATACGTTAGCTTATTTCCAATCCTGTGTCACTTTACCCTGGTTTAGAGAGACTTGAAAAAGAACTACAAGGATTGGGGACAGTTCATTGCTTAGTTCTTTTAATTAATAACCTTGCAGGCAATGCATCTGAACCAGTAGCTTTTTTTATTTTTAAGTTTTTTAGGAGTGAATGTATACCTATCTTGTCTACATTTATGTTACCTATTTCTTTCATTCTATTTAAATTTATTAAAACTTCCTTGTCGCCCGAGGCAGAAAATGAAGATGCAAAATATGTGTTAAGGATATTAGCTTTAGTCTCATATCATTATAGGTTTTATTATTTTAGCCTTTTAGTGTGGCTATTCCTGTAGGTTCCATTTTTTAGATTTGATAAAGGACAAAAAGATTTTATTTTTATCTTTATAAATTACATCGTTTATATATTCATTTTGGAGGTTTCGACTAAATAGGCCGAAATCACGTGACGTCTTTATGGACGGCCCCTTATCCACACTTTTTTGTCCAGATCATTTGCATCAGTTAGGTACAAGAAATATATCAGATAGAAACAATTTTCGCTAATTTTTTGTTTTTATTTCATGGATTAACTCCTGTTACTATATAAAATAAGCATATTTCATTAATTAAATTTGATTAATTGGTTTAACCTGAAAAGGAACAAATCATAATCCTACTAAAACAGACTTAACTATGGCTACCTTCACTCTGTTAGCAAGCTGATCCTGACCTGGGATGACAACTTCCTTTTTCAATAAATGGTGCACTTCTTCACTGGGTTCATGGGTGAATTAGGTGGGCAGTTGAAAGCCTTGGCAAACTCCTCATTGTTTGATATAGGACCCACAACTCTGATAAAATACAATGAATAACTTGAAGGTAGTTTTTAATTAAACAAAAAATAAACATTATGATTGCACATATGTTACAGTTGAGCTAAGGCAAAAACGTTAAATAACCTCATTATTATAAGAGCTTCAGTAAACAATCCAAAACAATGTTCAATACATTGAAACAAATGTTGTTTTTTTACGAACCTGATTCTGTTAGCATTATGAGTGCTGCCTTTCTTTCCCTTGTTATTAACGTCGATCCGGCAGTAGCTCTGTGAAAAATAAATTTCAGAATTCTCTTGACTTTTAAGTCATTTTTATTGAAGTAGAAACCTCGTGTCGACATAAACACTATCCTATATAATAAAAGACTATGTTCTGTGCGGTCATCGATAGCGATTGGTCCCTCAAACACATATGACTCCTACAGCCAATCATATTGAACACGTTTACGCGGACGTTCAAAACGAGTTATTTTTGGTGCAGTATTTCCTCCAAGAATTTATTTTGAGTTATGCGCGTTAGGATTTATAGTAAAAAGCTCTTTCTTTACGAGTTATTTATTTTAACTATAATGAATAGTATTTTTGACGTGATTCACATGTATGGCCGGTCGAGACGGCTGTTGGAGGGGAGTTACAACATGCCACCAAACGGTGGCGGAACGTCCTTGGACGGGCTTTGTTGCTCATTGTTACATCTATAAGAATAATTCCCACCATAAGACACCATGAGCTACCGCACTGGGTGACACCAACCCTAGTGACACCTGTGATCATGTTCATATAAATTCTCTTTGCTATCCTTAAATGCAAGGCAGCTATTGCATACGTTTGTCGATAGAAAATACCAGTTGAAAAACAGCGTCCCCTTTCTGCGTTCCAAAATCTTTTTGAGAAACAGCATCTATTGTATGTGAAGTTTAAAACTAACACTCAATTTCAGACAGGACTTTTGGCTTTAAAGTGTGTTTTTTCTCCCATGATTTTTTAAACGGATTTGTACTATATGCTGCCAATCTCCATAATTTTCGTTTGTTAACAAAGATGTAGCCGTTGCAAAAAGTTTGCAATAAAGGCAAAAAAACAGAATCTTTAGCAGCAGAATGCGCCAACCATTTTTGGCAATTTTCTCTCCATTGCTAAGATGTCTTATTTCGCTCCTATCAGTAGGGAAATCAAAGTTAAACCCTTTTGTACTGTGTGCCGGTCTGATTCCTAACAATGTGGGGCATTGAGGTAAATAACATCGTTATTTCATTGTAAAATTTGATGAAACGGAAAGCGTCGGGGGCGCCAATTTCAAATTTTTAACATAATTTTTCCCTGGGCAAAAAAAATATCCTTGTTACACCAATCGCGAAGTAGAAAGAACGATATATCCTCTCGTCATAAAACTCACTGCAGCCCGGTTAAAATCCAATTTTAGTTTTATAATGTAATAGTTAAGAATTGTATATTATTTAAAATGATAAATTTACAAGCTATGCAATGAAAAGGCTTTTATAACCTAAATTTTTGCAACTTTTTCAAATTCATTTTTTTCGGATCGGTCCTCCGCATTTCCTTTAAATAAATTATGCGCCCCTCGATTTTTTTATTCCCTGTAATAGCACGACAATACGGAGTGTTAGTCCGGCCCTGGTGCAGCATCTCTGCATATTTACTAGTTGTTCATTAAATATCACAAAAACTATAAGATCCCAAACGTATTTGGAAAATTTAATGATTCAAATTGGATTCTCAATGCGGATTCATATAAGAACTTACCTGGCTAAACCCTAAGAAAAACATTTGATCATCTGTGAGGTTAAGCCCAGGTAAATTTGGTTCATTTAATTGTCCGAGTGCTTTGTATGCCCGATAAGCAAGTTTTAGACCTCCATTATCACAAACATCTTCATTTATTGCACTATAAACTGCCTTGAAATAAAAGGAAGACATATATGGTTTAATAGGAAACATATTCATCAAAGATAAATAATAACAACACAAATAACTATAAATAATATTAATGTGATGATTATTATTATTATGGTATGATATAGTTAATAATATAGACAGTGATAGTAACAAAAGCGGGATTAAGATTATATTGAAAATGATGATTATTAATTACATAACTTGGCAGCATCATTTTTTTAAGGCCATTCCACAATATGTGTGAAGAAATTACTTTATGAAACACGCAAAATTCGACTCTATTGCTGATGGGATAACTTTCCAAAATTGATACTATACATCGATAGGATCCCGTAATCAAGTATGGTTGTGGTCACGCTCTATGAGGAAGGCCCTTCGCCACAGAAATGCATTCCTTAGTTTTGAATTAAGTTCATGTGGCCTTCAATTGTATTAATTGGATTCAGTTCCAGATTGGGTCCAGTTCCCAGTGAAATCCACTTTTGGCTATTCTCGCTTTTCCTGTTAGATTGTGTTCCTAGTCAGATTACAAAGCTATCTCCCAAAAGTGGCTACAATTTATCAACACACAAAATCACGTTTGCAGTTATTACAAATTACATAATGTTTCGGTAAAAAGCTTAGACCAGTATAAGAAAATAATTTTTAAAAAAAACTTTTATAGAGAGTTTTCAAATGCTATTTAAAACTTTTTTTAACAGAAATCAGAAAGTATATCTAAAAATGAAGAAACATTAAAGAAATCATAGCTATTATTTATTATATACTAGCGTTACAACGATCTCAGTAAAGATGAATAAATTTAAAGAAACCAATTAGTGGAATGTTTTTAAAAAATTCTGCCAGAAACCTTCGCGGAAGTGTGCAAAAAAAGTAAAAGTTTCATAGCAAACTGATAAATAAATTAATAATTAAAAAGCTTACAAAAGAAGAAACGATATTCAGGGCCCCGGTCCCAAAATGAGGGATAATTTAAATATTTAGTGCCATTGTTTATCAGCGCCATGCAAGAAAGCTGAACCACTTTCATATAACAAGCCTCAGGAAGATTCTCGGCATAAAGTGGCAGAACAAAATTCCAGACACAGTGGTACTGACCAAGTCAGGTCTCCCCAGCATCTTCACCCGCTGGGCAGGGCACGTTGTCCGAATGCCAGACGAGAGACTGCCAAAGAGAATCTTCTATGGTGAGCTCCAGTATGGCCAGCGGTCCCACGGTGGGCAAAAGAAACGCTTCAAAGACACACTGAAAGCCTCAATGAAAGCGTTTGCCATCAATCCAGACACGTGGGAACGAGCTGCAATGGAACGATCCACCTGGCGCTCTTCCATCCACGAAGGTGCCAGGTCATGCGAGGCAAACCGGATTACCGCCGCAGAAAAGAAGAGGCAAGCCCGAAAGGCCCATGCTGTCAACCCTCCAGGAGATGTCGCACTCGTCCCCTGTCCCTTCTGTTCCCGAACCTGCCGTGCAAGGATCGGCCTAATCAGCCATCTGCGCACGCACAGAAAACCATCGGATGACTAGAGTGGTCCTCGTCGTATCGACGGACGAACGAACACACACTCAAGCTATATTTCTCGATATTGTGTAAAACTGAATAGAGAGTACAATTATTAACGTGCAGTAAAAAAAAAGACTTTTAGGGCCCCCAGCTCCGAGGGAATGACATTAGGAGTTCAGTGCACTATAGTAATTTAATATAGGTTCTTAAGTTTTTATATACTAAGTTTGGTCAAAATCCAGCTATTTTCTCATAAGCTAACACTGAAACGAATGTTTATATAGCTAATATAGGGGGAAAACTGACATTAAGGGGCCACTGGGCCCATTCGGTGCAAGATGTCAATTTCAAAAACCTCTTCCTTTTAAATCAATTTCATATTGGATATATTTGTCAAGGTCTTTAAAAAGTGAATAGGAAAAACATATACGAAAAAAAGACATTTGGGGCCTCGGCCCCGAAGAAATTAACATTAGAAGTTCAGTGCCCTTAAGTATTTTAAAATGGGCTTCCAAGTTTTTGCATACAAAGTTTGGTAAAGAGCCATTCATTTACTCAGTAGCTAACGAAAAAAACTAATTTTTATATAGCTCTTATACGCAAAAACGACATTAAGGGCCCCAGGGCCCATTTAGGCCAAGATTTAAAGTTAAAAACACCTGTTCATTTTCAATATGGATGATAATGGATACAGCTATCATTATTTTTCAAGATCGCTAATAATTGAATGGGGAATAAAATCTTACACGTTTAAGAAAAAAGGCATGTTGGTCCCCCAGGAATGATCATTAGGAGTTCACTGCCCTATATATAGTATTATAATATTGGCCGTCAAGGCGTTATATACAAATTTTGGTTAAGATCCATCAAATTTATATATTAGCTAATGCTTAAACTAATTTTAATATAGCTCATGTATGCACACACAAAAATTACTTTATTGGCCCCCGGCGCCCCATGCGTTTTAAATTTAGTAAAGAACTTGGCCATTTACCATCCCAGGAGCGTACTCAACAGTCTCTAAAAGTTTCATGACGATCGGGTGAATGGTTTAGTCAGCTATAAAGGACATACACACACACAAACACACACACTTTCATTATATATATATATATATATATATAAATAAATATATATATATATATATATATATATATATATATATATATATATATATATATATATATAAGAAGAAATTAAGGGATTCAGGGACCATCCCGTGCAAGGTGTCAATTTCTGAAACATATACGAAAAAAGGTATTTAAGGCCTCCGACCCCGAAGAAATTGACATTAGAAGTGTAGTGCCCTTACGTATTTTAATATGGGGTACAAAGTTTTTTAATACAAAGTTTGGTTAAGATACATTCCTTTACTTAGTAGCAAACAGATAAACTAAATTTTATATAGCTCATATAAGCAAAAAACGACATTATCTTATCTTATCTTATCTTATCTGTTTACAGACGCTCCTTCTATACAGAAGATTATTGCGTCCTACGCTTATCTATGGTTTGTGTTTAGTCCTGCATTTTTATTAGAGATTTAAATGTTGATAAAGTGTTGGTTTTCCTGTGCAAGACATAAAGTTCAAAACACATGTTCCTTTCAATATGGATAATAATGGATGCATTTATCATTATTTTTCAAGATCGTTAATAAATAAACGGGTAATAAATTATTAAAAGTTTAAGAAAAAAGGCATTTTCGGCCCCTAGGCCCGAAGAAATGGACATTAGGAGTTTATTGTCCCAAAGTATTTTAATATTGGCTGTCAAGTTTTTATATATAAAGTTTAGTTTAGATCTATCAATTAACACAGTAGCTGACGCTTAAATTAATTTGTATATAGCTCATATAAGAAAAACCTGACATTATGGGCTCCCGGAGCCCCATCAGTGTTAAATTTCGAAAAAAAGTAGCCAGTTACCATCCCGGAGCATGCTCAACAGTTTCGAAAAGTTTCATGACGATCGGATGAAGGGTTTAGTCAGTTAAAAAGGACATGTATATATACACACACACACACACACACACACACACACAGACATACTTTGATTTTTATAAATATAGATGAAGGATCCCGGGGCTATCAGTCAGTCCAACATATGACGTTCGAAAATATGTTCATTTATATTAATTTAATAACAAATATATATATATATGTATTTATTTCTTAATATCGTGTAAAATTGAATGGGGGATTCAATATTAATTTTTTAGGAAAAAAATACAGTTAGAGCCCCCACCCAAGTTGAGATGGACATTATGAGCTCAGTGCCCAATAGTAATTTAATATAGGCTCTTAAGTTTCTATATACCACGTTTGATCAAAATCCAGTTATTTTCTCATTATCCAACGATTAAACTAATTTTTTTATAGCTAATATAAGGAAAAAATACATTAAGTAGCCTCGGGGCCCATTCGGATCAAGAGGTACATTTCAAAAACCTCTTCATTTAAATTCAGATTCATCGTGGATAGTTTCTCAAGATCGTTAAAAACTGAATGGGAAATAACATCTTCTTTTTTTACAAAAAAAGAAATTTGGGGCCCCCGGCCCATTTGGTGTAATATGTACATTTTAAAATGCTGTTAATTTTAATTTCCAGTTCATCTAGGATATATTTCTCAAGACCGTTCAGAATAAAATGGGAAATAACATCTTAAAATATATTTTAAAAAGACGATAGGGGCCCCCGGAGAAATACACAATGACAGTTCAGTGCCCTTTAGTATTTTAATTTGGGCTACCAAGTATTTGTATAAAAATTTCTGGTTAAAATCCATCCATTTACTCCGTAGCTAACGCATAAACTAATTTTTATATATATCACATTAGCAAAAAACGATATCTAGGGCCCCCGGGCCCATTCAATGTAAAAGATTATTCTTTAAACCTATTTTCATTTCAATCAATTTCATAATGCATACATTTATTTATATTGCTAAAGATCTTAAAAAATTGAATGGTAAATAAAATATATAACATTTAGTAAAAAAGGCATTGGGGGCCCCCTATCCCCGAGGGAAAGGACATTAGGATTTCAGTGCACCATAGTAATATCTATATAGACTTTTAAGATTTTGTATACAAAGATCGTTAAAAAAGAATGGGAAATAATATCTTTAAAATATTTTTTAAAAGACATGTGGGGCCCCCAGCCCCTAAGAAATGAACATTATATGCTTAGTTCTCTGTTTGATTTGAATATGGGCTTCCAAGGTTTTGTATACAAAATTTGGTTCAGATCCATTTCATTATTCAGTAGCTAGCACATAAACTAATTTTTATATAGCTCATATAAGCAAAAATGGACATTAAGGGCCCCAGGGCCCATTTAGTGCAAGATAAAAAGTTATTAACACCTATTTATTGCAATCAATTTTATAATGGATATATTTATCTATATTTCTCAAAATCTTTAATAATTAAATGGGGAATAAAATTGTACATACATACATACATATATACATTATACATACACGCTTTGATTTTTATACATATAGATATAATGTTGTATAAGAACACAAAATGTCTGAATTAATCCAGAAACTCTGTAGTTAATATGCTAATGTTAGAGAACAGCAAGACTTTAATATTTAACAAATCCAAAATAAATAACACGGAAACTCATTTTGTATTAATGTATTCATCTACTTTATAAAGCTTTATAGAAAATATGGAAATTTTGCCTATTTTGAGCGGTGGCCAATAAGTGTTTGCTAATTAAAACAGAACGCTGTGCTCAGTCCTCTCTTTCATGTTAATTTTGGTCTATCATACTACATTCATAATTAGTCTAAAATTTAAATGATCTAACATTTTGAAAGTTTTCACTATTAAAACGGTTTTAAAATTGTGGGATTTAAACAAAGAGTTAACTAGTGGAATTTTTTGGAGCATTTTATATCGGCACTCAACTCAATGGCTTAAATTAAGGTATCTTTTAATCCACCAATACGCAACTGTTACTGTCTTCAACTTTACTTTTTTACTAATACTGACCAAATTTAAAAGAAATGCAGTAACAAAAACGTAATGTTACCTCACGGAATTTTTTTTAGCATTCTGTATCAGCAATTAATGGATTAAAATTAAGATTTCTTTTATATCCACCTATTCACGACTGTCTTCTACTTGACTTTTTTGTTTCTACTAATACATGTAGTAACAAAATATAGAAGAAATTCAGTAACTATAAACATTATTTTTAAAGTTACTCTTTTGATGTTCCTGGGCAGGGTAGATATTGGTTTGATGAAAAAATTTTATTAATAACTGTCAGTGTGTTCATCACCTCAGGGTTGAAGTTGTCAATATACGTTTGTGTGAGGCACGATTCCTTATTCTCCAGGCCGGCCTGAGATCTGTAGGTAGCTTGGCCTGCTGCCCATAAATGACGTCAAAAGAAGTGCAACTGGTTGAAGTGTTTACAGATGTGTTGTACGGATAGGGGATGAATGGCTCGCAGTTGTTACTTTGATCAGGTCAGGGTTGCTAAGAGTTTCTTTAAGAGTTCGATTGCCACATTACCAAAGAAAATTTGTTTGTGGGTGGTATGCAGATGCTATTCGGAATTCAGTTTGACATTGCTAACCCAGGTCTTCATAACAATGTTCACACACTCTCGTTCCTGATCCCTAATTAGAGTATCCATACAACCAATGTGACAAGTAACATAGTAAAGAAAAGTTCCTGCTGTATGTGCACTTTATACTGGAAAAGCTGTTTCTTCAGTGCACTTTGAGAAATGTTCCATTGCAGCTATTATATAATTATTTGTCTGTTTTTTAGGGGTAGCCAATCATATCTATACAGACTAAGCTCCAATCATATCTATGCAGACTAAGCTCCACACTTTAGAAGACATATATTTAGTAAAGTGCCAATTTTCTTATTTTTAGCAACAAAACATTTTTAATGGGCCTTGGTAAAGGTCATTCTTCATTCTCTTCCAAAAATTTTTTTTTAAAAGTAGGGTTGACATGTAACGCCTTCAGGATAATTGGCGGGCGATTTTTATTTATAACATCGTTTTGTCCATGGTAAAAAGCCCTTCTTTTGCTTGACAAGGTTTTGCGTTTTGTCTAAATTTTCAGTTGACATTCAAGCTTTTATCTTGGGGTTGGTTAAAGAGCCACTGGTTCACCGAAGGCAAAAAGGATACATCAGCAATCGATAAAGTTTCGGAAATACGTCAAGCAACATGTGTGACGTCAAAGTACGTCTTCCAACACTTAAAGTGTTGCGCTACTTGCTCAAGTGTTACGTAGATCAACAATATATTTGGGTAGACAAAAAAGGGGAAAGGAGCTATGATATATTTCTCTTTTTCTCTTTGAAAAAGAAGATAAGCAGTCCTTCTCAGTAACATGTACAATGTGTGTGGGAATAAGAGAAACAAAACATTCAAAACTAGAAACGACCCGCGGCGGCGTAGCATAAGCCGCAGACTTGCTCATCATATATAGTGCAAATAACGAAAAATGGGGTGGGGGGCTGAGAGAGCGGACACAACCAGCATCAAGAAGAAATTTGGTAAATGTAAAGCGAGTAAATGTGGAGACATGGGCACTACGGTTGTTGTTACCTGCCCCTTTGCCAACCATGAACTGTGATTGCCCGACCCTAGCGAAGTTTAGTCTTGTTCCCTGTTGCTGAGTGACTCTGAATCGCATTCGTCAGCTGACGATTCAGATGGAGTACACGGAGCACAGGCCGAGCTGATGCGATACCAAGAAGAATCTTCCAGAAACAGAATATCCTCTCGTGTGGTGGAAACTTAATAACCATAGTTTTCCTGTCCTATGGGTTGTTCCGATCCAACATCCCTTGGTTGGATATAGAATCGTATGCTTGGCCGGGGTGGTGCCACAGTTGTAACGGGTTGAAGTAGGAAATTCCACCACTCACTTGGGAGGTAACGCAGTGGGAGGCAACCGCGGCAGCCTTGTGCGTGTCCAACGTTGCCCAGACGACGCCTTCAGAGGGGATTGTCTCGGTGGTGTTCATGTCGGTTAGTTCCTCTTGGTGGAAGGAGAAAAGTCGCCGAGGAATTCCCCGAGGGGACCTATAAGCGCCTTAAGCTCAGGGCTTTTGATACTATACCACATTCAGAATTGATTGATATATATGTACAGGCAATGTGTGAAATCAGGCATTCTATACTTTGCCTAGAAATTCTAAAGAATGCCAGATTTCGTTTAGGCAAAGCGTAAAAAGAGCACAACAATAGACTTTATTGATAATTACATATTTTAAAGTGGAATTAATACAAAATAAAGCACATGATGTACGCTTTGTATTATTTTTTCGAGGTCTTCCTCTGTTTCCATATCTTGTAAATCATCGTCAGGTAGGGACGACGTTGTGAGGCCTATTTTAGCTATGCAGCGATTGACAGCTTCGTATGGTGATATTTTAATCCCAGAATGAAAAGCTCTGTTTTTCTTGAGTTGGACGAACCGTAACCCCTCATTCCAGTAGCCAGTTATTGCATCTTTCATCCAAGCACACAGCATATTTTCGATGTCCTGGTTAGCTCTTTCGATGCTCCCCTAGCGTTGTATGTGGCGCGGCTTACAACGAACGATCTTCAAGGTGGGCCAGTACTCCTTTGGCTGCTTACCACATTATTTGAAAAAAACTGCAGTTAGTGGACTGTAGAATCATTGGAGCACCAAGCAACGTAAAAATGTCTACGATCTGGTATGCTACTTCTTGTGCCCTCTTTGTTTTCAGGGCCCTGATAACTACGAACTTGGTGGGATGATCTTGATACACTAGTATAAACTTGTATTCCCCATCAGGATGTGATTGAAAGTCGATGAGATCAAACTGGCAACGAGAGTTGAATTCAGAAAATACCATTGACTTGACCACAAAGACTTTTTGACGCCTTTTTGTTTTTTCTGGCAATGTTCACTAAGGTTAATGATCTTACATGGGGAAGAAAATCAGAAGCCCCGAGCCTAATGCTCTTTATGGGTCTTCCCGGCAGACCCTCTCAGCTATCTGGCCCTCAAAGGGACGTAACAGCTGAGAAACCGTTTCGTCCCCCAAGTTTACTAGCAACGCCATTGAGCGGTGCCGGTTTAGGGCCAGGAGCGCCAGTACAGATTAGCAAAAAGGTACCGCGAAGAACGCAGTGGACGCCGGCTCTGAGGAAACCTTCCAGTGGGGGTTACACCATAGGTAGGTCTTTTATGATCCCCCGCTCTGCGGCGTTCCTACCATGGAGACCCGTATGCTTTACCCGGGTGGCGCCAAAGTGGTAGCGGGTCGTAATAGGGAATTCCACCCCTCCCTGAGAGGCCAATTTAGTGGGAGGCACTAAGGTTAATTAACAGTTCAATATCATGACGGGTAGCGTTCTTGTATTTGGTTGTAATTTCTTTCAACATTGTGTCCCGTCCTCCGTAACCAATGGTCAAATAAGCTTTATGAAGTACGTCATATATCTCGGAGTCCGCGACGTAAAACAGAATGGCACTTACAGCTTCTTTAACAGGCTAGATCAAATAACTCTTATTTTCCAACATCATGACATCATAGTGTTTCACCAGCCAATTGTCCCGTGGTTCTTGCTTAATGGTGGCCTTAGCCACTGTCACATCGTCCACAAACTTTTGGTAACAGTTTCGGTTTTAAAAAACGCTGTTTTTAGCAGCATTGTTTCTTAATTTAAATAACTCATCGTAGAACCGTCATTGCATGTCAACATGGCGTCATTCCTGTGCCAGAACTACATTATCTTCCGACATGGTCACACAGCAATCCAAGGGGAAACGTTATGGGAGAACGTCTATGGAATCTCAGCCGGATGATATAATATGACGTCATGGCAAGAATTTTGGCAATAGTGTATGTGATGTGGTAGTGAAACCTCGTACCGGCTGAACGATGTCTTACAATAATTTTCAACACTCACAGGCTTCGATCACCATCATCAAACAACGACCAAAGCGCCACCGCCGACATTAGTGGCTGGGAAAATGGCGGGGGTAGGCCGATTACATACTTTGCAATCATTTCATACTTTGCCGGAAACCATCAGGCATTCTATAAATTGCCTAGGCATTCTATAGAATGACTGAATTTCACACTTTGCCTGTAACATATACATGTATTGATATATTAATTGATAGTAAAATATAATTAAACACTTAAATTAAGCAAATTCGTTTTTCTTAAAATATATTTTATTTCTTAAATGAATTAAACGTCCTATGTAAACATCATTCATGGGAAATCTTCATTTAGATTTATTTATAGTTTACAAAGACTAAAGTCGTTAGCTATAAGCAACTCATTTCTTCTGGTGTTGCCATGCTATTAATTTTGTCTTTACTCTATGAGCTCTGTTTAAGATTATCCCTCGTAATCCTACATGTGGAAGAAAGTCAGCAGTCCCGAGCCTGCGCTCTTCGTGGGGCTTCCCGAAATATCCCCTCAGCTGTCTGGCCCCCTAGGGGACGTAACAGCTGAGACCCCCCCCCGGAGTGGTCGCTTCTGAAGTGGCCACCAGGGCATCCAGGACAGAAAGTCAAAAATAGCCCCCACCCCACTAAATTGACCTCACAAGGAGGGGTAAAATTCCCTACATCGACCAGCTATCACTTTGGCGCCACCCCGGCAAAGCACACGAGTCTCAATGATTAGGACAGACGCAGTGCGGGGGATCATCAATGACCTACCTAGGGAGTGACTCCCACTGGAAGGATGAGGACTAAAGATAGTGATCATATAAAATCTGGTAGAAATTAAATGACATGAGATTCTATTTTGTTGGTCGGGCGTTGAAGCTCTTGTTACCCCGTTCATCGCTTCAATAGTAATCCTCTACAAGATTTGTTGTCTGATTACCATATGGGCATTCCTTTCTCCTGATAAAACTTTTTCTAAGTGTTAATTTTTTTTAAAAAACATTAATAAAGGGACATACCAATTTGGGGGCAATTTTTTCGGTTGCAGTTTTACACATAATGTTATTTATGATTTTTTTTTAAATGTGACGGTAATCCCATGGGACTATATCCCATAATGATTGCCGCTTTTCCTCGTTTAAATTCATGGCGGAAATCTACAAATATAAATTTTTATTTGGTTCAATTCTGTAAGAAATTAAACATTCTGGTTTTTTTGTGATTAGTCTAGGATGAAAATATATGTTTCATTTTTGTACGTTATTCTCAGTCGGCCAAGTGAACTTAACACAGTCGTGCTGTTACAACTCTTTTATCCTAAACATCTTGCAATTGTATTGATACCCTTTTATAGCAGAAAAATACAACACAAAATTTAAATGTAAAAGTTTAAGATTTTTCCTTTGTATACAGTTTTTCCTTACCTTGACATCATCAAACTGACACGAGCTGTAAAGATCTGCCAGACAGCTGACGCCTGCCATGAAGGTTTCATTAGCGAGCGTGGTCCAACTTGGTACGATAGGAACATTGTTTTCGTCCAACACTCTCCTAACTATATCAAAGTAGTGCGTCAATTCATGGCCTAGTCCTCTACCAAGACTTCCATACTGGAATGATCTGAAGACAGTTGCACAGTTACTCAAATGAATACTCTAATAATGTTTCTACAAACAGCATCTACTGGGGCTAATTTCACATTTTAAAAGAAAAAAGCATGCTACAACTATTCTGAGAGAATGTGTATGCTTGTGTCTTGAGTAAATTGAAATAAGTTGTGTTTAAAGTAGGGCTGCGGAAATTAACGATTAATTTCTCGATTAATCGTTAAAAATGTTAACGATTAAAAAAATTAATTGTTAATCGACCCACCACTTATAAATGTACTGGAATTCAAAAAGTAAAATATTTCCGCCGATAACTATAAACTTATTTCCGGACGATTACACGGACATTTTGCTTTTAAACTATTGACTGACGCTTTTGAGGCGTTTGGGTAAAATGATTAGGGTTTACAAATGACAAGTAAGAAAATGAGTGAATTGAATTAGTTAACCCTGAGAAGCGCCCGCCCACGTTTCTAGTCATATTACATCATAGTACTTGAGCATATAAGTTTGAAATTTTTATCAATCCAAAAAATATTTTTCTTTCTCAATTATGTGAAAAAAATATTATTTTCTTCTTTTTAGTCCGCTTATAAAAACATGGCTGTTAAAAATCTTTTTTTACTTCTATTTATTTTATTCTTTTTAGTCTAAGTGTATGCTATGGTAAGTTTTGAAGTATTGATTATGTTCAAATATAATACGCATTGCCCGACAAACATTTACAGACTGGAAATGACTTATCTCCCCTTGATGTTAAACATGGTTTTTGTGGTCGGGGTTGGTGTGAACTCGGCACGTGAATGTAATGAATACAAGAGCAGACCGATAATACATATGCTTATATATAGATAAACTAAAAAGTTCAATAATTTAATAATTCGATCGATCTGAAATTTTGATACAATACATTGTCATCCAAGATCTATCTATCTGTGGTAAAATTTTGAAATCTCTAGGACCATCAGAAGTGGTTTAATTTTAAGTTGGCAGATTTTAAAAATGTTAGACAAACAGGAACGACAGTGAGTTAATAAAAACGTGGTAAAAACATGGTTATAAAGAAGACATTTCAGTGTTATTTCGATTTTTGATAAGTATTTAAATAAATATTAATTATGGCACCATAAATTTTAATTTTTAGATTTAATATAAATTAACGATTAATTAATCGTTATTTTTTTCAAAAGTTACCGATTAAATTTAAATTAATCGTTAATAGCCCTAGTTTAAAGCAGAGCGTCAATAGGGTTGGTGTCACCCAGTGCGGTAGCTCATGGTGTCACCCCCTCACGACTTGCTCAATTGACGTCAGCCAGTGCCATATAACTGGAAAATATACAATTTTACATTTTGGTGTCACCTCTTGTGATGGTGTCACCCGTTGCGGTCCGCACCCCCGCAGCCCCTAGTGACGCCTCTGGTTTCAAGCCAAATTCAAGCAGTCACCATGAAAAGTTTTAGCTCATTTCCTAAGTAAATATTTCAGGAGTTCCACAAGGAACTGTGCTAGGTCCCTTACTCTTTTTAATTTATATAAATGATTTACCCAACAACATCTCAACAGGTACAAAAGTTAGGTTATTTGCTGATGATTGTATAATCTATAGAACAATTAAATCAAAACAAGATAGCAAAATTTTACAAAAAGACTTAGATGAATTGATAAAATGGGAAACTAACTGGAGTATGTCTTTCCACCCAGAAAAGTGTCAACTGTTAAGAGTAACAAAGAAAAAGAAACAAATAAATTCAAAATATTACATTCATGAAAAATAACTGACCCAAACTAAAGATGCAAAATACTTAGGAGTCTTAATAAATGAGAAACTATCATGGAATCCCCATGTCAATGAAGTTATTAAAAAATCAAACAAAACCTTAGGCTTTATAAAAAGGAACTTAAACAAATGTAATAGAGATATAAAACTAAAATGCTACCTCACTTTGGTGAGACCTGTACTAGAATATGCATCTTCTGTATGGGACCCATCCACCAAAGAAAACATTGATAAACTAGAACAAATTCAAAAAAGAGCTGCCAGATTCATTACTGGAGAATATTCGAAACTGACAAGAATAACACCATTAGTTAAATCATTAAACCTTGAAACACTAGAGGATAGAAGAACCAAGAGCAAAGTAGTAATCATACATAAAGCAATTAATTCTAATTTAGAAATACAACACACAGATAACTTAATACAACCCTCAGATAGACATAAGGATAAAAACACCTTTCTTATTCCGTATGCAATAACAAACACATACAAGTTTTCCTTCTTCCCGTCCGGAATTCGGGCGTGGAATGGGTTGCCTGAAGAATCCAGGAAAACCAACACTTTATCAACATTTAAATCTCTAATAAAAATGCAGGACTAAACACAAACCATAGATAAGCGTAGGACGCAATAATCTTCTGTATAGAAGGAGCGTCTGTAAACAGATAAGATAAATAAAACACACACAAATGAGCATATTTTAAATGTAATGCTCATCAAATGGTTTCTAGTAAATTTTACTATCATACAACAGAGCGCGGGAAATATGAAGATAAAATTGATGTCACAGGAGTTGACATTTCTCAGATACCCAGTTTGTTTTTGTTTTTTTTTAGCTAAAATTTATGGTTCAGTTGTTATTATTTTTATTATTTTATTTTTTTTTGGCGTTAAACTTCATCAATGGTCAGCCACAAAAATACAATAAACTTTAAATGATTTTAGATTAATTTTTACTGGCCATGATTATTGTAAAACCTCGCATTTAATCGATTGTCTGATTTTTACATGTTGAAAATTTAAAAAAAAATGTCTTTCCTTAAGTATTTGATATTTCTCAAGGTAAATCATTAAAAAAAACTTTTAATGAGAATTATTTGCTAACATGTTTTTTTATTAAATTTTAACTTATTTTCATTTTTTAAGGTATGAACATTGATGTATTTTCAAAGTAATTATGTCAAAGCCGAATATCATTAAATTGAAAGTGATAAAGATATATAAGTAGTCATTGGGGGAAAAAGTGACTTAATAACAGAAATGGAAGAAACATTATTTTATTTTTTTCATTTTATCTTTCAAATTTCTTTTTTTTTAACTTACGCAGGAAAACGCGGACTAAAAATAGGAGGTTGTAGGTATGCGATGGTAACATTAATAGAATTCTTTCGAGTATCGCCATATATATTTTTGTCGTGAGGTTGGTACTCCCAGCTCCTGTGAATGTAAAGAAATATGTGTACAGATTTCAAGTTGTTTTTTTTTAATAGAAAATTTGGTATCAATAGTGAGGAGATTGGCCAGTAGAATATATATAGCACTTATGGTGATAGCTTATAGAGCTTTCCTTGATTGTTATTCTGCAGCAATTTGTAAATGTGTCTATGTATACAAAAATTTCTTTAAAATTTGTATATATTTTTTGTTCAAGTATGGAATTTAAAGCATCTTTCTCCATTATATTAATACACCACAACCCTTGACTATTTGTCCACTTCCACTATCGCCTTTGACTCTACTGTATATACACACATAACCCTCACAAGAAGCTCTGTACAGAAATTTGGTACACTACTATGTATTCACACGACCTCCCAAGAAGCTATGTACACACGCCCTAACAAGTAGCTATTTACACACGCCCTCACAAGAAGCTATGTATTATGTACAGACATTCAAAACACTATCAGTTTATTTCACACAAACATGAGCATCTTGTGTGTCGTTTCAGGATAAAAGGGAATATACTAGGACTGTGGAAATTAACGATTAATTAATCGATTAATCGTTAAAAGTTTTTAATCGATTAAAATTGATTTGATCGATGAAAATTCGATTAAAATTTAAGAAAATATTTTTAATATTTTTTTCCAATTTATTAAAGATATATATATATATATATTAGGGCTTTTATCGATTAATTTAAATTTAATCGTTAACTTTTGAAAATTTAACGATTAATTAATCGTTAATTTCGATTAAAGTCAAAAATAGAAATTTATGACGTCATTAAACTGAACATTTCAAGGGAAGTAACAAAAACAGGTAATTAATTTTATTTTATTTTTATTGAGTTTTTCCCCTGTCACAAACACATTGAAAATTATATATATATTTACGCTCAATTATCACTGATGCCTAACGCTAAGGGACATCACTGATTTTTTGAAACTGTGTGTTGTAAGCAGTGCTGATTGACTCAAATAGTTATTTTTTGGTGCAGCAATTTGGTGCGCTGCTTTCTAAAATTTCTCGCCGTAAAAATCAGATATATAACGTCATTATTTGAGCTCATCTTTTAATTTTGGAAAGTGGAACGATGTAAAAGTAGGATTTGAGGATTTTTAATAATAAAAAAACGTTGTGTACATTTAAGGAAGTTTAATATTTCGTATTTATCAAACAAGGATAAGTTACTTGGGCTTTTTACCCCCCAAAAAAGTGGGCGCCATAGGCACCCTACAGCCCCTATTATAAAATACTTTGTTTACATTTCAGGAATAGTTTTCGTATTTATCATACAAAGATAAGTTTCTTGGGCATTTGAAAAAGGTGTGCGCCGAAGGCGCCCTAAAAAAAGTGGGCGCCGCAAGCGCCACGGCGCCGCAGCACAAGCTAGTTAAGAATATTTTAAACTAAATTTTATAACAATGTGATCGGATGTTTGTGCTGAAGGTGGTGAGTCTTAGAGTCAGCGATGTATTTGATCATTTAAAAGAGAATTGTTTATGGCAGTGAACACAGTAAACTTTTTCACCATCTTCGATTTTGCCATCCGCAGTTAAATTAAAAGAATTTTGCTCAGCTTACCAGTTATATTTTTTAATGTAACTGCGCTGATGCTGTCAGCCAATTTTTAGTTGACGTCTGCCGGTCCACATACAGTAATAAAATAAATTATAATATTACGCGGGAGAAATTTGTACGTTAAAAAATATATAAATTATTATTAATAATTAATTATTAATAATCAATTATTTATTTTAAAAATATTATAAATATTTTCTTTAATTTTAATCGAATTTTTATCGATTAAAAGAAATTTTCATCGATAAAAAATGTTAACGGTTAATCGAGAAATTAATCGTTAATTTCCGCAGCCCTAATATATTTTGTTACTTACATAATTTCCTTCGTATTATTATTATTTATTTAGACGTGCATATGTATAATGTATATGCATATGTAGCTTATGTATAATGTACTGTAATTTTTGTGTTTGTTATGATATGAAAGCTAATTTAATACTTATAGGTATGTTATTTCTTTCATGTGAACCCAGTTCCTTACTGGGATACAGCGCTATATAAATAATCAATTTATTATTATTATTATTATTATTATTATTATTATTATATGTAAACAATAAAAAAAAGACCCGTAAAAAAAGTTTTTTACTATAAATCCCTTATATATGAGATGTAACTAAAAGTATAGATTATGTTCAAACACGACAAACATTTACAGACTGACAACGAGTGATATCCCCTTGCTTTAAAACTAGGGGAAGGTACGTGAGGGGGTGTCGACATCGACAGTCGGCGTCAACGCGTCAACTATACTCTCACGTGGAAGAAAAACAATAACAAACCGCGAATTTGAATTACATACGTTATATTGACATAAACTAAAAATGCATTAATTTAATTACGGTACATTCGATCGATCTGAAATTTTGATACGATGCATTGTTAGGTGACACAAGCCTATGTGCCAAATTTCAGCACGATTGCATCACTGAAAGTGGGTCATTGTTTACTTTTGTTTTTCCGTACGAACTTAGAGACGGCGGTGAAGTTAATAAAAAGGATTTTTTAAAAGTCCCGTAAAAACAAAGTTTTTGACTATAAATCCCTTATATATGAGACTAACCTAAAAGTATTGATTATGTTCCAACGCGACAAACATTTACAGACTGACACCGAGTGATGTCCCCTGGCTTTAATAACGGGGGAAGGGGGGTGGACATCGATGGGTGACGTCAACGCTTGAACTCAACTCTCACGTGGAAGAAAAACAATAACAAACTGTGAATTTTAATTACATACGTTATATTGAGTAAACTAAAAATGCATTAATTTAATTACGGTACTTTCGATCGATGTCAAATTTTGATACGATGCATTGTTAGATGACACGGGTCTATGTGCAAAATTTCAGCTCGATCACAACACGGGAAGTGGGTCATTTTCTACTTTTGTTTTTCCTCCCGCCCAAGACAGAGATCACGACAGAGAGAGATGACGACAGACAAGATTTTGAAGTTAATATAAGGGATTTAAAAAGGTTTTTCTTCCACATTTCTTGCATAGCAGAACGAATTTGCTGATTTACTTAACAAAATTTGGGATTCATGGAATTACTGCGACTTAACCAATCTCGCGAAATAATGGATCGCAACTTAACGGGTTCTATATATATGCGTTAAAATATTATTAATAAAAATTAATCGATTAATTTTATCCTGATTAATCAAACTCATTTCTTAAAAGTAAGTACCAGCCCTAGAATATACCCTAGCATTACAAGCATGGGATACAATGACAATGCCAAAAATTTGAGTAATTAGAATCCGCTTTCATGCCTCAAAAGATATCATTCAAACAAAACTAACATGGAAGGTGAATGAGGCTCCAGAAAAAAGCGCTGCCTTGTCATCTCTTTTAGGATACTAATGACGCTGTATAAAAGTTCTCCTTGAACGACTTCCACTTGTTCATAAACTTTGTCCAAAGTGACCGGGTCAAGAATCCAGTCAGGGTAAGCGGGATCCATTTGAACTACTCGAGCTTTCCTAATTAGCGCTTCCTTCAATTGATTATCTAACCAAGGGACACTTTGAATAGTTTCTATCATTTGTTTCCTGATATTTTCCAGAATTGCTGTGACCTGTAACAAGAATAAGTTTAAATTTCTTTTAAAAATTCTGACATTTTCGAAAATTGCATTGATTTCTATAAACAAAATGTTGGACAATTCTATATTTTCAATTTTAAAAAAACACAACACATTATAAAAAAAAATGTCAAATGAATAGATACTAATTTTAAATATAAAATAAAAAAAGAAAAGAACAGCACAATGTCAACATTTTAAAAAAATATTCTTAATGTGATATTATTTTGCTTTCTTTAAGTAAATCTCTTAAAGATGATACCAAATTATTTATAAAGTATTTTTAATCCATTAAATAAAATTATTAGACACAAATTTTCTATCAAAAGTTTTTAATTTTTACCACGATAAATGGCCATGATATAAATAGATAACCACACACTTCTCAATGCGCCCTGATCAAAGAGAGTTTTTTTCATTCCACCGCTTAGCAGGATATTCAAGAGATAAACTTGAATGACATATGAGTTTCAATTAAATATTTTAGAATTAGTTTTACTTAACCGCCAAAGTTAACACCAAGTACTATTCTTGTATACATTTTACCTTAGCCTTTGTTTCGGGTTTGAAGAATTCTTGAACATAAACAGCTATTATTGGAGCCGCAAAGAACCTTAACACTTCAACCTTACAGAAAGTTTCTCTATGGAAGCCGAATCCTTGCGTCAACATATGTTCTGGTAGATAATGTATGACTTCGTAAAGAAACTTGGTCATTAGAACGTTGGCAACAACCCTGTAGAAAGTAGAACTAATCTGTTAAATGAAATAAATGACAAATGACAAATAAATTGTACCAGCATTAAAATAGCATGAGTTTGTTTGATTTAAGATACAAGACTGAAGCCCCCAAAACACACAACAGTAAATTAGAATTCATTTACGCACATGGAAAAACCAGAAAATACATATTTGGTGCTCTCATTGCAAGTCATAACCAATGTTCCTTGTCTCTAAGATTCGTTGGTCCATGTGCAAAGGGAAAAATGTCGTGTGCAAAGTTGCGCAGCTTCCATTTTTTTATACAATATTTGCTGCGCGGTGTCGGTCAGATATCTGCGCGGCCGCGCAGCCTAAAGGGAACAATTGTCATAATAATTAATAAAGTTGTATATGCACGTCTTAATTTTAAGAGTATTTTTATGTCATATGATTAATCAAAAGACATGTGAAATTATCAGGTTTAACATTTTTACATGAACCGAATTGATAGACTGTACTTACTAGTACTTACGATAGTTGAAATGTCAGGCAGGTCTAAAAGATTCTAAATAACATCCTTGTTTCATGCTTCATTAATTATAGTTTAATGATTGTTATCTGTTAAACAAGCCAAGAACTTGTCTCTTTGAACACATCGTTGAAACTACCGTACATTAACTTTATTCTTTACACCTTCATTTATAAGACATGATATTATTTAACCAAAGGTGTGGAGCGAACACGCTGTAACTTGGTAGCGGCCCCACCGCTCAGTTTTACCACCATACTATTGGAAGCGTAACTGGGTTTTCCGCACCCTTGGCTAATTTATTTTTGGCACCATTGATAAATGGATATATAAAAATCCGAAAGATAGAAAAATACTAAATTTGAATACATTGAAGGATTAGCCCAAGGCGCACTTGGCAACTGCCCCGATGCCAAGTCGTTATTACGCCTCTGCACACTATTCCTACTATAAAGCGTAGTGGTCAGGAAAAGATAATCGCGGGCATCGAAAGATTTCTGTTCTACTGCTACAAGAGGAAAAAAAAAGATTTATGTAATAACAAAATTAATTAATGTCTAAATGTTTGTTAAAAACTGTTGCTTTTTTGTTGTTTTTTTACATTTTTAAAGGAAGGATCAATTAAGGCCGAAGGATGGATAAATAACCAGCGACACACACACAGACAGTTAATGAAAACAGATTATCATAAACTTAAGCATAATTTATAACTTTTAATAGCTTATTATGGGGAATAATTAATGAGGTTATCCTGAACTTATAGGTTAAAGCAATAGAATAAGAGAAACACAAGCTCACTTTTCAATAATAACAAGCGGTGTTGGTGTTCTTACCTCTTGTCATGTTTTTTTAGCGCCTTCCTAAGTGATATAAAATAAGGCATTTCATGACACTCTATTAACGTGTCCATAGATATATCCTGTTCGCCGAAAAACTCTCTCAAGTATTCTGTCAAATCGATCTGATTGAAAAAAGGATAAAGTTTAAATAAAGTTTTACGTACATAAATTTGATTTAAGGTACAGAAAATTGTATTTTAAAATATTCCAAATAAAAATAAAAAATTAAAACATAATCCTAGAGGATGACTTAATTTTCCAACAAGAATTCAGACATGGGATATAGCCATGGTTTCTCCGACGTTAAAGAACTTTATTTTTTCTTTGAAATAATAAATTAGTTTTTGCCTAAAATCATTATACAATAAAAAAAATTACGCCCATTTTCTAACCAGCTCCAAAATATTTAAAAGTGATATTTAAACTCTTTATAAATCATTTTGGTCTCTTTCTGTTCCGGAAACTCGAAAATTTTCTAAGTTGGTATAATTAAAATGTCGCAGTTGGGGAGAGATTTACACTTTGCGCTAGCGATATATTCTTGTAAACCTTTATGTTTTAAGAATATAAATATTACTTATGTAAGTACCGATTTTATTACAACGTTTTTTATTAACTCGCTTTCGTTCCTGTGGCATTGTTTGTGTGTCTGTCCAAGATTTTTCAAATCTGCCAACGTAAAATTAAACCACTTCTGATGGTCCTAGAGATCTCAAAATTTTACCACTGATAGATCTTGGAAGACAATACATTGTATTAAAATTTCAGATCGATCAAATGTATCGTAATTAAATTAATGCATTTCTTAGTTAATCTTTAATAAGCATCTGTACCCGCCTGCCGTAGTTTAATTTCACGTGGCGAGTTCACCCCGTGACCTCATCGCTTTGTTATTAAACGTTGGGCTGGTGCTGATGAGGTGTTTGGTAAAATAAATTGATGTAAAAAAATATGTTTAAAAAACCAGGTTGTTATAAGTGTTTTAAGAATAAAAATATATAAAAACACTTTTTAAAAACTAGTCTTATATTCGAAATGGATAATCGATTTCACCAATGATTTAACGTTCCTGTCTCATTTTAAACGTTTACATTGACACAAATCCGGAATTAAAGGTCTCTTCTGAATGCAGTGGCGTAGCTAGAGGGCGGTGGGGGCGGTCCGCCCCGGGCGGCACACATTTTGGGGGCGGCATTTGGGGGCATTTGAAAAGTACAGCCCTTTCGGACAACCACCCTTTTTCTTTTGAAAGAGGAAAACCCGGGTGAAAATAAAATATTCGTACTTTCGAGTCGTAAATAACGGATTCTTAAAACATTTTTTATTACAGACTGTTTTTTATTACTAACGCATAACCGTTAAGGAATTTAAAATCGCTTAAAAATTGTATTGATTTGTTTTGAAAATTAAGCGGTATACATCACAGATGACGCTTTTTATAAGAACACGACACAAAGAACACATCACCGCTGGACCGAATATACTATTAATATCGCCGCGACAGTTATTGTGTGGATGTTCGACATGCACAGAATGATAAGCGAACAAGTACCTACATGGCATGGTGGTTCAAATATTGTTTTTAACTTGCAAGTGGTAATTTATATTACTGTATAAGTTTACAGAAAATTATTCTAAGGTAATTTATTAAAAATTAATTATATTATTTTTTCATTAAAGTAGCACAAACAAAATTTGTGTGTTTCATTAAAATACGTTTATTCACTAAAACTTTTACGCCTATCCTATTAAAGTAACGTTTAGATAGTTTGAATTAATCTATTTTACTGAAAATTATTGCGATTTTTGACAAGAAAGATTAATCGCGATTGTTGTTTTTTTCTCCAAGTTTTGCATAATGGTGAAAATTTGTTAAGATCGTGGATGGTGTATTCACCATTGAAAAAATTATATATTTCTTTTGCTGTAAACTGTTTGATGATATTTCCAATCAAATAGTGTAATCTCAAAATAAGTCATCACGAGTTGAGTCTACTGCACATTCGATCATTTTCTCAATGGAAGGAATTAGAAATAAGAATTGGACAAGGTGCAACTTTTGATAAACTACAACAACAGAATATTGATAAAGAAATAAGAAAAAATGAAAGCGAAAATTCACAACGGTTGATATAATTAGATTCTTAGCAACAACAAAAAATTGGCGTTGAAGTGTCATCGTGAAAGTATTCTTGAGGAAGACATCAATTCAATTGAAAATAGAGGAAATTTTCTAGAGCGTGTTGACTTGTTTGCCAAGTACGACCCAGTATTATGTGAACATTTAGTAAACATAAAGATGAGTAATAAATATAGTGTCTCCTATTTGTGGAAAATTATTCCTAGACCTATTGAGGGGCGCAGTGAGGAAAACAACTATGGACCACTCTAGATATTTCCCGTAAAGTTTAAACTAGTCAAAATAAAAGATACTTAGTTATTGATATCAGCGTAGTTAAAGTTGTAGAATCGTATATTTACTTTGTAGAAAATAAAGGAAAAACTGCTGAGGAAATCACAAATATGATTTTAAAGAAATTAGAAAATGTTTAGATACAAAAAAGTTGCAGAGGGAAGGGCTTACGATAATGCTTCCGTTAATCTAAATGCAGAGTTTGTAGCATGCACACATCATTCATTAACATCATTTTGGAACTATCGAAAAGTTGTTTTTTAATTTTTTTAATTCTTCCACTCGTCGATGGGAAGTTTTACTTTATGTCACAGGTCAAGGTTTCAAACTCAGCGTTGAAACTCGCTGGAGCGCTTGAGCAGAAGCAGTAACTATAGTAAAACATCATTATATTTTTACATTTTAAGCGCCTTGGAAAAATTGACATCTGAAGAAGAAAAAAGTAAAACGAGATCACTTGCTGAAAATTTTCTCTATTCAATGCAATCTGTTTCTTTTCTATGTTGTCACAATTTATGGGAACCCATCTTTTTTGTAAATTAATGATGCTCACAAATACCTTCAAATAAAATTTTCACCAATGTCAAATAAAGCTAAATTCTTTGCAAACCCATTTCATGGAACAAAGATATGTGCTAATGGAAAAAGCTGTTATAGCAGCCAAAAGAATGTGTGAAGAGTTGGAGACATCGACTGAACGCCAAGTTAGAAGGGAAACACATATGAGTGGGGAAAATTTAAAAGACGTGGTCTTATCCTTAGAACATGAAGTACGACGAGAAATTGTTTAATCCATGGATCGAATTATAAATGAACTAAAAGAACGCTTTGGTCAGTTGCATGTCCTTGTAAGAAAATATTCGTGCATATATCCCATATAACCTACTAAATGAATAAATTGAATGTCAAATAAATGATTTTATTGACATTTTGATAAAGAACAGTTTCATATTGAAAGAAGAATGATCCAGGTTTCATGGCTGTACCTATACCACAAAAAGAGGCATTGCGTTGGGAAAATGGAGGAAAAGGCCCCTTTGATCTATTAAAATTTATTAAACAGTATAGATTGGAAACTTCTGAACCCAACATTGTAATCATGCTAAGAACTTTTATAACAATTATTGTTATCAGTGTCACTAGTTGTGAAAGGAGCTCCTCCAAACTGAAGTTGATAAAAAATTATCTTCGTTCCACAATGAGTGCATGATTTAAGACAGGGGTCGGGAAACCATGGCTCGCGAGCCAGATGTGGCTCTATTGATGTCTGAATCTGGCTCTCAGACAAATAATCGATTGTTTAAAAAAAAAGTTTATTCAGATTCTTTTGAATTGCATATAAAATAAACAGCATAACAATGATATTAAAAATAATTCAGAGACATAATTATGGTACTTTTAGTGTTGAAATAACACAAAATGCACACATCTACTTGAATTTTTAGTTACATAATGTATGGCTCTCACAGAAATATTTTTCAAAATATGTGGTGTTTATGTCTCTCTCAGACAAAAAGTTTCCCGACCCTTGATTTAAGACTACAAAATCTTGCAATATTGTCCATATATAACAAATTATTTAAACTTTGATAGCATAATACACGATTTTCTACTATGGAAGTTAGGAAAATAAATGTATAAATAATATGTTTACATACTAATGTACACAATTTGTTCATAAAATATAATTAAATCATTTATTTATAAATACAAAATAAAAACATACTAATTGGTATTTTTTGTGAAAATTTGGAATACGTTTGTCTCATGGGGGGTGGGGGGTTGCAACCTCATTAACTTTCTTCTAACCTTAAAAAAAGTATCTTGTATCGTCCGTAATTCTTATAAAATATGTATTTATAGGTATAACATCTTATTTGACCTCCTTTATTGCCGCTTACTTAAATATGGCATCCAATGGTAAAAATGTTTGCCACCTTTACTTTGTTTCAATTACAATTATTTATTTATGTTTCTTAATTTATAAAAACCATGATACTATTAACTTACAAAGGGCGGCAAATTGGAGACCGCCCCGGGCGGCGAAAGGTCTAGCTACGCCAGAGGCGTCACTAGGGTTGGTGTCACCCGGGGCGGTAGCTCATGGTGTCACCCCTTCATGACTGAAGGGGTCGTCCATAAATGACGTCACGCGAGGTTGCCGATTTTTACCCCACCCTCCCCCAGCGTCATACTTTGTCACAAAAACTTAGACCCCACCCCTGTATTACGATATGACGTCACAAAGCTTTGACACCCCCACAAGCCGTATTTTCTCAATAAAAATTAGCATGTTGCAATTCTTTTTTTTCATTTAAATATTTATTTAGGGTAAGTCTGCACTCTAATATCGTAACACGCGTGAAGTCATTGAAAACGTAATTAAATAAATGGTAAACAATCAAATATTTAAGTGGAACTTTTATTTAAAATTTCGCGTTTTTGATGTGACGTCACATTTCTCAAAGATCCCCCTGCTCGTACCACATCGTGAAAGATGCGTGACAACCCCCCCTATGGCGGATTAAAAGGGGGGTGCTGAACGGGCTAAAGCCCCCAATAATTTAAGGGCCCTCAAACTTATTATGAATTATAGTATATAATAAAGATGTGTTCTGGCCCCAACATTGTTCAGCCTCATGTTATCAGCCATGCTTACAGAGGCCTTCAGGAATAGTAATGTAGGCATGGACTTTAGGTATCGCACTGATGGTCGTCTGTTAAACCTCAGGAGGCTTAAAGCTAAGACAAAGGTCAAATCAGACAGCATCTTGGACCTTCTTTTTGCTGATGACTGTACCCTTAACGCGGGCTCTGAAGCACACCTGCAACTAAGTGCTGATAAATTTTCCAGTGCGTGCTCTAACTTTGGGCTCACCATCAGCACAAAGAAGACAGAAGTATTATACCAGCCGGCCCCCGGCAAATCCTATACTGAGCCTAACATATTCATCAACGGCAACAAAATCAAAACAGTGAGCCGCTTTACTTACCTTGGCAGCACACTGTCCAAGAAGGCCAATATTGATAACGAGGTGAACGCGAGAATCTCAAAGGCCAACGCAGCATTCGGTGGATTGCATGACAGTGTCTAGAACAGAAAGGGAATCAGCACCCAAACAAAACTAAAAGTATACAGAGCTGTAGTGCTCCCCACATTATTATACGCATGTTAAACGTGGACTGTATACCAACGCCCTGCGAGGTTGCTGAATCACTTCCACACCAAAAGCCTAAGGAAAATTCTCAATATAAAATGGCAGGAAAAAGTTCCAGACACCGAAATATTAGCCAAGTCAGGACTCCCCAGCATCCACTCTAGCCTCATGCAAAGCCAACTACGCTGGGCGGGGCATGCAGTGCGCATGCCCGACCATCGCCTCCCCAAGAGGCTCTTCTATGGTGAGCTTACAGAAGGGCATAGAGCACGCGAAGGTCCACGTAAGTGCTACAAGAATGCACTTAAATTTGCTCTGAAGGCCTTCGACATCGGACATGACTCCAGGGAAGCAGCAGCCAGTAACCGAGCCCACTGGCACTCTATGATATGGAATGGCGCAGCTGTCTGTGAGGCAAATAGACAACAGGCTGCCAAGTCAAAACGTCAAGCCAGGAAGGACCGTATCCAAAACCCTCCTGAAGGGTCCCCATCTATCTCTTGTCCGACATGCGGACGCAAATTTCGTGCCAGAATATGGTTAATAAGCCACCAGAGGACTCATGTGGCGGCCTAGCAAATATGATGAGAGTGGTCATCGTCGACCTAGACGGACGAACAACAATAAAGATGCAGGCCATTATTATGTTTGTACGAATCCCTGAAAATGCCTTGGACAGTCATACGGCAATGCTGCAAATGAGTAGGAAGTATAACGGAAACCAGGCTATTCTTCGTGAGAAGTGCATTGTAGCTCATTATGTGCGGTGCACAGCTCATTCCTTTAATTTGGTTTGGGAAAAGAGCAGCAGGTTGTCCTGCTGCGGTCAGATTTTTTTGTCTTCTGCAAAATCTTTATACCCGGCTTGTTGCATCTACTCATCGTTGACAGGTACTTCAAAAACATATGAAATTGATACATGCTAACAAAGCCTTGTCTGACACAAGATAGTCAGCCTGACATTATGCTGTAAGGTCTGTTAATATCTCATACCATGAGAATATCGCAGCACTGGAAGAATTAGCAACGAATGAAAATCAGCCACGTGACTGCCGACTTGAAGAAGAAGGATTTCTAAAGGAAATTGAACAACTGGAAGTCGTTATTTTACTTGAAATTTGGGAAACCATTTTAGAAAGGAAGTCTATCATTGAGTTGGTTAAAAAATAGCACTCTTAATTTTATTTCGATGAAGACAAAGGAAAGGAAAAGTCCGCGGTAAAAACAGTGTAAACAATCTTCAGTACTATCAAACAAAAAAGAAAGCGTCAGTTTGATAAAGGGACATCAACAAAACAGTATTCTCCTGGAGAAAAAAATTCAAGATTGAGGTATTTCTGGTAATCATTGACAAACTTTCTTAAGCCCTACAACATCGGTTAGGCGCATATAAAGACAACCATGAGAGATTTGGCTTTCTTACAAACCTAACTAAGCTCAGCAATTTCGCCACCCGATGGGCAGCAGCCAAGTTAATGGAAGAACATTCAAGTGATTTCGAAGACTGCTTACCTTCAGAATTTGTCCAATTTTCAGAACTCTTAAAAAAGTTATTGTCCAGACCCAGGCTCGGGGTAAGGAAAGGAAGTAGCACAAAGCGAAACTCAAAAAAACGTGCACAGAGCTAAAAAATTTGCTGCTTTTGAATGTGCTATATTTCACACAGTCCTTTACAAATGTACACATCGCACTTCGCATCTATCTTTCAATGATGACATCAAACTGCAGCTGAGAGCGATCCTTTTCAAAGTTGAAAAGAATATATAATGAGTTAGAATTTGCATGGGACAAAAAAGACTGAATATGCTCTCTCTAATGAGCATTGAAAAGGAACTTGTAAGCTTACTCAGCTTTATTGACTTGATTGAAAACTTCGCCATTTGAAAAATTCGCAAACGAAAGTTGTAGGTTGAAATAATAATCATACATATTTTTCAATAATTTTTGTTATTTCAAATAGAGAAAACAATTAAATAGAGAAAACAATTCGTTACCTCATGAAAAAAAGTATTTTAAAATACGGAATAACGCGTAATATTTACGCCCCCCCGTCCCCCCCTAGTGACGCCACTGAGCTACGCCGCTGTTTGAGTGTATATTTCAAATTTTAAATTTATTTTCTACTTTTTAGTGCATTTCGAATATAACACTTGTTTTTAAAAAGTGTTTTTTTATATATTTTTATTTTCTACTTTTTAGTCTACGCATTTTACAGTAAGTGCAAAGCCAGCTTACCTTTTGACTATAAATCCCTTATAATTGAGACATAACTAAAACGTAGTGACTCTGTTTACACACGAAAATTACAGACTGAAACACACACAAAAAAAATATCTCCCCTGGTTTTAAAACGTGGCGTAGGGACGGTAAGGGGTGTTAACATACACAGTCGTCGTCAACTCGTTAACTGGCACGTGAAAGAATCATAAACAAAAGTTCGGATAGTCTGATCGCTTAAACTTACAAAGCGAATTAATATAAGACTAGTAATAAAATAAATAGAAGTAATAAAAGAAACCCGTAAAAACAAAGTTTTTGACTATAAATCCCTTATATATATGAGACATAACTAACAGTATTGATTATTTTCACACTCTACAAACATTTACAGACTGAATCTTTCTAACTCAACTTTGCTTCATAACCCTGAGAGGGGGGGGGAGGTGGAAGAGGGCGAAAAGTCTGGTCACCGATTCGCTTGACCGAGCTCAGCGTGACATGTAAAATGTAAACAAAAGCACGCGGGCACGTCGATGGATCGCCTCAACGCGTCAACTCAAACTTTCACGAGGAAAAATAATTAACCTTAAAAACACTTTTTAAAAAACTAGTCTTATATTAAAAATGCACTAATTTTCTACTTTTTAGTCTACGCATTTTACAGTAAGTGCAAAGCCAGCTTACCTTTTGACTATAAATCCCTTATATATGAGACATAACTAAAAGTAGTGATTATGTTTAAACGCGACATTTACAGACTGAAACAGAATTATCTCCCCTGGTTTTTATCTCCCCTGGGCGCAGGGACGGTAGGGGGTGTGAACAGTGACGGTCGGCGTCAACGCGTGAACGGGGCACGTGAAAAAATTATAAACAAATAGTTGGACGGACGGCCGGACGGTTCCGATTAAACTTACAAAGCAAGCTAATATAAGACTAGTAATAAAACAAACCAGTAAAAACAAAGTTTTTGACTATAAATCCCTTATATATGAGACATAACTAACAGTATTGATTATTTTCAAACATTTACAGACTGAATCTGTCTTAACTCAAGTTTGCTTCATAACCCCCCGGGGGGGGGGAGGGTGAGAGGGGAAAAGTCTGGTCACCGATTCGCTTGACCGAGCTCAGCGTGACACGTAAAATGTAAACAAAAGCGCCGCGGTGCTTCGATGGGCCGCCTCAACGCGTCTACTCAATTTTTCACGTGGAAAAAAAACAATAACAAACAGTGAATTTGAATTACATACCTCATATAAGGATAAACTAAAAATGCATTAATTTAATTACGGTACCTTCGATCGATCTGAAATTTTGATACTATGCATTGTTAGGTAACACAGGTCCGTGTGCCAAATTTCAGTTCGATCGGATCATGGGAAGTGGGTCATTTTTTGACTTTTGTTTTTCCGCCCGCCCATGAGATGACGACAGAGACGGCTGCGAAGTTAATCTAAGGGATTTAATAAAACAACCCCGTAAAAACAAAGTTTTTGACTATAAATCCCTTATATATGAGACATAACTAAAAGTATTGATTATGTGCAAACGCGACAAACATTTACAGACTGAAACCGAAATTATCTCCCCTAGCTTTCAAACTGGGGGAAGGGGGAGGGGGTGTGGACATGGACGGGTGGCGTCAACGCGTTAACTCAACTCCAGGTGGTTTACCTGGTTAAAACACGAGATGTGTTCACCGGTAGCTGGCGTGAGGTCAAGTGACCCGTAAAATGTAAACAATAGCGACCGCTAATAGGCATGTCAGCGGGTACCCGGGACCTTTGACTAACTTTGCTTTGAAATACGCCGATGATACTAGCTAATGCTGTTTATCTACCCCCTCTCCTCCCTTCACTCGTATAACCCACACCCTTTGCATTAGCGTGCGTTTCTTGTGTTCATTAACACGTGGTGACGTAAAAAAAACTGATGTTAATAATGGTTGTTAGTATTTAAATTTAATAAATTAAATAGTTACTAACAGTGTAAGATGGGTAAACGTCGGCCGTGAGGATGGACTGCAAAGAGATGAAAGATGCCTTGTTGTTTTTTGTTCCTTAAAACACCCTTGCTTTTACACTAAATTTGCGTTAAAATAGCTGACAGTGGGTCACCGATTGATTCTATCTAATGTCGGTTTTTCTACAACTTCCTCTCTTCACTCCTATAACCAGTGCTTCTCAAACTTTTTAGTATGGCGGACCGGCAGGAATTTTTTCCATTGCACCAGGAACCGGTGGAGTATTTTCCCTGTACTTACATGGTAGTGAAATCTATTGTATTTCCTTTTATTTCTATCATTTATTAGCTTATTGTCAAAAATGACAAATTCTATAGGGTTAGTACAATTGGTAGCAATTTGAGGATTATAATTACATTTTTCTCTCCTTTCTTGATAACTTCCACGGACCACCACTTTGAGAAGCACTGCTATAACCCACACTCCTTGCATTCAAGTGTGTTTCTTGAGTTCATTACCACGTGTTTGCCTAGCCCAAAAATTTATATTAATAATACTTTACACCCGAAGTTAATAAGATGGGTAAGAAAGACGCCGTGTTGAATCAGGCCAATCGAGTTGACAGCGACACGGCAAAATGCAACCGTTGTAATGAAATTGTGTCTGCGAAGGGTGGCAACCCAACGTGATAAGCCGCAATCTGAACGCTATTCATAAAATTGATATTGATAAACAAACCAACGATCCACCCCATATTAGTCTTTCATCGCCCTTAGCATCGACTACCGACACCAAGTGGGATATTAACATTCAAGGTATGAGTAGTATGGCACTGAACGTTACGTCATTGCTGTTGACATTTTGTTTGCATGTTCAGTTTACTGTAGTTTTAGTTTATGAGTATGACTAATGCATTTACAGAAAAATAAAAGTCTTTAGTGCATTATAGTTAATTGTAATGCATTAGTAATAGAATGTTACTGGAAGCAAGCCGTTGTCTACTACTACTGTGTGAAATGAGGTGCATGGATGGTGGCTAGGTTGTACTGTATAGCGGTCATGACGGGGAAAATTATGCGACGTTTAGAACGGGTAACCCGGGTACCCGTTCTAAATTTTCACGGGTACCCGGGCAGCTTGTTTCAACAAAATTGACAGCCCTACCGCTACATATAGTTTATATAGATAAACTAAAAATGCATTAATTTAATTACGGTAAGTTCGATCGATCTGAAATTTTGAGACGATGCATTGTTAGGTGACACGGGTCCGTGTGCCAAATTTCAGCTCGATGGCTTCACAGGCAGTGGGCCATTTTTTACTTTTGTTTTTCCGCGGGCCCGACCAAGACAGACAGAGACGGCGGTGAAGTTAATATAAGGGATTTAATAAAACAAACCCGTAAAAACAAAGTTTTTGACTATAAATCCCTTATATATGAGACATAACTAACAGTAGTGATTAATTTTAAACGCTACAAACATTGACAGACTGACACCGAGTGATGTCCCTTGTCTTTAATAAATGGGGTGGGACGTAAGGGGGTGTCTGCACGGTCAACTCAAACTCACGTGGAAGTGGAAGAAAAAAACAATAACAAACCGTGAATTTGAATTACATACCTCATATAAGGATAAACTAAAAATGCATTAATTTAATTACGATACGATCGATCGATCTGAAATTTTGATACGATGCATTGTTAGGTTAGACGGGTCCGTGTGCCAAATTTCAGGTCGATCTGATCACGGAAAATGGGTCATTTTTGACTTTTGTTATTCCGCCCGCCCGCCCAGCCCATGAGATGATGAGACGGCCGCGAAGTTAATATAAGGGATTTAAAAATAAGATTTAGTATGAATAAAAACGTGGGGCTAGTGTTTGATATAAAAATTAAATATTTCTAATTTAAAAGACATAAGAGAGATCCATAAGTGAGAGAATGAGTAAACCGCATATGTTAACCTTCACAAGCGCCCACACCACGTTTTTAGTCATATGAAATTAAAGTACTTGACCTTATAAGTTTTAAATTATCTTCTTGTTTTTAGTCCACTTATAAAAACGTGGTTTTTAAAAATCTTATTTTTACTTCTATTTATTATGTTATTGTACTGATGAAGGCATTAGCCGAAACATCTTTGTCATTTTATGTTAAAATAAAGCTTAAATTGATTGCTTTCATTGCACAAATTTGTTTGCGTATTTTGTATTTTATCAAAGTGAACAATTTTATTAGGTACGTTACTTCATCTTGGTTTACTTAAGGTTATTAGTGTAATTTGGCGTCAGCGCGTTTTACATACGTGTTTTAGTGTAATATGTTGTGAGCATCTTTACATACGTGTTTTACTGTAATATGTTGTCAGCAAGTTTTAGTATGGTGTGTTAGTGAATTGGAGCATCAAAAATGGTTTATCATGCTCTTTTACTCAGGTGTTAAGTTTAATATGGCACCATCACAGATTAATTGTATGCGTTAGTGGTTTATGTTGTCATCATTGTTTAGTTTCTTGTTTGAAGTATTGATTCGATTACCTATGGCTATGGCTATGGCTATGGCTATGGCTATGGCTATGGCTATGGCTAATCAAGAGTACTTCTTCACCTTAGCTTTTCTTAACATCGTTTTATTTACCGTTTCATTTTCTTACTTTCAAAATTAACCAATAATCTGTTTTTATAATTATCCTTTACTCACAGTAGAATCCATTACTTCTTGTAGCACCTTCAGTTTCATTGGCCGAGTATAAGCTGGCTTTTCAAAAATCTGTAAATATTTATAAAAATGATGTTTAAGCTAGTACTTGTATTATGCGCCAACTTGTGCAAGCTTTTAAATCTGAAAATGCCAAATCAACATAGCCACAGTTTACACACAAAAAGTTATTCACGTCCATAATCAATCAAATTTTTATGTCAAGACTATTTAGGGCATCCTTTTTTTGTTGTGATGTTTCACGATGTGACAACATTGTACTTTGATCTTTACTTTCTCGTATATGGAGTATAATGAGATTAATGTAAACGTGAAAGAAAACTAAATAGAAATTTAGACACATCTCGACGATTTACACCTTCCTGTGTCCACGTTTGTCTGCGTTTGACTAATCTAGTTTTCGGTAAAAAAATTACAGCGACTTCCTGTAAACGCAATTTTTATTTATCCCGATTCAACTGGAAGTTCACATTGCTTGGTTACGGGCCTCCAAAGGTTTTTCAACACAAAAAAGTGCCAATAATCTTTGTGAAAGTGTACGTCCTGTCAGGCTAACTAGTACCTTGTTTATATGTTATACATTTACTGATAGTGTACTCAACAACTTCTCAAAATGTTCATGGAGATCGCATGAATGGTGCAGACACGCATGCAAATTTAATCTTTTACAACAATCTGTTTATTCAACTCCACGGTGATCCTAACCATTTTTAGTTGCTTTGCTCGTCTCATGTAATTTCTCAGGGTCTCATGTTAAGTGAATTAAACAATATAATTTGCAATGTCACGTCTGTCTGTGACGCTATGCGAGGTAACTTCCGATAAAAAAATGAAAATATAGGAGTAAATATGTTGCGTTCGAGATTAACAAAATGTGTTTCGAGCCATAAAATATTGTGACGTCACATCATTATTTGAGCTTTTATTAATTTGTGAAGGGAACGAAGTAATAAAAAAAAACGTAAAAAACCAAGTTTTTCACTATAAATCCTTTATGTACGAGACGTAACTAAAAGAATGTTCATTATAATACGCAGCGCCAGACCATCCAGAAATACAAAATTGCAGTTGTGTCGTAAAACATGTTTAATATAATGCGCACCGATCAGGAATATGTTTATAAAAAGAGCTGTCAATAAAATACGCACCTTATTGCGCGACAGAAAGGTTGTTCAATATAATACGCACCGCGACGCTCTATCTCAAAAAATAGCATGATACATAGGAATAAATAAAATAATCTAAAAAATCAATAATTTAATTACGGTACATGCGATCGATCTGAAATTTTGATACATTGTTTTTATCATCGGTACAAAACTGCCTGCAAAATTTCAGCTCGCTATCTTGCGAGCAAGTGGGTTAAAAATCGATCAAAAGTTTTGGCGACAAGCAAGCAAGCAAGCAAGGTCCGCCGCAGACACCACGAGTTAATATAAAGGATTTAATAAAAACAACCCGTAAAAAACCAAGTTTTTGACTATAAATCCTTTATGTACGAGAAGTAACTAAAAGAATGTTCATTATAATACGCAGCGCCAGACCATCCAGAAATACAAAATTGCAGTTGTGTCGTAAAACATGTTTAATATAATACGCACCGATCAGGAATATGTTTATAAAAAGAGCTGTCAATAAAATACGCACCTTATTGCGCGACAGAAAGGTTGTTCAATATAATACGCACCGCGACGCTCTATCTCAAAAAATAGCATGATACATAGGAATAAAAAAAATAATCTAAAAAATCAATAATTTAATTACGGTACATGCGATCGATCTGAAATTTTGATACATTGTTTTTATCATCGGTACGAAACTGCCTGCAAAATTTCAGCTCGCTATCTTGCGAGCAAGTGGGTTAAAAATCGATCAAAAGTTTTGGCGACAAGCAAGCAAGCAAGCAAGGTCCGCCGCAGACACCACGAGTTAATATAAAGGATTTAATAAGAAAAACCCGTAAAAAACCAAGTTTTTGACTATAAATCCTTTATGTACGAGAAGTAACTAAAAGAATGTTCATTATAATACGCAGCGCCAGACCATCCAGAAATACAAAATTGCAGTTGTGTCGTAAAACATGTTTAATATAATACGCACCGATCAGGAATATGTTTATAAAAAGAGCTGTCAATAAAATACGCACCTTATTGCGCGACAGAAAGGTTGTTCAATATAATACGCACCGCGACGCTCTATCTCAAAAAATAGCATGATACATAGGAATAAAAAAAATAATCTAAAAAATCAATAATTTAATTACGGTACATGCGATCGATCTGAAATTTTGATACATTGTTTTTATCATCGGTACGAAACTGCCTGCAAAATGTCAGCTCGCTATCTTGCGAGCAAGTGGGTTAAAAATCGATCAAAAGTTTTGGCGACAAGCAAGCAAGCAAGCAAGCAAGCAAGGTCCGCCGCAGACACCACGAGTTAATATAAAGGATTTAAAAAGAGCCATGTTTTATTTGATTAATATTGTTATTATTTTTGTGTATTAAATGTCCGTTTTTGTTTATGTGTCCATGTCAATATTACGTACGTAATTATTCATTTAATTATCTATATTAAAATATAACATTCGTTTTTCAGTTGATGAAATTTACAATTGGTTGTCGTTTGGTTGTCAAGTTTCGATGCGGTTTTGACTACAAAGCCATTATTTATATGAAATTTGCCAACTTATGCTTCAGTTTAGCGTTTGTTTTTCTTTTATACACTTTGAGATTGCATATTTGTATGTTTAAAAAAATAACATATATAAAAATCGGACTCCTCCCCACAATAGTTTTTTTAATTGTTATTTACATGTAATATTTTAATGCGTCTTAGACTAATTTGGAATAAATAATCATTGCTTTTAATATATAACTGGAAGGGGTGCTGACTTGACAATAATGAAAACGTTTATTAGAATTCCTAAAACGTGTATATTAAATTTTATATACGATTACCCTGTTTATACTTTAATATTTTCTTTTATCCAGTGATTAACATATTACTTCAAAGTTTTCATGCAAAATAAATAGTTCTTTGTTATTCTTATTTGTAAATAGTTACAATTTTTTATTTACATGATTTTTGATAATCTGAAGGTAATAGTGTATGGACCAATGGGCGCATGAACTGAGAAGTTTTAATAGATCTTGAAAAGGTGCTGACTTGACAATAATAAAAACGTTTATGTGAATTACTAACACGTTTATATTAAATTGTAAATATGATTAACAGTTGATAATTTAATCTTTTCTGTTTATCCTGTGACAAACTTTGCTTACTACGTTTCATGCAAAATGAATAGTTCTTTGTTATTAACATGTGTAAAAATTACATTTTATTTTTTACATGTTTTGGTAATGTTGTGGTAATAATCTATGGACAAATGGGCGAATAAACTGACAATGCATAATCATCAATGAAGCTTAAACTGCTTCAAATCACAGATGTGCTTGATGTGGATCACATTACAGTCACATAATTTATTTTTAACTCACTGTGGTGTATTATTGGTGCACTCATAATTGGTGCGCACTATTCAATGCCGCAAGTTAACGTCCGGCTGACTCCTCAGCAATATTTGTTAATACTTCGAACTTCAAACTTCTTTGCTGTAGTATCACCTTATGCTGTGTGTAATTCACTATGCATTTACTATTATCCTGATTATATCATTATTATTCATGCAAACTTATATAACGCGAAGCCTAAGCTTGGAGGTTTTCTCATAGCACATATAATCATATATATAATCAAAATATATACTCTGCTATGTCCGTTCGTAACGCTAGATTTTAGAAAGTGTACCGCTAAAAAAATAGCACTGAAAAAAATGCTGAAAAAAAAACAACAGACAAAACGCTATTTTCAAACGTCCTCATAAAATTTATCAATATGGAAAAGAGATTTAATTTTTCTCTCTTGGTCTCTACATTTTCTGATTATTTACTATGCGGCTTTCAGGCAAAAGGGACAATTACAAAAACTGAAATATATCCATTTTGAAAACTTCCGTCATTTTTGACGGGTAATACACTAGTTTACTCATAATTTACGAGAAAAACTAAAACAATATGTATTGCGTGAGTTGTTCACTGTATGGTTCCAACTCCTTTACTAACACTCATGAGTACAGCGCGGTGTGCTGTCGTTTCTCTACAAGTTACGCGTGTGCGATGTGTCTTTTTTTTAACTCATAAAGGACGTCATGCACAGAGAGAGAGAGAGAGAGAGAGAGAGAGAGAGAGAGAGTATATATATATGAATGTTAATACATATCGCCATTATTTCGGGTATGTTAACTGAATTGTAAACTGATGCGAAAACTCCATATCAGACATATGTGTTAAGAAATGCATAATAATTTATGCTCGCATTGATTAAAGAGCTACTTACCAAATCTCGAAGAAAATCCATCATGTCCTCTGCTTGTATATTTCCTTTCTCATTGTCGCCGCCCAAACTCTCAGATAAGTTGATAGTTATTTTGATCAAAATCTCCTCAACAAATGATCCAACATTGAACATGTCTATGAATTTTCTGTCGACATTTCGCTCGAACTGTTAAATAAAAAACTATGATCAAACATATATTTTAAAGTTGTTTTTTTTTAAAAATGGAAACACAATGCTAGTTTTGGAAAAGAAATAATGATGATTATAATCAAATAACATACTATGTACTTAATAAAAAAATAATACATTAATTTAAAAAAATTAATTATATTTTAAAGGTAAAAATAATAGAAACATAATCAACACTCAAAATCTATATATATATAATTTGCTATGTATGTCCGTTCGTTCGTCACGCTATTTGCGGGCAATAAAAGATTTTAGAAAGCGCATCGCTAAAACAAAAAAGCCTTGAAAAAAAAATTACTGCACCAAAAATAACTCTTTTCGAACATCCGCATAAAATTGTTCAATGTGGAAATGAGATTTAATTTGTCTCTTTTGTCTCACATTTGCTGATTATTTACTACTAGTGTATTACCCGTCAAAAATGACGGAAGTTTTTTCTTAGGGCAGTTAACGATTAATTTAAATTTAATCGTTAACTTTTGAAAAATTCGGGCATGGAATGGGTCCTGAAGAAACCAGGAAGACCAACACTTTATCAACATTTAAATCTCTAATAAAAATGCAAGACTAAACGCAAACCATAGATGAGCGTAGAACGCAATAATCTTCTGTATAGAAGGAGCGTCTGTAAACAGATAAAATAAGATAAAATAAATCCAAAAATTGACATTCATGGTGTCATAAGTAACATTTAATAGACGTACTCGTCAAAAATTGAAATAACACTGGAATGTCTTCTTTATATGACATCTTTTAACAAACAACACTAACAGACAAGTCGTGTATTGACATTTTTTGGTTCAAGCGATGAGTGGGTCTTATCGACAATTTTACCAGCCGAGCTGAATAATCGTTCATATAGCTTTAGATTGTCTCAGCTGAGGTTTCTGATACTGTAGTGGATATTTAGTTTGCAGGTGATATGTAAGCAAAGTGTTAGAACCATTGTAGCAATGTTCCCTTTAAGCAGCGCGGCTGCGCAGATTTTTTTACCGACGTCACGCAGGAGTTTAGAATCACCGAGCAGCAAATTTTTTAAAATATTACACAAAAAATGGACGTTGTGCAACTTTGCACACGATATTTTTTTAAACTTTGCACACGGACCAACTAAGCTTAGACTTATAGGGAACATTGCCTGGTAGGCAAACGATTTCTCTCAATGGACACAATAACCTTTATCAACATTTTGAACATTCACGTCAGTCAATAGTTTAAAACCAAAATGTTCGCGTAATCGTCCCGAAATTAGTTTATATTTATTGGCCGACAGATTTCATTTTTTGACTTCCAGTACAATTATAAGTTTTGGGTCCATTAATCATTTTTAAAAATTTAATCGTCAAAAGTTTTTAACGAATAATTGAGAAATTAATCGTTACTTTTCGCAGCCCTAAAATAAATACATTTCAGCTGAAATCTATTTATTTTGAAAAAATACACATCAGAATAAAAAAAATGTAATACAGAACTTTCATTTATTCTATTTATTTTTATTTTATTCATTTATTTTCATATTGAACAATTTTATGCAGAGCGTTGGAAAAGAGTTATTTTTGATGCAGTAATTTGGTGCGCTGCTTTCTAAGCTTAGTAGCGTCACGGACAGGACAGACTGGGCGTGACATACATTGCAAATTATGTATATTTATACGGCTTTCAGGCAAAAAGAGACAATTACAAAAACTATACTAAAATCATAAATTTCAGCTGAAATATATTTATTTTGAAAACTTCATTTATTTTTAACGGGTAATAAAAGTCTATATATATAAATTGCCAGAAATTTGGACAAGCACAAGACGACTTGAGCAAGGAAGCATGACGAATGACCTTCACTAGAACCTAGCAATCTTATTTCATTGTTGGCAAGTGGAGGGGTTAGGGGTGGTAGCTCAATCGCAGTGCGCATGTCTCGAGACCAACAATGCGTCTTGCTTTCACTCGCGTTATTCTCATTTCTTCTTGCTGCTGTTTGTGTCCATTATTTCCCCATTTTCTTTGCACTATCTATGAGAAAGTCTGCGGCGTATGCTACACCGCGGGTTGTATCAAGTTTCATTTAAATGCTAAAAAAAGGAGAAAGACCAAATCTTGCATTTAAGATAATATAAGCTACCACCAACATGTACACAACCAAATACCTACTATTATTATCTCTTTTTTTGCTTTCGTCTCAGTCAATGTGATGTTAAATTTTCGTATCGAAAACAAGAAGAAGAATCCCATTCTGTTGAGTTTCAACAGTGTTTCCTTAAGACTCCATGTCTTACTGTCAAAAGGTTTGATGCTGACGTTGGACAGATTCCATGAGCCAAGATCACTGATGACCTACGTGTGAACGTAAAAAAAAATATATATACTTTAATATCCGCCTAGAGTAAACAGAGATCTAGCCGACAAATGAAGAACCCGTGACGTCTACCACTTGATGTTTGACGGTGAACCATGTGCTGTTTATATTCATCACTACAAGAAATAGCGACATTATATGTTTAAAATATTTTTTTTTAAACCGTTAAAACAAAGTTTTTGACTATAAATCCCTTATATATGAGACATTTAACTAAAAGTATTGATCATGTTCAAACGCGACAAGCAATTACAGACTGAATCTGCCTTAACTCCCTTTTGCTGTATAACCGTGGGGGGGGGGCGGGGAGAGGGGAATGGTCTGGTCACCGATTCATGGACCGAGCTCAGCGTGACACGTAAAATGTAAACAAAAGCACGCCGGTACATCGATGGGTGGCGTCAACTCAACTGGCACGTGAACGAAAAACAATAACAAACCGCTAATTTGAATTACATATGTTATATAGAGATAAACTAAAAATGCATTAATTTAATTACGGTACGTTTGATCGATCTGAACTTTTGAGACGATGCATTGTTAGATGACACAATTCTATGTGCCGAATTTCAGCTCGATGGCATTACGGCAAGGGTTTTTTTTTACTTTTGTTTTTCTGCCCTCCCGACCGACCGACCGACCGACGCGAACGCAAGAGATGGCGGTGAAGTTAATATAAGGGATTTAATTAAACAAACTCGTAATTAAAAAAACCCCGTAAAATCAAAGCTTTTTTACTATAAATCCCTTATATAGGAGACAGAAATTAAAGTATTGATTATGCTCCAACGCGACAAACATTTACAGCCTGAAACTGAGTGAATTCCACCTGGTTAAAATCGTTAATTTCGATTAAAGCCAAAAATTGAAAGTTATGATGTCATAAGTAACACTTATGTCTCTTTTAAATGTTATCTTTTACTTTTAACAAACTACGCAAAAAGACATGTGTGATGACATTATTTGGTTCAAGTGATGAGTGGGTCTTATTGACAATATAACCAGCTGAGCTGAACAATCATTCACATGGAACTGAGGTAACTGGTATCCACACAACGGTCTTGGCAAGGAATGACATTATTGGATATTGGTGTTAATTAAGTTTCCACCATTGTAGAGGGTAGAGCTGTCACCATTTTCTGTCTCTGAGTCAGTCACTATTACTGCCATTAGCTTAATTCGTTTTTCGTTTGGTTTGATAAGTAGGCGAAGTGTTAGAACCAAGGTAGGCAAACTTTATCAACATTTTTAACATTCCCGTCAGTCAATAGTATAAAGCCAAAATGATCGTGTAAACGGCGGGAAATTTATTATTTATCGGCCGCATTTTTTTTGGACTTCCAATAATGCATAAGTGACGGGTCGATTAATCTTTTAAAAATAATTTAATCGATAACAAATTTAACGATTAATCGAGAAATTAATCGTTAATTTCCGCAGCCCTATTTTTTTCGTTTAGAGAAATCCTGGTTATGTATATCCTTTACGTTTTTTATGACCGAAGTAGATTCTCAAAGGTAAACCTAAGATATATACGTTGTGTTTTAGACTACTTTTTATTTTAGACCAAACTGTGTCAATATCCTACTAATATTATCTAATGTTGATAGGTTATTTACTTACATTTAAAATTCTTGATATTCCTTGGTCTTCAAGACTCTGCCCGTCGTTGCAAATTTGATGGAAAGTTTTCATCTTAACAAGAGCGCTGGAATGCTTGCCGAATAGATTATTATTGTTGGATACAAGAATCTGAAAAATGAATAAATGATTAAAACGATTTTACCACGGCTCAAGACTTTCTGACAAATTTCAGCTATAAACCCTCTCAAAACAAAAAAGCAATGTAAAATGTAAGAATAAGGAAATATTATGTCTGTATATATATAATTCACCAAAACGAGTATGTGCAATTAAGCATGATGAATCACCCTCGCTGGGGTCGAAAAATCACAGTTGGCAAGCGTAGTGGGATGAAAAGAAAACAAAAGGGGGTGGCAACAATGCTTTTTGCGTTCACTTGTGTTGTTCCTTCACAAAATACCATATGAATCGTAGTGTAGTGGTTATCACGTCCGCCTTGCGGGCGGAAAGTCCTGGGTTCAAGCCACAGCGGGAACATTTTCTTTAATTTTTAAAAATGTTTGTATCAGTCTGTTCATTTCCCCATTTTACCACGTTTTTTAAAATCCCTTATATTAACTTCACCGCCGTCTCTGTCTCTCTGTCTATCTTGGGCAGGCGGAAAAACAAAAGTAAATAAAACAAACCCGTAAAAACAAAGTTTTTGACTATAAACCCCTTATATATGAGACATAACTAACAGTATTCATTATTTTCAAAAATTTACAGACTGAATCTGTCTTAACTCAAGTTTGCTTCATAACCCTGTGAGAGGGGAAAAGTCTGGTCACCGATTCGCTTGACGGAGCGCAGCGTGACATGTAAAATGTAAACAAAAGTGCCCCGGCGCTTCGACGGGTCGCCTCAACGCGTCAACTCAAAATTTCCCACGTGGGAAAAAAACAATAACAAACCGTGAATTTGAATTACATACCTCATATAAGGATAAACTAAAAATGCATTAATTTAATTACGGTAAGTTCGATCGATCTGAAATTTTTATACGATGCATTGTTAGATTAGACGGATTCGTGTGCCAAATTTCAGCTCGATCCGATCACGGGAAGTGGGTCATTTTCGACTTTGGTTTTTCCGCCCGCCCGTCCAGCCCATGAGATGACGACAGAGACGGCGGTGAAGTTAATATAAGGGATTTAATAAAACAAACCCGTAAAAACAAAGTTTTTGACTATAAATCCCTTATATATGAGTCATAACTAACAGTATTGATTATTTTCAAACATTTACAGACTGAATCTGTCTTAACTCAACTTTGCATCATAACCCTAGTGGGGGGGAGGGGTGGGTGGGGGGGGGAGAGGGGAAAAGTCTGGTCACCGATTCGCTTGACCGAGCTCAGAGTGACACGTAAAATGTAAACAAAAGCGCCCGTCGCTTCGTTGGGTCGCCTCAATGCGTCAGGTCAAAATTCACGTGGCAAAAAAACAATAACAAATCGTGAATTTAAATTACATACCTCATATTAGGATAAACTAAAAATGCATTAATTTAATAACGGTACGTTCGATCGATCTGAAATTTTGATACGATGCATTGTTAGGTCAGACGGGTCCGTGTGCCAAATTTCAGTTCGACCGGATCATGGGAAATGGGTCATTTTTGACTTCTGTTTTTCCGCCCGCCGAGCCCAAGACAGACAGACAGAGAGAGAGAGAGAGAGAGAGAGAGACGCCGGTGAAGTTAATATAAGGGATTTAAAAATGACCCACTTTCCATGAAGCCATCGAGCTGAAATTTGGTACACGGACCCGTGGCACCTAACAATGAATCGTGTCAAAATTTCAGATCGATCAAACGTACCGTAATTAAATTAATGCATTTTTAGTTTATCTCTATACGGCATATCTAATTCGATTTCACGGTTTGTTATTGTATTTTTTCACGTGACAGTTCAGTTCGCGCGTTGATGCAACATAGTCGATGTACCGGCGTGCTTTTGTTTACATTTTACGTGTCACGCTGAGCTCGGTCCAGCGATCGGTGACCAGACCTTCCCCTCTTCCACCCCCCCCGGGGTTATAAAGCAAAGGGGAGTTAAGCCAGATTCAGTCTGTAAATGTTTGTCGCGTTTGAACATAATCATTACTGTTAGTTATGTCTCATATATAAGGGATTTATAGTCAAAAACTTTGTTTTTACGGGTTTGTTTTATTATTAACTTGCTTTCGTTCCTGTGTGTCTGTCCACAATTTTCAAATCTGCCAACGTAAAATTAAACCACTTTTGATGGTCCTAGAGATCTCAAAATTTTACTACAGATAGATCTTGGATGACAATGCATTGTATCAAAATTTCAGATCGATCGAATGTACCGTTATTAAATTATTGAGCTTTTTAGTGTATCTATATATAAGCCTATGTATTATCCGTCTGCCCTTTTTTACAATACATTCACGTGCCGAGTTCACACCAACCCCGACCACAAAAACCATGTTTAACATCAAGGGGAGATCAGTCATTTCCAGTCTGTAAATGTTTGTCGGGCAATGCGTATTATATTTGAACATAATCAATACTTCAAAACTTACCATAGCATTCACTTAGACTAAAAAGAATAAAATAAATAGAAGTAAAAAAAAAGATTTTTAAAAACCACGTTTTTATAAGCGGACTAAAAAGAAGAAAATAAATTTTAGAAATTTAAAATATTAAATAAGTACTTTGATGTAATAGGACATAAAACGTGGGCGTGCGCTTTTAGGCGTTTGGCTAAAATGATTTACAAATGACGAGCAAGAAAATGAGTGAACTGTCCAACAACATTCTTTTATTTAGAATTTAGAGGAAGGATTTCAAATTATTTGGTTTGTACTTGTAGAAACAGCTTTGTTATCTGAAGAGATATCTCGAGCCTGATCTGACTTGGCTTATATAACGTATTGGTCCAATTGTAAATACCTGTGTAAAATGTGCGTCTACCATTTACTTTCAACTGTATATATAGGCGCTCATGCTCACAGCCATGGACAAATAGTTTTGGAACGGCCCGGCTGTCAATCTTGTCAATGACAGCAGCAAGAACTATCCCACTCCCTCAAACAGACAACACAATCGCAGCGTATAGAAAATTGTGAAAGGTTTTTACCTTGTACACGTCATGATTGAACAGCTTATATGTCCAAATAGACGCAGACAAGTCATAACTTGTTGGAAACTTAGTTTGGGCATGCAGTCCACCACACGCGTAGAGATACATGTCTTCACAGGGGTTCACAGAAAAATCCATCTGATTTAAGATGTAGCTACTTATAGTTACACACTCTTGCGTTAAGCATGGCGGCGGACTGCTAGAAGCGTCATCTTGAACCAACGGAATCGTGTCGCTGTCTAATTGGTTGACCTAAGATAATAATATTTGTTTTTAATTTTAATGATTCAAATAAGTTCAAATGTATTTCATAAAATCTTTTTCCTTCCATTTGCTCCACATTTGTTTGCGGAAATGGCTTTAAAAAAATAGTCGTATTTTGTAAATGTTGCTTTAGTTTTAGGATTTTAAAAAAACGTATTTGCTTGTATACCTCATTTTCCTCTACCTACCATTGATTTGAATTTGAAATGTAATATTAACAGTCTTAATGAATTAATTTAGCACAATAGACGCATTATTAGCTGGCAACCCCCCTAGCTATATCTACAAAAATTAACAAGCTTCAATGGGAATAGTTTAAAAAATATATTGTATGCTTCACTAGCCTGGGCCTGGAGAGCCACAGTGGCGTTGCTAGGATTTTGTAGGGGTTTGGGGGTCCCGGGGAGCTTAACCTCTTTGGGGTTAACATGGCGTTAGCGTAATAAATATTTAATGTAAAAATAAAGTTCGGACATTAATTTGGGCCCCCCCCTCAAGTGGGGGCCGGGGGGGGATTTCGAATTTTCCCCCTCCCCCTCACATAGCTACGTCACTGCTTTAGCCATTATCATTGGCTTTGAAAAACAAATTCAGGGCAAAAAGATTGCAATAAAACTTTCAGTCGGGTTCCCGTAAAGAGAAAGTATATCAAATAATAATTTATGCAATTAACTTGAAAACTTAACAGATCTTACCTCTTTTCGTTTCGATTCGTTTAATTTTACATTGCCGTAATGGGGGTAGGCTAAGAACACTACGATTACCCCTAAAACTAAAAGACCCACATTTAAACCAGACAGTGCAGCGAGCCAGTATTTGACAGACCATCCGGAGCTACCATTTTTAACATCCTTCTGATTTGCGGAAACAATGTTATCCATTCTCAGTTTTTTAAAAATAGTTGGGTATTTTTTCATACCAGAGAACACGATGAAACGTTTGATTTGATGGAATGATTTTTCCTAAAATAAACGTCAGAGAATAGCACCTTTCATTAGTTTGCAATTAAGTGCGGTGTCGCTTATTGGAAATTTCCGGTGTAGAGAAATAAACAGCCCAAGTTAATTGTTGAGACGATTTAAAAGTAAACACTTTTTTTTATGATTAATATTCACTTTATTTTAAGATATTTTAAGTTTTATGGTTAGCTACATAAATTTTTGTATAATTACCTTACGTGTTACAGACGCTCCTACAAGAGATTATTGGGTCCTACACGTATCCATAATATGTTCCCAGTATTGCATTTTTATTAGAGTTTTAAATGTTGATAGAGTGTTGCTTTTCCTGGTTTCCTCTGGCAACCAAATCCACGTCCGAATTTCAGACGGGAAGAACGATAATGTTTCAGTTTGTTCTGGAACGCAACATTATTAAAGAGGTTTTATCTATATAAAGTCTATCTGAGAAGGGTATAAAATTATCTTTGTGTTTTATTGCCAAGTTAGAATTAATTGCCTTATGTATTATTACTACTTTTCTCTTTGTTATTCCATCCGCTAGTGTTTCAAGGTTTAATGATTTAACTAATGGTGTTATTCTTGTCAGTTTTTGAATAGTCTCCAGTCTCCAGTAATGAATCTGGCAGCTCTTTTTTGAATTTGTTCTAGATTATCAGTGTTTTCTTTAGTGGATGGTTCCTATACAGAAAATTCACATTCTAGTACAGGTCTCACTAGAGTAAGGTAGCATTTCAGTTTTTTAATTCTCATTTATTATTAGTAAAAAGCAATTTTCATCTTTATTTGGATTAATTTTTTCATATGAATAAAAGAGGGTTTTTTTTTGTTTATTGATTCAAATTTGTGTTTCGTAATTTTATGTATTTACCATTGATAGTGTTACCAACGCCTAGATTATAAATGTTTTACTATAAATGCATCTGCTCAAAATTTCAGACAGAAAATTGTGCAAGGTTAATTAGATCCCGTTCAATTGGATTATACCGCGACTTCCCGTTCTGTACTCAGTCCCGTGTTGATCACACTATTGGTCAAATTTTGTTATGAGAGCAAAGATGATTGGTACATATGTGTGTGTGGGTGGGGGGAATAGCTAAAGGGTGAAATATCAGTGTCTTAGTTTCAATTTTAATTTTTTTCTTAACGTGTTTCTTTTTTTCAAATGTATTGAATTTGAGTTTTTCTTTTCTTAAAAATAAAAGAACAGCAATTGCTTAGCTGGCTTTGGTTAGACAGCAATTGCTTAGCTGGCTTTGGTTAGACAGCATTTTCTAAATTCTAAGTAAACTCGAAAAATCCGCATTAGGTAAGATGTTCGTTGTCATTACTTTGAACAATTCAATTGTGAGACGTAATGGAAGATGATAATTCTCTAGATATTGTTACGCGTTAAATCCAATTATAAATTTCTACTGAACAACAAGTGCGTTGCACATACATTCCCACTCATCACAGTGTGTTTTTCCAGACCAAATTCATTCACAACTTTACATTTGCTACATCTCTTAATCGACATATAAAATAACAGTTTTAAAAAACAGACAAAAGGATCATAGTTTAATGACCTTTTTTTCCATGATTTTTTTAACAACCAAAAGCCTTGATTTTGTAGATCAATGCAGAGCAGAGTTGACTGGTTGATCCGACGTTGGAACATGCGAGTTTGTTCAGTTGGAATATGCGAGTTTGTTCAGTTGGAATATGCGAGTTTGTTCAGTTGGAATATGCGAGTTTGTTCAGTTGGAATATGCGAGTTTGTTCAGTTGGAATATGAGAGTTTGTTCAGTTGGAATATGCGAGTTTGTTCAGTTGGAATATGCGAGTTTGTTCAGTTGGAATATGCGAGTTTGTTCAGTTGGAATATGCGAGTTTGTTCAGTTGGAATATGCGAGTTTGTTCAGTTGGAATATGCGAGTTTGTTCAGTTGGAACATGCGAGTTTGTTCAGTTGGAACATGCGAGTTTGTTCAGTTGGAACATGCGAGTTTGTTAAGTTGGAACATGCGAGTTTGTTCAGTTGGAACATGCGAGTTTGTTCAGTTGGAACATGCGAGTTTGTTCAGTTGGAACATCCGAGTTTATTCAGTTGGAACATGCGAGTTTGTTCAGTTGGAACATGCGAGTTTGTTCAGTTGGAACATGCGAGTTTGTTCAGTTGGAATATGCGAGTTTGTTCAGTTGGAACATGCGAGTTTGTTCAGTTGGAACATGCGAGTTTGTTCAGTTGGAATATGCGAGTTTGTTCAGTTGGAACATGCGAGTTTGTTCAGTTGGAACATGCGAGTTTGTTCAGTTGGAACATGCGAGTTTGTTCAGTTGGAACATGCGAGTTTGTTCAGTTGGAACATGCGAGTTTGTTCAGTTGGAACATGCGAGTTTGTTCAGTTGGAACATGCGAGTTTGTTCAGTTGGAACATGCGAGTTTGTTCAGTTGGAACATGCGAGTTTGTTCAGTTGGAACATGCGAGTTTGTTCAGTTGGAACATGCGAGTTTGTTCAGTTGGAACATGCGAGTTTGTTCAGTTGGAACATGCGAGTTTGTTCAGTTGGAACATGCGAGTTTGTTCAGTTGGAACATGCGAGTTTGTTCAGTTGGAACATGCGAGTTTGTTCAGTTGGAACATGCGAGTTTGTTCAGTTGGAACATGCGAGTTTGTTCAGTTGGAACATGCGAGTTTGTTCAGTTGGAACATGCGAGTTTGTTCAGTTGGAACATGCGAGTTTGTTCAGTTGGAACATGCGAGTTTGTTCAGTTGGAACATGCGAGTTTGTTCAGTTGGAACATGCGAGTTTGTTCAGTTGGAACATGCGAGTTTGTTCAGTTGCCTAAACAACTTTTCACACAGAGTCTCATCGTCTTGTGTTTGAAAGAGAAATAAATATTTTTTCATCAATGATAGATATCAGAATGTAATTTTCATTTTGAACTAAATTTACATACCAAAATAATTTGACCTATTAAAAAGGTTGAAATCAGACCAGACGGAGTTTTTTTTACGAAATCGTATTTCTAAAAAAGAAAACTGTATTTTATTTTCAACTGAACTAAACAAATAATTATTTAACTTTTATTTTAACTATGTATTTGATATTTCTTGTTTATGAACCAGAAACAATGAACTCAGAGCTTTGCCTTCCTTCCCCGTCATGTTTCACAAAACAAACGTTTAAAATTTATACGTGAAATTTTGATTTCAACGCAAAGTAATCGGGAAAATAATATTGTATTGAGCCTATTACTATTACTAATACTAAAAACAATTATTCCTCTCCAAAATCTCTGATCGTTGATAATTAAGATAAAACTTATTTTGGAAAGATATTAAGGTGTTGCGGTAAAAATAGTATATCCTTCTGAATTAAATTGGTCAAGTTATTTAGTAGTCATGAAGTAGACTGTCTTCATTCAATACGAGTTACTAAACTCGACAAGTTACTCGCCTATACTTCTTTAGTTCATGGAGAAATTTCAGCTATCTGTAACAGTACGGGGACATATAAATCGCTTGTCTACCTATAACAGTACGGGGACATATAAATCTCTTGTCTACCTAAAACAGTACGGGGCATATAAATATCTGTCCCAGTTTTAATTTTCCAATTTAAAATAAAATGTTACAGAATCGCAGTGCAGATAAATTATGCAATAACTTAACACATCTGGGTCAAAAGTTATTACAATAGTCTATAAAAACGTACATGATTGATGATAAATATCAATTTAACTTATACAAAATAGTTTGTTATTTAATTTCATTTTTAGTGAATATTATTACTAGAATTTTAAGGAAAGAAACATTTATTTGTGCATGCAGTTTTATCTGTTCACCAAAAGCTGTTTGCAGGAACAATGAACACAAAGAGCAGAGTAATAAACAGGAAGGCTCCCATTTTGGAATACAATGCTGGTCCCATTTTGGTCAGGAGAACAAATTGCTGCTGTCAAATGTAATTCTGAAATTCAAGTAACGTCAGTATTACTGATTCATGATTGTAACGTCAGTATTACTGATTCATGATTGTAACGTCAGTATTACTGATTCATGATTGTAACGTCAGTATTACTGATTCATGATTGTAACGTCAGTATTACTGATTCATGATTGTAACGTCAGTATTACTGATTCATGATTGTAACGTCAGTATTACTGATTCATGATTGTAACGTCAGTATTACTGATTCATGATTGTAACGTCAGTATTACTGATTCATGATTGTAACGTCAGTATTACTGATTCATGATTGTAACGTCAGTATTACTGATTCATGATTGTAACGTCAGTATTACTGATTCATGATTGTAACGTCAGTATTACTGATTCATGATTGTAACGTCAGTATTACTGATTCATGATTGTAACGTCAGTATTACTGATTCATGATTGTAACGTCAGTATTACTGATTCATGATTGTAACGTCAGTATTACTGATTCATGATTGTAACGTCAGTATTACTGATTCATGATTGTAACGTCAGTATTACTGATTCATGATTGTAACGTCAGTATTACTGATTCATGATTGTAACGTCAGTATTACTGATTCATGATTGTAACGTCAGTATTACTGATTCATGATTGTAACGTCAGTATTACTGATTCATGATTGTAACGTCCGTATTACTGATTCATGATTGTAACGTCAGTATTACTGATTCATGATTGTAACGTCAGTATTACTGATTCATGATTGTAACGTCAGTATTACTGATTCATGATTGTAACGTCAGTATTACTGATTCATGATTGTAACGTCAGTATTACTGATTCATGATTGTAACGTCAGTATTACTGATTCATGATTGTAACGTCAGTATTACTGATTCATGATTGTAACGTCAGTATTACTGATTCATGATTGTAACGTCAGTATTACTGATTCATGATTGTAACGTCAGTATTACTGATTCATGATTGTAACGTCAGTATTACTGATTCATGATTGTAACGTCAGTATTACTGATTCATGATTGTAACGTCAGTATTACTGATTCATGATTGTAACGTCAGTATTACTGATTCATGATTGTAACGTCAGTATTACTGATTCATGATTGTAACGTCAGTATTACTGATTCATGATTTAATGTAAACTGTTGCCAAATTGTTATTTTACTAATGGTTGGAATGAAATTTACAAGAACAAAAAAAATCTATTATAAAAAGAAATGCATGATCCAAGATTATGCGAAAGTTTCATATTTTCAATACTATTTATTTTTCTATAGCAAATGTTATTATGCGTTGTTAATGCAATTGGCTACCCCAGATGACTATCTTCGTCTGAGGTAATATGACAATATGGTGTTAGACGTTCAATGTTTCGTCCAGCAGGTCAGTTAACAGTAGGAAATTTCTGAATACTACATTAGTTATCAGTAGGCTTGTCGACGGATTCTTTGAATTGTTCAGGTAAGGAAAATAGAACAAAACGCCGATAATTTGACGGGCAGGAAATGACAAAAATGACTCAGACTTAGAAATAATTTGAGTTATCAGCTGAGACACGATAATGTTGTTTATCTAATCGCCCCCCCCCCACACACACACTCACTCCTTTCTCCACTCCTGTTCCCAACATACTACACGATAATGTTGTTTATCTAATCCCCCCCCCCACACACACACACACTCACTCCTTTCTCCACTCCTATTCCCAACATACTACACGATAATGTTGTTTATCTAATCCCCCCCAACACACACACACTCACTCCTTTCTCCACCCCCCCACAACACACACTCACTCCTTTCTCCACCCCCCACACATACACACTCACTCCTTTCTCCACCCCCACACACACACACTCACTCCTTTCTCCACCCCCCACACACACACACTCACTCCTTTCTCCACTCCCCCCCACACACACACACTCACTCCTTTCTCCACTCCTGTTCCCAATATACTTTTTAGAAAAACATCTGCTCTGGGTTTTTAAAAGACATTTCGCTGTAATAACATAGACAACAATAAATGCTGTAGGGTGGGTCCAGTCAGTAGAGACTTATTTCACTGTAATAACATAGACAACAATAAATGCTGTAGGGTGGGTCCAGTCAGTAGGGACTTATTTCACTGTAATAACATAGACAACAATAAATGATGTAGGGTGGGTCCAGTCAGTAGGGACTTATTTCACTGTAATAACATAGACAACAATAAATACTGTAGGGTGGGTCCAGTCAGTAGGGACTTATTTCACTGTAATAACATAGACAACAATAAATACTGTAGGGTGGGTCCAGTCAGTAGGGACTTATTTCACTGTAATAACATAGACAACAATAAATGCTGTAGGGTGGGTCCAGTCAGTAGGGACTTATTTCACTGTAATAACATAGACAACAATAAATGCTGTAGGGTGGGTCCAGTCAGTAGGGACTTATTTCACTGTAATAACATAGACAACAATAAATGCTGTAGGGTGGGTCCAGTCAGTAGGGACTTATTTCACTGTAATAACATAGACAACAATAAATGCTGTAGGGTGGCTCCAGTCAGTAGAGACTTATTTCACTGTAATAACATAGACAACAATAAATGCTGTAGGGTGGCTCCAGTCAGTAGGGACTTATTTCACTGTAATAACATAGACAACAATAAATGCTGTAGGGTGGCTCCAGTCAGTAGAGACTTATTTCACTGTAATAACATAGACAACAATAAATGCTGTAGGGTGGCTCCAGTCAGTAGGGACTTATTTCACTGTAATAACATAGACAACAATAAATGCTGTAGGGTGGCTCCAGTCAGTAGAGACTTATTTCACTGTAATAACATAGACAACAATAAATGCTGTAGGGTGGCTCCAGTCAGTAGGGACTTATTTCACTGTAATAACATAGAGAACAATAAATGCTGTAGGGTGGCTCCAGTCAGTAGAGACTTATTTCACTGTAATAACATAGACAACAATAAATGATGTAGGGTGGCTCCAGTCAGTAGGGACTTATTTCACTGTAATAACATAGACAACAATAAATGATGTAGGGTGGCTCCAGTCAGTAGAGACTTATTTCACTGTAATAACATAGACAACAATAAATGATGTAGGGTGGCTCCAGTCAGTAGAGACTTATTTCACTGTAATAACATAGACAACAATAAATGATGTAGGGTGGCTCCAGTCAGTAGAGACTTATTTCACTGTAATAACATAGACAACAATAAATGATGTAGGGTGGCTCCAGTCAGTAGAGACTTATTTCACTGTAATAACATAGACAACAATAAATGATGTAGGGTGGCTCCAGTCAGTAGGGACTTATTTCACTGTAATAACATAGACAACAATAAATGATGTAGGGTGGCTCCAGTCAGTAGAGACTTATTTCACTGTAATAACATAGACAACATTAAATGATGTAGGGTGGCTCCAGTCAGTAGGGACTTATTTCACTGTAATAACATAGACAACAATAAATGCTGTAGGGTGGGTCCAGTCAGTAGGGACTTATTTCACTGTAATAACATAGACAACAATAAATGCTGTAGGGTGGGTCCAGTCAGTAGGGACTTATTTCACTGTAATAACATAGACAACAATAAATGCTGTAGTGTGGCTCCAGTCAGTAGAGACTTATTTCACTGTAATAACATAGACAACAATAAATGATGTAGGGTGGGTCCAGTCAGTAGAGACTTATTTCACTGTAATAACATAGACAACAATAAATGATGTAGGGTGGGTCCAGTCAGTAGAGACTTATTTCACTGTAATAACATAGACAACAATAAATGATGTAGGGTGGGTCCAGTCAGTAGGGACTTATTTCACTGTAATAACATAGACAACAATAAATGATGTAGGGTGGGTCCAGTCAGTAGGGACTTATTTCACTGTAATAACATAGACAACAATAAATGATGTAGGGTGGGTCCAGTCAGTAGGGACTTATTTCACTGTAATAACATAGACAACAATAAATGATGTAGGGTGGGTCCAGTCAGTAGAGACTTATTTCACTGTAATAACATAGACAACAATAAATGATGTAGGGTGGGTCCAGTCAGTAGAGACTTATTTCACTGTAATAACATAGACAACAATAAATGCTGTAGGGTGGGTCCAGTCAGTAGGGACTTATTTCACTGTAATAACATAGACAACAATAAATGATGTAGGTTGGGTCGAGTCAGTAGGGACTTATTTCACTGTAATAACATAGACAACAATAAATGCTGTAGGGTGGGTCCAGTCAGTAGGGACTTATTTCACTGTAATAACATAGACAACAATAAATGATGTAGGGTGGGTCCAGTCAGTAGGGGCTTTTTTCACTGTAATAACATAGACAACAATAAATGCTGTAGGATGGGTCCAGTCAGTAGGGACTTATTTCACTGTAATAACATAGACAACAATAAATGCTGTAGGGTGGGTCCAGTCAGTAGGGACTTATTTCACTGTAATAACATAGACAACAATAAATGATGTAGGGTGGGTCCAGTCAGTAGGGACTTATTTCACTGTAATAACATAGACAACAATAAATGCTGTAGGGTGGGTCCAGTCAGTAGGGACTTATTTCACTGTAATAACATAGACAACAATAAATGCTGTAGGGTGGGTCCAGTCAGTAGGGACTTATTTCACTGTAATAACATAGACAACAATAAATGCTGTAGGGTGGCTCCAGTCAGTAGGGACTTATTTCACTGTAATAACATAGACAACAATAAATGCTGTAGGGTGGGTCCAGTCAGTAGGGACTTATTTCACTGTAATAACATAGACAACAATAAATGCTGTAGGGTGGGTCCAGTCAGTAGGGACTTATTTCACTGTAATAACATAGACAACAATAAATGCTGTAGGGTGGGTCCAGTCAGTAGGGACTTATTTCACTGTAATAACATAGACAACAATAAATGCTGTAGGGTGGGTCCAGTCCCGGAAAATTTGGTTAATTACAACAGTTGTCAGATATAAACTAGTAAAAGAAACCGTCAAGTCATCATAAGATTACCGCCCTTTATCTTTAAATGTTTTTGCTTAGTCCCCCTCCTAAATACAAATTTATTTATTTTTTAAGTCACTTGGGCACCCCTCTGCTCACTGTTTTTACACGCTCTGTACTTTAATAGTATTTCAATGGCATCCTTTTTATATCGCTGATTCATTACATTTAAATTTGCATTTCCACAATAAGCAAAGAAGTATAAGTCTAATAGCGGGCATGACGGCTAAAATTTTGAGTCGTTTCAACCGGGTACCCGGGTAATTTTCCTAAATTTGGACGAGACCCCGGCCAGATTTTTTCAGCAATATTGACATCCCTAGTTATCAAACAGTTTTGCTCCGGTGTAAATGTCCAGTTAAATCCCTGTCCAGATTATATTCCCGGGTTAATTAGTTCTGACTATACCCCGGGGGTCAAAATGGTGAAACTATTTAGATATTCTACTGGGCAACCCCTTGATATTATGAGTATGCAGTTATAAACTAATAAATGACATTCTATTGGTGTTTTTACTTTGTCATATAAACTCTTTTCTCAAGTTGTAAAGAGATTCTATTTTCAAACAAAAATGATACTTATAAACTATTTTAAAACACGATATCTGACAGAACGGTCAATTTTTATTCTAAAAGAAATCCTGCAATATTTTGATCCACTACATTTTCCTTTTGTCTGTGTTACTCAGATCTAAAAGAATAGTGCACAACGAAGAATTTGGGGGGGTTTTGGATTCTGCAATTTTTTTTACACGCTTTTATTTAAGTCTCAATGTTTGTATGTTGTATCTATCCTTCCTTCAAAACTTGAAACGAAAAATTATACCACTTCTTATGGTCCTAGAGATCTAAAAATTGTACCACAGATAGATCTTGGATGACAATGCATTGTATCAAAATGTCAGATCGATCGAATGTACCGTATTGAAATTATTGCACTTTTAGTTTTTAGTTTTTGTCTATATAAAATATTATCCCTTGCGTCAATGAACCATGCATCCATTCGCCCTAGAGGGATACAATTATTATAACTTTAAAAAGTACTTTCAACATCAAGTCTTGCTGGCCGAAATATAAGCGTGATCGATTGCCTACATCGGGGTACGAGGTTCAATTTTCAGTTAGGGGAAAATGTGTTTTTTTTTGTATTATACATATTTAGTGCAATTTCTATATGTAAATAAAAGCGTGTCCTTTTTAAAAAAGATTTTTTTTACATTTAACTTATTTTAAATGCCATCATATATTATTCCACCGGTTGTGGATCAAAACTTCCCTCTACAAAAGTTGTTCATAATTGTTGGAATCAACGATACTTTTTAATTTAAAATTTGTCTTTGAAAAGCATAAGGGTACACCAGTATTCACTTAAAGACTGTGTGTCAAAGAGCACAGGTACACCAGTATTCACTTAAAAGACTGTGTGTCAAAGAGCACAGGTACACCAGTATTCACTTAAAGACTGTGTGTCAAAGAGCACAGGTACACCAGTATTCACTTAAAGACTGTGTGTCAAAGAGCACAGGTACACCAGTATTCACTTAAAAGACTGTGTGTCAAAGAGCACAGGTACACCAGTATTCACTTAAAGACTGTGTGTCAAAGAGCACAGGTACACCAGTATTCACTTAAAAGACTGTGTGTCAAAGAGCACAGGTACACCAGTATTCACTTAAAGACTGTGTGTCAAAGAGCATATTGAATGAATTAGAATAATGAGTTAAGTTGTTGGCTGCAAATAAAAAATGCCTACGTACGTATTATATTACTTAAATAACTGAGATAGAAATGTCTAAACTCTAAACTTTGTGAAATCTAATAAACATATAAAGACACAGAGTTTACTATATTACTTGATGTACTTTATACAGTGATTTAAGTAATACATATTTTTTAAATCCTTTATATTAACTCGTGGTGTCTGCGGCGGACCTTGCTTGCTTGCTTGCTTGTCGCCAAAACTTTTGATCGATTTTTAACCCACTTGCTCGCAAGATAGCAGGCAGTTTTGTACCGATGATAAAAACAATGTATCAAAATTTCAGATCGATCGCATGTACCGTAATTAAATTATTGATTTTTTAGATTATTTTTTTTATTCCTATGTATCATGCTATTTTTTGAGATAGAGCGTCGCGGTGCGTATTATATTGAACAACCTTTCTGTCGCGCAATAAGGTGCGTATTTTACTGACAACACTTTTTATAAACCTATTCCTGATCGGTGCGCATTATATTAAACACGTTTTACGACACAACTGCAATTTTGTATTTTTGGATGGTCTTGCGCTGCGTGTTATAATGAACATTCTTTTAGTTACGTCTCATACGTAAAGGATTTATAGTCAAAAACTTGGTTTTTTACGGGTTGTTTTTATTATATGCTAAAAGATTTCGACACGCGATTATATTTTTGGTTTTCAAACGCTTGTGGAAAAGTTGGAATCCTTGATCTTTCTGATTATTTAAATATTAATATCTCCAATTATTCAAATCATGAAATCTCCAGTTGACAGTGAGTGCAAATATCCATCAATTATAAAACTACAATCGAAGAAATATCAAAATAAAGTAAAAATAAACAACTGATGGCTCTATTTTTTATACTCAAATCAGCGCCTTCTTCATCGCACTGGCTCACAGATGGAACTACGCTGGATTGGTCACTACTTGGTGATTGAATAATTGAACATGTGACGAGTACAACAAAATAAATTCTTATTTAGCGCTTCTCACACTGGTGATTACTTTCGTTAAAAAAATCGATAAATCAAGTAATGTCTGAGTTTAGTTAAGCATATTCTAACCTGATGCTGTATGTTCTTGCCAAGGGGTATAGTTCAAACTAGACCAGAATAGCTATGGGTATAATTTGGACAAAGTTTTATCTGGATTTTACACCGGAGCAAGTCATGGGTAAGAAATGCTTTATTACCGTAGCCGTAACGTTACCACGCACCTGGCGATTTCGTCACAGCCTACGTGTTCAGGGAATCCTAGGGTTACGACGTTTATTAAGAACGGATCACCGTCGTAACCCGAGGACTCCTTGTAGTCCTACGTCAGTGGTTAGCAAACAGGGGTAAAATATCGAATATTTGATTTTTTTTAAGGAAATTTTTGGGGGATTGCAGACTCATTGGGGTCATACAAAATCAAATAGAAACCGCTCCCTTAGACACAACGACATCATAAAATTATTATATATATATTGTGGAGATCTTACGCGCAGTTAGTAGCATTCAAAGAGACATCTGGTCCTTTGAAATTGCACGTGACCACCGGAGGTTGACCAGGAGACGTTAAATGGTATTCTGGTGTGAACTGGCCCGGTCAGTAGATTCGGCGATGAAAGGAGTTGCCGAGCGAGGTGACCGGAGGTGTTAAATCTGCCCAGGGGTAGATAGGATGACCAGATGTGCTGGTGGTCTGGGCGGGGGTAGGAAAGGCGTACACCAGAGACGGTTATGTCAAATCGGCCCCCCTCCCCCGCACAAGTCAATCTATGGTACGAGATGATTGACAGAGATGGTGAACCTATTACAATTAGAGACTGACGGAAGACTGGACATATATGGACTGACGTGAGTTGTTTGGAGGCGTGGCCTCAGGACGGAGAGTTGGTTATAGAACGGGACTAACTAGGAACGGGGGCCAGATAGGAGGAGGAGATTACAAAGAGTAGATAGTAGAGTTGGACTTGTACTTATGTGAAGTGAGATTACAGTGTATGTGGGAGTCAATGAGTGAAGCAATAAATGTATTCATAAGTGTTCATGCAGTCTTGGAGTTTGGTGTTTGATAATAAGAAGAATTGAGTGAAAGTAGAGAGTTAGGCACACAGTTAGACAGTAGGTTCTTCACAATATTTACGCTCAATTATCGCTGACTGTGGCCTAACTGACTGTGGCCTAAGGCTAAATCATAATCCTTTTGGTTTCCAGATTAACATTAACCAAACAACGCACGAACCTATGACGTCAACATTTGTGTTGTAAACAGTGCTGACTGACCCAAAGATTTATTTTTTTTGGTGCAGTAATTTGGTGCGCTGCTTTCTAAAATTACTTTAAAAATCGTGTGGTGATTAGCACTGTAAAAAATATTATATAAATACTTTGTGTACATTTCAAGAATATTTCGTATTTATCATACAAGGATAAGTTACTTGGGCTTTTGACAAAAAAAAACAAAAAAACCCTATTATAAAATACTTTGCGTACATTTAAGAAAGTTAAATATTGCGTATTTATCATACAAGGACAAGTTAGTTGGCCTTTTGAAAAAGGTGGGCGCCGCAGGCGCCCTTAAAAATGGGGCGCCGCAGGCGCCACGGCGCCGCAACACAATCTAGTGTTATTATAGTTTTGGGTATCAGGCAAACAAGTTTGCCAATCCTTGACATAAGTTTTAATCGATGAGGTGTAGTAAGCCCTATATTTATCGTCTAATATTAATTATCGATGGAGCAAAGTGACAATTGCAAGTTGCCCATAATGATAAGGTGATAGCTATTAGAAAGCATTCAGAGTAATTAAAGTGATGGCATGATATATCGCCTTTAATGGCAAGGTTGTACTAATGAGACACAATTGGAGATTTCATTATGATTGTCATGGCTCTCGTTGACTTGAGTTAAGGGCCACCCTGAAGCCGGTACGTCTGACATCAGCCACTTCCAAATCAGGCTGCAGCTGAGAGACGTTTAAGCAGATCTCGTGCATTCACTACAGAATCCTTGAGGGCAAATCAATATAAGTTGGCTGCAACGATGAATACTTACAGAACTCCTTCGTTTCTGCCTTTGTTTGACGTGGAAACCTACGACACGGTATTTACTTACACTTGCTGGCTGATGATAGCTCGGCTCAATAGACACAAATAGCACACGCTGCAGCTTCCGGATATACTTACAAGGGCTTTGAGGTACACACGTGGTCGTCAACACGGGCTTCCGGAGGTCTCACTTTGATGACTTCGCAGGAGGAGATCAGATCGTCTGTGAAATCTCCAAACCGAGTTCATCTTTTTATCACACTCACCCAGACACGTGCTCGGCTCACGCGCACGAACACCTGGCTTTAAAAGTTGATGATTGTTAATCTCATCTCTCGAGTATTGATTGTTGGGTTATTGTTAGTGGAAGTCGCGGCGCTGGTTTCTGACGCAATGTCTTGTCAGGTCTTGCAGTTGCTGTTTGCGTCATTCTATTCTGCCGCTTCCCATCGATGACTTTCATGGTCTTGTTTGTGCCCTGGTCATAGACACGACTGTAAGAGATGCGATCAGGTGGTTATTTAAAGGAATCGAATACTTTGAAACGACTCCGACGGATTGATTTGAAGTCAAAAAACGTGTATCACGACCGCTGAGACTTTTATGCTACGTCACAAACACTTACCTTCTATTTCTTTTAACTTTATGAACATTACAACTTATCCGCCGGTTGATTAAGCTTATGAATTTGAAATCAGATAGTAATTATTCCACTCCGAATACGCCTCGAGGGATTCGATACAATTCTCCTGCCCCGATCCCATTTACTTTAAAGACAGATTTTTCTAAAGGTTTCTTGACATCACGTGAGACAAAACATACAGCCATCAAACCGTCAAGTTTTGTTCTACGTGGTGCACGAAGTTGATAAGCAACAAAATCGATCGATGAAACGAAAAGAAAACACAAACGTGTTCAATCTACAAGTTGCCATACAAGATTTCTACCAGCCTCCCCCCTCCCCCGAATCAATTGGAAAGCTACCTTAAGTCTAGTCCAGAGGTTCCCAACCTTTTTAGGGTGGCGACCCTTTTTTTTATAAAAAGCCATGTGACCCGTGACCCCCATGAAATTACATAACTCATTTTCAATAATTTTGTTTACAAAATAGAGCAAATTTGCATTACAGTGAATATTTTTTAGCCGACAGTTGGCGACCGTCAGAAAATCCGTCGCGACTCCCCACAGGTTGGGAACCGCTGCTAGTGAACGATAACGACTATGACTTGGGTGTATGTCTTAGGTCTATGATTTGGGTCTATGATATACATCTATGATATACATCTATGACTTGAGTCTAAGTTGTACGTCTATGACTTGGGTCAATGCCATAAGTATATAACTTGAGTCTATGTCGTATACTTATAACTTGAGTCTATGATGTCACACGACTATGACTTGAATCTATTGCATACGCATGCGACTCGAATATATGTCGTGTGTCAGTCGTCTTTGAATTGAGTCTATTTTGTAGGTCTTTGACTTTGTTTTATCTTGAAAGGTCCATCGTGTTGGACTTGGACTTGAGACTATGCCGTAGGAATTTACCTCCACTAATCTTATATGTTTAATATATCATGATTAGCTTTAACACATTTATTTGTTTCGTTCCTGCGATCATTTTATCGACTAAATCTTATGTTTCCTTTATCTATTATCTCTTTGTCAGCTTTTAATTGAAGGATTTCCCAATGTTCAGTTGTCAGCCAGAAAAAGTTTCTTTCTTTAGTCACATACACGTTTGATAACTTAAAAATTTTGAATTGAAATTGTGCTGAGAGGTTAATATACTCTGGAAAGCTCTACATACGATTCGAAAATCAAAGAGCCTGGTAAAAAAAAATTCCTACAAAGTTTTAATGCAGAGAACAGATTTTGTCCCTATAACCTACAACCTATAACCAGCAACAAGAAAAATTTCATGGAGGACTGGGATGAACATTATCAAATTACATTAAGGTTATTAGAATATGGCATTATATGAAGATCTTATGTATGTAGTACACACCTCCCTGTTTAAGTTCGTCTGATATTATTAGGTGCAACCAGAGGCGTAACAACGACTTGGCATCGGGGCAGTTGCCAAGGGCGCCGAATTTACTGAAATTTTGTATTTTCCTACGTTTTGGATTTTTTTTAAAATCCATTTGTCAAGGGCGCCAAAAATAAATTAGCCAAGGGCGAGGAAAACCCAGTTACGCTTCTGGGTGCAACCAATTTTTCTGTAGCCACCTATGAGTGGTTGCGTATTTCTTTGGGTCACTGGGTGTGCCACCTAGGGATGCAACAATTTCAGCCAACTTGATATTTGGTGTGTGCCACCCCCACTTCCCCCACTCTTTATATTGGGATGGCGTTTTAAAGTTGCCTCTGTCATTTATTAAGTCCATTATTTCTTTGCTTTATTATTTGCTGGCTGGGTTTGTATGGGAGACTTGTGACGCCCACACCTGCACGAGATCCTTTTGTTCATCGATTTAGTGAATTATGTCTCTCCGTGATATGATACTGTTGTTTTTTTTTACAATGGACTTACTCGTGGCCTGGTTATTAGCTCATCCCGGCAACCCAAAACTAGAGTGCTCCTTACCTTGGCATATCAAGACAAGATTCCCCGCCCCACTTCCGGTAATTCGTTACTCGCAGTGTTCCTAATCCAGTTAAATTGATACGATAGAGTTTCTTTTCCCAGATAATATAGATTAGAGGGCTCCTAAATCCAAGAAAATCGAGGATAGGGTGTTCCGTATCCCGGAATATTAAGAATAAAGCTTTCCTTTTCAAAGGAAATCAAAAATAGCGTATTCCTTATACAGGGAAATCACGAATAGAGTGTTCTTATGCCCAGAAAATAAAGAACAGAGTGTTCTTTCCCTCGGGAAATCTAGAGAAGAGTGTTCTTTTCCCGGTAAATAGAGAGAAGAGGGAAATCTAGATGAGAATTTTCTTTTCCCTGTGAAATCGTGAGAAGAGTTTTCTTTTCCCCGGGAAATCAAGAGAAGTTGTTCTCGAGGGTATAGTGTTCCCTTTTCTCACTTTAAGGTTACTTTATTATTATTATTATTTAAAAAATTAGGCTCTGATCATTCGTTATAAACTCTTGATTTAATTGTGTGTATTTGTCTTGTTATTATTTCTGGATCAGGATTTTCATCATGGATTCCTTTTTCGCTAAGGATTGATCCATCAAATTAACAGTCTATGACGGTGATGCGTCCATTTCTGAACAATTTATATGAAATTTTGTGTGTGTAGCTATGTTTAGGAAGATTTAGAGTGCAATGTGTTTTATGTAGTTGTTGAACATGTTTGTAAAGCGCTGTGAGCCCAGCTGTAGACTGGGGTACTGCGCTATATAAGTGTACAAATAATAATAATAATAATATAAGCAGCCAAGGTGAAGATTTAGATCTTTAATAACTATTTTTCCAGGATTCCCCACAAAAATGGATGAAACATCCCGATTAAAAGAAACAGATGGAAGGCAGGAGAAAAGGATTCAGTCAAACTGGAGATAATGAGAACCAGGCGGAGAAAACACACACAGAAGAAAAAAATCGGCCTCTCTGCCACGGAACTCAGGGAATTAGAGGAAGAGGATTAGAGAGAGAGAGAGAGAAAGAGAGACGGGCAGAAAGAAAGAGATAGAGTGGGGAGAGTGAGAGAGATAATGAAAAATAATGAAATAAATATGACCCAAACAATTATTAAAACGACAAATGATTTTAGCTTTTAAGATAACTCCTGCAGTATTAAAGTTTGTTGTAATTGTTCCTCTTACGTCCCTTTCATAACTTTCACCCACAAATAAGAAGCGACAGGCGAGAGCTAAAGAAGTGTTACGTCGACTCTGTTACCACTTAGGGTTTTTAAACAGGCTCTAGTCCAGATTTGTGATGTTAAATGGTGTGAGTGGGGACTGATTCGCCTCTAACTCCTAATTTAAAAAAAAAGCTATACAGTTGCATAGCCAGGGGAGGGGAGGGGGTCCGAATTTGAAAGTCCCCCTGGCATCAACTTGAGGGGGTGGGGCCAAAGGAGTGTCCGAAACTTTGTTGCATTAAATATTACGCCACCGGTCAAAGTGCAGGGCCCCCCAAAGAGCCCAAGCCTGCGGGGCCCCCGAATGCCTTGCTATGCCACTGAAGCTATAACAGTGGTGCCGCGGCGGTCATCAGGTCAGCAAAAAAAAGGGGGGAGAGGGGCTTTACATACATAAAAATTATCAGAGGCGTCACACCCGGTTCCACCATCACAAGGGGGGACGACAAAACGTAAAACTATGTATGCTCCCGTTACTTTGCGCTCGCAGACTCCGGGGGGGGGGTCTATGGGGGTAAGTCGTGAGCGGGGTGACACCATGAGCTTACCGCACTGGGTGACATCAGCTCTAGTGACGCCTCTGAAAATAATGAAGACCCTTGAAAAACATTGAAATCACGTCTTTATTCCAGGTGACATCCCACCTCCCCTATTCTGAGAACCACTGGCTAGTGTTAAGCTTAAATCCCTTTCTTGTTTCAACTATATATTTATATTTATTTTTGTTATTTAAAAAAATCATTTCATTCAAATAATTTTATTCATTTATTAATTTTTTAATTAAAATTTAAAAATAAATAAATGAATACTTTTATAGATTCGAAATGTCTGTCACGCTTGATCCTGCAACTCCTCCTGAACCATACCAGACAGAGGGTTCGGGTCTTTGCAAATATGCTAAGGAGGTCCCAAGGATGTGCAATGGCCAAAGAAAATCCGAAAAGGTTTCCTGGATTTCCTTGAAAATCCACGAAAAATGTCAGTATGTTGTCAATTTCTCGCCAACCATAACATCTATCGGGTTGAAACAAAAGTCAAACAAAAGCTAATAATATTTAGAACAATGTTGGAGAAGAAATTGTTCAAAAATCTATTTTCGTTCGACTCCCGTAATTTTAGAAGGCATTTTTGAAAACAAGTGTTTTGTTAAGTCTCAAAATTATTGATTTGAAATATAACCATTTTCCCGTTATCAAATCGAGCCGAAATTTAGCAGGCAGACTGTAGAAGGGTTTTCACTATAAATCCTTTATATATTTGAGACATAACTTACATTTCAGATTTTTTGGATTGTCGTGCGATGCGTATTATAATGAAAATTATTTTATATAAAGGATATGTAGTCAAAACTTAGAAAGTATCCCTATATATATTGCGCCTAAGTTCGTCTGTCACCGCTATGTCCAATGTTTTTTTTTAAGGCTGCGGCTATTGGTAGTTGACTACCAATAGCTTCTAGAGAGCTATTGGTACTCGACTACAAATAGCCATTTCCAGTTGTCGGCTATTGGTAGTTAGCTATTATTAATTGTTAATAAAACTACTACTAGGTGATATGGGACGCGGTGGTCGAGTGGCAGCGCGCTCGACTGGCGCACCGATAGTCACGGGTTCGAAACCACGTGAAGGCAAGGATTTGTTCCCGGGGCCTAGGGTGTTCCTGAGTCACCCAGCTCTTAAAGGGTACCTAACACTAGTTAGGCGGCTGGGTAATGCGTGGAACCCACAAAGCCGTGGCTTGTGAACACTGCATCACTTGCCAACAGGTCATCTGTCATGGTCTTCTGAATAGAAGGAGCGTCTGTATAGATAAGAAGAAGAAAAAAATAGACAACTAACCCTAACCCTAAAATATCTAATTTAATCGTAATTATAAGAATTTTAAATGGATTGCATTAGTTTTAGTCCCTATATAATATATACTATATACTATATGATACTATATAATATAAACTATATTAATATTTGTTTTTCTGGTTTAATGTAAAAAATAGACAACTAACCCTAACCCTAAAATATCTAATTTAATCGTAATTATAAGAATTTTAAATGGATTTCATTAGTTTTAGTCCCTATATAATATATACTATTTACTATATTATACTATATAAACTATATTAATATTTGTTTTTCTATTTTAATGTAAAAAATAGACAACTATCCCTAACCTTGACCCTAAAACTTAAAAGAAAGAAAAAAATATTAGGCTCAACCGAAAATCGAACCCATGCCTGATCTTCATCTATCAGTTTACAAGTCCATCTCTCTACCATGAGACTAAGGAAGTTCGGTACTTTAGGAGAATTTTGAATGGTTATATCAGTAGCTATTAAGTGTTCCTTAAATTCCATTGGATGCTATAAATAACTGACTACAAATAGCGCACCCTCGGGGGACCTGCTATTGGTAGTCGACTACCAATAGACACTCCCTTTTTTAAAATTGATAATTTAGACGTAAAATCATAAACATTTTGGTTTCGAGATTAACAGAGCGTGTTGTGTTTCTCACCGTAAAATATTATATGACATGACCTCATTGTTTGAGCTTATAATAATTTGTGAAAAGGAAACAATGTAAACAAGATGAAATTTATGCAGTGGGTTAAGATTGAGACTAATTTTGGTCACTATTATTTTGGTAATAATATACGTGTAGAAACTGCAGGATTACCATTATTTTTATTCATAGAATGGCACCGTGAACTTTTAAAGGTTACTTTTCATTGGTAGTGCGTTCAAAAAATATTATAGGTACTTTGACAGAAAATTTAAATGTGGTCCTAAAGGCTTAAATAATATATCATTTTAAAGGGCTTGCTAAGACCTTTTCAAAACCACTTGTTTTGTCTTTCTATCTTTTATAGAAGTGAAGTTGTGAATTTTTTAGTCGATTTTTTTTTGCCCCTTATATAACCTATATAATTAACTTAAAAAACTTGTGACCCAAATTCAATTTTCGTTATGCTTTCATTCACAACTTTTTTATTTGTATAGATAACTGCACCAAATTTTCAGCATACATTCTTAATCCAATATACAACACAATTATCAACAAATAGTCTAGATAGCTGCTAAAAAATTTATTTTGTAAATTTTTATATACCACAAGGGTACAAAAAATAAATTAAAAAAAAATATTTTCAAAATTATTATAATCTCATTTTGAGAATTAGCAAAACAAATATAATTAATATAATGCTTATATCAATCATTCAAATGGAAACTTGAAAGAAAACCTTCAAAATAGGAAAGAAAAAATATTTATTAATATTTTTTAAACAAAAATCAACGATTTTAACAATGTAAAATAAAGGCATTTTGTTATAACTCAAACCAAAAGCATGTTATTATTTGTAAATCAGTGCAAAGAATAAATAACAATCTTATCCGAGGCAAAAGATGAATAGCTCCTGAAAAGAAAAAAAATTAAGAAATTAATATATAATTTATTGTGACATTTGGCAACGACTAAAGTTTAATAAAAGGTCTTCAGTGCTGACTTCTCGCGTCTAAGCTCAGAAACCCTCTCTGTCTTCCTCTTGATGGTCTGAGTCCTTATTAATCTCAGATCCCCCTAAAGACTGTGACTGTGGAATAATCTGTGATATTTGTAGAATAATGATTTCATTATGTATTACTGGAGTAATGTCAGAAGAGCTGAATGGCTCCATCTTTTTCTTTATTTGGACTGATGTCCATGCAGTTGCAGGCTGAAAGAAAAGATCATGGATTTTCATCTAGTTGACACTTAAATTTCTTTTTAGAAATGAAATATTTTTAAAAACAATACAAGTATACTGCCGTGATAAAACTGGAACGAATCCCTGTTTGGGTTCAAATATAGCTTGAATCTTTCCGGCAGGCTTCTAGGCTTCGTCCAGTGCAAGGACAGCAACGTTCATCCCTTCCTTCTTGCTAGCACATCTGGTATAAAGGTAGAATGCATAGCCATTTCTAATAATACCTTGCACTCCGTCTTGGGCAAAGCTTTTCACCAAACTTTCAAAATCATTAAGGCTTACAGGCATTCTGCAAAAAATGGTCTTGGGGGGGGGGAATTAATATTTCATTTTTTGTTATATTTATAATTAAAAAATATTTTTCCATCATAATATTAATATTGTAAACTTTATTCATTGAAATCAGTGCAATCAAATTTAAGTTCAATAAGTTGAGATAAGTCTAAAAGTAGTATCAAGTACCAAATTTAACTTAAAAAACTTTAATTATAATTAATTAATGAAATTGTTCTTTATACTTTATTATAACAATTTTATTATTATTTTGATTTTAAAAATTTATAGGCAGTAGATATTACTATAGTAGTAGTAGTTTAGGATTTTGTAGTACATTTAATATACAGGGCCGGATTTCCGCCTAGGCCCACAAGGCCCGGGCCTAGGGCCCCAGCCAGCCAAGGGGCCCCGGTCGTGGAATTTTTACATAAGCCCAAAAGCCTGGCTTCATTATCAAAAAGCTTTATAGAAAATAATAGTATATTAAATATTTTTACTACATTTTGCACAACACTGCCCAGTAGTCAAGTGCACGGGTTTCGTTTGTGTTGGTTTGTCATTGTAAGCCGCGTTCTGAGCTGCTGTTGCGATATTGTGGAGAAGGCGTGGGGGGAGGGGTGACAGATTGCACCACCAGTAAAAAATGGCATGACCCTGACTTTCCCCCTCCCCATTCAACACGCATTTAACTAGAGGGCCTTCTACAATTTCACCTGCATACCTTTGTTCAGCAATATAGTGACAGGGAAAATGTTAGATCGGGAAATAGGAAGCCAGGGAAGCAAGAGACAAGACAGGGTGCCCCGACTCGAAGCCGGGGAGCCACCGAATATGGAGCCAGTGTGTCGATGGACGCAGTACGGAACAGAGACGCTTCAGGCAGGACCAGGTAACACTTTTCTTTTCATATTTGTGTCCTTTATTAAATTAATCGTATGATTGTATGTTTATATGTAATTATGAACAGAAAAAAAGATTTACTTGAACCAAGAGAAATTATTGAATTAAGAAAATTTGAGGAAAACCGAAATTTTCTTGAACTTTGAACAAATTATCAGAGAAACAACAAATTGAAACATAAAAACATTATCCCAAATAATTAAATAAAGTTCTATTGTTTAATGACACTCGTTTTTATATTCTTTATAGAAATAACCGATGTCACGCACGATGTCTGACTTCAATAAATATCTAAGCGGGTTCCAGAAAAGAAAACGGAATGAAGAAAAAATTGAAAAAGACAAAGAGCTTCTTCGTAAAGTTCCTAAGTTAAACACATTTTTCGTCTCGTCTTCGTCTATACCTAGTTCTGGCTCTAATCCTAGCAGTATTTGTGCATAGCAGTAGCAGTTGCAGCGATGCAGCCGATGACCGTTAACAGGCAACTGCAAAAAACGTGTCTGACTGCAACGAGCTACCTGAAAACATTACTTCTGAAAACTTTGTAACAGCTACAAAAAAGTATTCTTTAGAAAATCCTGAATCTAATTCTTTAAGTGACGATCCAACTGAGTGGATGCTAGACGAAGTTACCTTGGAGTACCTAGTTAAAAAAAGGCGTGAAACAAAATATTGATGCCGACTTTTCTTCTTCAAGGCGTCAGTACGCAGATAAAATCATTTATCTATCGCTGTCACTTTTTAGCCCAACATTAAGCAATGGTGAAACACGATCTCGACATTGGCGCATTGCGCCCCAGGCTTTTTGGACATTTATTCAAACGTAGGAATTGCGCTCCGAATACTTTTGTGCACACCAGCGTCAAACTGCTCAGCAGAACGGTCGTTCTCAGCGTTAAAGAGAGTAAAGAATTACTCATGATCAAACATAGGAGAAAAGATGCTCAATTTACTCTCTGTACTGTACATAGAGTCAGAAATAATGAAATCAATCGACTATGATGACGTCATTCGTTCTTTTGCACAAAAGAAAGTTCGTAGTAGGATTCTATAAATTTTATTCAATAACGTACGTATAGTAACATAGACTGTATTATTCTGATGTTTATTAAAGTTATTAATTAAAGTCAATTAAAATTGTATGTTCTGCACTAGTGAATTTAAATTGCAAACTTTCCAAAATATCCTCGAGATGGTTTGGGGGGGGTCCCAGAATGTCAAGTGCCTAGGGCCCCGAGTCTGTTAAGTCCGGGCCTGTTAATATATCATTAAATACAAAATAAAAACGAAAACAATTATTAATATTTATAATACTAATACAAGTCAAGTGTTTATTCATTTTGATTTCATCAATTTATTTTCATCCATCTTAGATCATTATTGACTTATTAAAAGTATTATCATCAATTCTACATTATTTTAATATGAATTTCAATGTTTTACTTGTATTTATTCGGATGTTTAAAGATTGCAAATATGCATGAGTTATTGTTATTAATAATCTTTCTTGTAAAACTATCGCTCCGGTGAACAAGAAAAAAATCGTCCATTTTGTTTTTATAGGGTGCCGACGTTCGGTGACAAAGGGATCGGTTATTGCGAAGGCTACAGTGAACAAATCAATGATTTTCCAAACAGAATTAATATGGTAATCATGGACGATTTAGTCCGAGTACCTTATGGATAGTAAATATGGCATAATTGAGACATTAGTGGCTTACCGGCGTGTCGAAGAGTCACAGAAAATTCTCCAGTGAACATCTCGTTGCTTGAAAAGTGATATCGTCACCGTAAGACTATTATTGGACGTACTCGATGACAAAATTCATTTGTTTTTCTATTACTGTGACGTAAAACGAGTAATTCAGGGGTCTCCGTAGAGCGAATCAAAATATTCCGGAAAAAAAATTCCGTAAATTTACGACATGCGCAGAACGATGCGCGAATGAGTATTGAGTGCCTACGTTCATTGTGTAGAAAAGTTTTCCCGTCAATTTTCGTTGTAAGCTAATTTTTTTTTAAATTTTTGTTACATGTAACTTGAATAATTGTCCGAATATATGTCTACGCGTACAGCATCAGCATTTTAAAAAATCAAGCGTTGCTGGTGGAAGGGGGTTCCGTTGGGGCCCCTGAATAAATTCTTGGATTCACCCCCTGGCGGCTGCCCTGATATAAGGGATTTAAAAAGGTAACAGAGATTGGTATAACAGATTGTTTTATTTTGCGAGATCGTTTTGAAAGTCGAGAGAGCCTTGATATCAGAGTCATACGTTGACAATCAGGTAAATAGTTGTGTTTTTAACGTGCTGTGCGAGAAGACGATTTTGTACACCATAGGGATTTGGTATTGTGGCATTTGGCCGAGATTGCTCGTGGCTGGAGAGACCGATGTTTTCCCCGAAACCAATGCCTACAAATTAGGCAAGAGATTGTCAAGACTGTAATAGGGTTTGGGGCTGGGTCTGTCCTGGCTTGTCTCTTTAACTTGACAATTATTAATACTAGATCCAACAAACGGCGTAGCATGCGTCGCAGAAATGCTCAAAGAAAGTTCAAAGAACGGGGTTGGGGGGGGAGAGAAATGACACAAACAGCAGCACGAAGAAATGAAAATAACGCGAGTGAACTTCGGGGGGGGGGCGTCGACGCGTTGTTGGTCTCGACACTTGCGCACTGTGGTTGTTGTTACCTGCCCCCCACCCTGCACCACCCTGGCTTGCCAACCATAAGCTGTGATTTGTCGAACCTAATGCTTATTTGGCCACGTCTTGTGCTTGTCCTCATTTCTGGTCAATTATATACATGTATATAGATAGATATAAGGAAAGAAAGGCAAGCGTTAACAATTTTTCTGATTTTCTTATTAAACTACAATTGTTACTCTTCAAAGTTTTTCATAAATATTTTTCCAACTTTTTTTAGCGGCCCGAGAATCACACCTATTACGTCATGTATCATAGATTTCCGACCTCTGAAATAGAAGAATATAATCCAACTTTATTCCCGGGAAGGACGATGTCATATGATTCTAATGTCAAAGATATCCTCGAGGTGACGAGAATATTGTGACTTGCTTTCAGGACCCAGGGCCTGAAAATTGCTTTCGAGTGGCATGCGCGCTCGGCTGGCGTACCGATGGTCACGGTTTCGAATCTATGTGAAGGCAAGGATTTGTCCCCGGGGCAAAAGGCGTCCCGGAGTCAACCCAGCTTCGAATGGGTAACTAACACTAGTTAGGGAAACAAAGGCGACTGGGTGATGCGTGGAACCCTAATAGCCGCGGCATGTGCAAGCTGCCTCACTTGCCAACAGACCGGCATGGACGCAATAATCTTCTGCATTGAACGAGCGTCTGTATAGATAAGACAAGACAAGATGCTCAGCTTGAGCAACGACAAATGGACTTTGAGGTCCAGAAGCTAAGATTTATAGACACTACAATCCAGGTCAATACGAAATAGGATTGAAGTACGTTCCTTTTTTTGTTAGTTCTTTCTTAGACCAGAAAACGACACAACTTATCATTAAATGTGACTAATTTTAAACAAGTTTTAGGACCAAAAAAAATAGAAATAAATATTTGTTTTCAATATATATTTTATAATACAGTTCTAAATAAGATTATTTTGTCTTGACTCAGACTCACTAACCCAAAGGCCTCAAACACGCAGCCCGCCGAGTTTACTGTTACTAAGAGACGTCAACGTCGACTATTCGTGAAATTCTGACAGCAACTACTGATACACCTCAAATTTTGTTGTTAGTTTTATAAATTTAATATACCTATAAAAATAAAACTTGATTTAAGCAAGTAAATGCAGCTGTACTTAATAAACCTTAAAAATAAAAAGTTGTAAAATAAATTCAGATTTATACAGTGGGCTTGTTTTTGTTGTTTTTTTTTAATTTATATACTAGGCTCGGTTTGCTAGGTTACTAGGGGGGGGGGTTGCAGCCCTTTACACATCACTTAAGTCAGTGGTCCCCAACCTTTTTAACGCCAAGGACCACTAAAAGTTTGAAAATTTTACCGCGGCCCACTAACCTGTATGGGTGGGTGGGGGGTTATGGGTTGGGGATGTGGGGGTGGGGGTGATTGTTTATACAGGTAATTTGGATTGTTATGATTTTATAGTTTTAATTTAATTATCTGAAACATGCCTTCAAAATAAAATACAGTTAGACAAAAAGTGAATTCAACATTATTTAATATTTTAATTTACTAGAAAGTTAAATCAATGAGAACCCCGAGCTTGTTTCTCTGCAACGAGACGGTTCCACCTGGGGGTAATGGGAGACAATGACACCCGAAGTGTGCTGCTTATGTCCATTTTATTCCGTTGTTTTGTCTTCGTTGCTGTCATTGCAGAAAACCACGCTTCACATAGATAGGATGTCGGAAATGGCGTTAGGGATTTAATTGCTTTGGTGGCAATCTTAGGATATTCCGCCATGACTTTAATCCAGAAGACTGGAAGAGTTGTTTTCTCGAACGTAGTTTTAAGGCCACCGTCATTTGCAATCTCGAGCTGTCTTACAGCTTCTGGTACAGTCATGCTAGATTCGCCTGGTTTGTTGACAAATGGATCATGAACTCATTCCCTATCAGTGTTTGGGTCTTTTGTTGTTGGGAAGAAGCGCTCAAACTCTTTTAAAAGCAAAGACAGGTGATCGTGCACCAACTGGGACAAATAGTGCTCAGGCTTATTCTCGCCTAGAATTTCCGCTAATGTTTGAAACATATCCAAAATGCCTTTGTTCACTCGCCGTTCCAACAACTCCAGTTTGGCTTTAAATGCAGATACTTTGACAGCGAACTTGAAAACAGTTGTCATTTTACCATGAAGAGACAGATTGAGTTAATTGAGCTGGCTGAATATGTCACACAGGTAAGCAAGTTTTGCGACCCATACCTGGTCACTGAAATGTGCTGCAAGCGGTGACTTCTTTTCTGTACTGGCTCTCGTAATTCAAATACTCTGTGTAGCTATTTTACTCTGGACAACCATCTTATTTCTGTGTACAAAAGGAGGCATCTGTAACTCTGCGTCCATCTCCTCACAAAGCTGCTCAAACAGGCGTGAGTTAAGGGTGTGTGCCTTGATGTGGTTAATAGCATTAACGACATCAATCAATACCCTGTTAAATTCTGGTGACATTTTTTTGGCTTGCCAACATTTCCCTGTGAATGATACAATGTGTAGAATCACTCTCAGGTGCAACCTCCTTAATCCGAGCTGATAAACCAGACAATCATCCGGTCATGGCAGCAGCTCCATCTGTGCAGATGCCGAAACAAAAGGACCATTTTAGGTCTCCTGACATATAACCATTCAATGACTTGAACAGTTCAGCTCCCGTGGTGTTGGTTGATAAAAGATAGAGCACATAACAAATCCTCATGATAAATATATCTCACATAAACAAGTAATATTGACTTGTTGTCGATGTATGTAGATTCTTTAACCAGGAATGCGTACCACGGTGATGAATTAATCCTCTTCAACAATTGTATCTCAATATCTTCGGCTATTTCCTCAATGCGCCTAGTTACAGTGGTAGCCGACAATGGCACATGCGCTATCTTTTTAACAGAAGCCTCTGCTAAAGTTTGCGGAAAATGTCTTCAGCCAAGGGCAAGATTAATTCTTCACCGATAGGGAATGGCTTTTTAGCCTTAGCAATGCGGTTAGCCACCAAATATGAAGCTCTCAGTGCGTTCTCATTTACTGATGAGGTGGCACTGAGAAATTTAAATAGGAGTAGTAAATTAGATCAGCTTGCCAACATGGGTGACCCATCAAAAGAGTGCCTACATAAAAGCGCCGTGATAATAACGCCGACATAAGAGCGTCGACCCAGGGTGCAAAAATTGATTGTAGGCGATTGTCCGCTATGAGCTATGTGTCATTGATGTTCGTGGATGTGGTGCCGCCAAAATGCGTAACAAGCTGTTCCATCTTTTGTATGAAAAGACGCAAAATCCCTAGAGAAATACACCACAGTAGAAAAAATGTAAATAATTTAATGTTCCTTTGCTTGCGGACCACCAGGCACATCTCCGCGGACCACTAGTGGTCCGCGGACCCCAGGTTGGGGACTATTGACTTAAGTGATAAAATGGCGAAAGCCTTCACCCCAGTTTGAAAATCTGCATCAAGTGACTTAAATGAATGTGATTCACTATGCATCATGATGATCATCGAGAGAGAATAAACGAAACTAGACGCCCCGTGGCGTAGCATACGCCGCAGACTTGCTCGTGGAGAGTGCAAAGAAAGTTGAGAAAGAACGGACACAAACTACAGCACGAAGACATCAAAACAACGCGAGTGAACGTCGGTTTTGGGGGGGGGGCTGCCAACTCATTGTTTATTTTCGAGACATTTGCAGGCGAAATTCGGTACACCCCTAACTTCTATGAAGTCAGCTGTAAAACGATAATGGGTTTAAAATCGGAGTTACATAATCGATAACCAGTTTTCCAAGAAACCCCCCACCCCGCAATTTAACAACAATAAATATGACTAACCCTCGCTAGGATCGGCCAAACAAAGTTTATGTTTAAGGGATGGTAGTAATAATTGGGAGGCGGGTAACAACAACCTTCACGTTTACTCGCTATTTTTTATTTGCTTGGTGCTGCTTTTTGTGTCTTTACTCTCACAAACAGTTCTTTGCACTGTCTATGATGAGCCAGTCTTCAGCGTATGCTATGCAATAAAGAAATAAAAGAACGGGCACAAACGGACATTTTTAAGGCGGACGTGTTAACCAGTACACTACGAATCTCACGTTTACTGTGAAGGAACAATGCAAGTGAATCGCAAGGGCCAATGTTGGTCACCCCTCCACTACCTTCGTTTGTCAACCGTTAATTGTGTTTAGTTGACCCGAGCGAGGGACATTCGTCACGCTCTGTTGCACATGCAGCTTCTTGTTGCCTCGCTGGGTCCGACCACGAAGAGAATTATATATAGAGATACCCGGAAATGTTATTATTAATCAAGTTGGTCAAAGGGGATTTCCCGGATTTTATATCAATAGGCTTCCGCCTTGCAACGATAAAACCTTTAGTCACATGTGGACAAAATGCAGATACGGTGAATGAGTTGGTGGAGAGGGTGAAAGGGTTTATTTGCCTGAAATTTTAGATGTTCTTTAGATGTTCTTTAGATGTTCTTTAGATGTTCTTTAGATGTTCTATAGAGGCAGAGCTTAAAAACGTTCAGAATTTTTAAAAGTACATTGATTGGACTAAATTATTTGCTGCTTTTTTTAAATGTTTTAATTCTTTTGTTTTCACTACAGTTTATTAGAACTTCAAACGTTATGCTATTTAAAACAGGAACAATAACTCTAAACTCTATGAAAATGTAATGTTTTATTTTATTCAGGCTGTTTAATTCAGGTCATATTATTTTTAATATTTTAATTCAAGCTATCAGATCAATGTATCAAACACAATGAGCACCGTCCACTAGAAGCATGAAAATGCAAAGCTACCTTTTTTTCAAATTTACCCTGAATCCAAATACATGTCGTATTAGCCATATTATATGTAAAATATCGCAAAAATATATACAACGCAATGAATATCTACAAATTGTGTCATGGTTTCGAAAGTGCGAAAAAAAATTAGTTTTAGGTCTAAAAATTGAACTACAGTGATTGAAAACCGGAACACGGAAAACATTAGAGTCACTAGAGAGTAGAAGAACAAATAACAAAGTACTAATAATGCATAAGGCAATGAATTCAAACTTGGAGATTCATCACAAAGGTAATCTACTAATACAACACTCGGATAGATATAAGTATAAAAACAATTTTCTTATTCCGTATGAAAGAACAAAAACATACAAATTCTCGTTCTTCCAGTCCGGAATTCAGACGTGGAATGGGTTGCCTGAGGAAACTTATTAAAGTGCAAGACTAGACATATATCATGGATAAGTGTAGAACGCAATAATCTTCTGTATAGAAGGAGCGTCTTTAACAGATAAGATAAGATAAGATAAGATAAGATAAGATAAGATAGATAAGATAAAATAAGATAAGATAAGATAAAAGATAAGATAGCTGAATAAATAAACAAATAAATCGGAGTATATTTTTTTAAATTAATCTCCTCAACGCTGTCCGTGTTCAAATATTTTGTTAGACTCATAATAAGAAAAAACTCATGTCAGAATTAAAGTCAATGAATTATTCTCTGTAAATAATGAACTTTCGCAAATTCGTGGTTAGCAAACTTTTTGGCTAAAAAATTCTATTAATTTGAAGGAAAGTTTACTTGTTCCTTATTACATGAAATGGAAAACCAAAAAGCTTGCTTTTCAGAAATCATTTTTTTAATAAGTATTGCAAAGGTTATCAAGGAAATAAAAAGTTAAAAAGTTAAATACTATTCATATTTTTCAATTTAGCAAATTAGTTTCACTTTTTTTTAAAAATGTAAGGTCACCAAAGCAGTTTCCCGCGTAGTTTTTTAGGTGTATAAATGAAACCTGCAAATTAATCATTTGTAGCAGAAAAAATGGTAATGTAAAAAAAAGTTTATGACTACTGCAATGTGTACTAACAACAGGTATTCACCATAAATTTCAATACGTTTTACACAAATATTTATAGTCATAATATATACTTGAATGGAAATTTAGATTTTATTTATGAAATTAAAGGAAGCATGATTTGGGGCAACTCTTTAACTGAGTGTTAGGACTTAAGACAAGCGAACCTAGTTACACCTTTAATCCGAGACTAAATAATAACAACATATTTTCCATCTAGAAGTAGGAGCTTTGACTCAACCGTTGTCATTTAAAGCGGAGAGCCCGGAAGGCATTTGGGTACAAAGCCCTCCTTGCAGTAAAACTCAGGGTTCTTGCGATAGAAGCGTTCGCCGAAGACATCAACGCCCAAGTAGTAGATCTCAGAGAAGAAATGACAAGCCATGTACCTGATATCTTCGCAGTCCAGTCGGAGACCAAATAACGAAGCGGCCTTGTAGATAGCTTTACAGATGATCTTTTCGACGAACCCATCGACGTATTTCAAATCATCGCCCAGATCCATAGCCGCCCTTTCATCTTGTCGTGTGACGTTCGATAAATCACTTTTCATCGTCTCAATCCACTTCACAGTGACTTTTATCGTACGCGGGATGTTGAAAAATAGGAAATACGCTTCGACGTCGGGATGCGACGGGCCGGGTTTAAAGGCCCGCAGCTCGTCTCTGAGAAGAGATACGAGTACATCTTTATGCCCCTCAACAACTTCTGCTATGGCGCGTCTGTTGTGGGTATATGAGGACTGGGCGACACCAGGCATGAAGTACAAAACGTTGTTAAGATACTGAGTCTTGCATGTTGTGGTGGTGTCGTTTCTGAAGCTCAGGTCGCACGTCTCTCGTCCAATAACGTATTGCACGCCCTAAACAAATTGTTAAGAAATGAAATAAATAAACGGGGTGTTGTTAAGACATAACTGAGCAATTATTCATGTTTGCTTAATCATTTTTATTAATTCATGCATTTTCATTTAATGTAGTGGCTTAACTTGGTATGCCATATGAGGCAAGTGCTGCATAAATATTGGATAAAAATCTAGAAGAGCGTATTTCTAGGTCGGGTATGAGGTCTAGCGTATCGTGGGGGGGCTACAGACTTAATGAAAACTTGTTCATTCTCCGGAAAAATCAGTATTAATTATTTCACTAATATTTAATTATTTAGATGTTGTTTTTTTCAACAGGAAAAATGAGGTAATAAGAGCTGCTGCTTTATTTTTATTTTCGTCCATATATTCGCAATTTTTTAAGCTAAAATCAGTTCTTGAGTAAAATTATTTTCTGAGCGTTCATTAACTTTATTTTATGTAACAAAAAGTACAAAAAAATATGAAATTTGACTAATATTTACTATTTAGCTGCAGAAACAAAAGCCAAGCTCGTAAAGATATTTCTTAATAAGGCGTGATAGCATGAACTATACAACCCCGTATATTCAAACAAATCATAATGTTAGACTTTCTCGCTTTTTATAAGATCATTGTGATCGAAAACTGAGAACGATTTTCAGGAAATTTTATCAAAAGTGGCTTCGGGGCAACTCTGTCACTCATTTCCGTGTAGTTGCAAATTGAATATTAATTTTCGATGTTGAACCACATCAATCCAACTGAGGCCAACAGTATGTGCCTTGTAACCATATTTTCTGGTTCGACCGCCTGGAGTTTAATTTTTAAAAACATAATTAACTATCTGCCAATCGGCCACATTTTTCAAAGGAGTGTGTGCAAAAAGAAATCGAAATTTAAATTGAATTTTCTTTATCGCCTCTCGCATTTTCAAATATGTCTTCGCATTTCATGTCACAAAATCGTTTGGTGCGCACCAGTCACCTTCCACCGCCAAACGCTACTAATGCAAGGTCTCGCAAATAACGTCTTTGATACAAATACTTACACAGTGTTAGCAGATATCATGAAATACTACCACGGTGGTAGCAGATATCATGAAATACTCGAAATACTCACACAGTGGTAGCAGATATCGTGCCGGGCGCAAGAGTGTGTGAACAAATCTTTGAAGAAAAACGGAAGCTGTAACGGAATGCTGCATCCGTCTACGTCATATCTGTAGCAGGTATCATTCTTGGCGCCTCTTTGTGCTGTGACAGCCACAGGTAGTGATGACATCAGGACGGCAAGGACGTACAGCATGATGATTTTATCTGGGGAAATGGGGAGTATTTGAAAAAAAAATGCTCTTAACTGAAAATATATAAATTCATGAAAAGTTATCTTATAATCACGTAATTACCTGGAAATTACTGTTAACCATTTTCGAGTGCTGTTTCTTTTCAGAAATGTATTGTGTAAAATATTTGACATTTCAACATTGATAAGCAGCTAAGAGATAGTTAGCTGTGTTTATAGCTTTTGAGTATAATATGATTAGACCCATATCTGTTTACTTTCACAACGTTATTGCAGTGTGTACACCTTCTTGAATCTATTTATGACTAACTCTTCTAATTCTAATACGAATATATTTTTAATAAAACTTTTGCAACGAATTAATGACTGTGGAATTCCTTTTCTGATTCGGTTCAAGCTAAACATTTTAAAATAAAAACTTTTTCTTTAAACCGTTTTTTCAACCGAAACGGTTATTTTCAACCGTTTTCATATTCCATTTCAAGATTCGCTGAAACATTCGTTGTCTGCGATGTGCCCACGAGACCGTATCCCTGCTGGCCAATGATAGACTTACCTTTTGTTTGAAGTTTAACCCTTACTTACCTCGGCGTTGTATCAAATGGTTATGAATGTGTGACAGCCACGAAAAGTAAGAGGGAAATTTTCGTGGGGAAGAACTTTGCGATACTAAATTTGAATAATAAAATCGTGAACCATTTGAATAAAATAACCAGGATGATTATTGCTATAAATAGCTCCACAAAACTGTGTCTAGTGATGCGCAGGTAGTCAGAGGAGGAGATCCAGAAACCAAAATAAGGGGATTAATAAAAAAAATTCTTGCTGAACATGGTTTGTTGTCGGGTGGTGACATGATCGAACTAATCGCAGGGTTGTCACATCAGTCAGTCAGTCTCTAATTAAATAAAGTCATTTTCTACAAAATAATTGTAATGCCATTTCATTTAAAATCATAAAGGCGACTTCATACTTGAACACTGTTTGGTTATACATTGCAACTAACTTTAAATATTTGTTTTTAATTTTTTAAATATAATTTTTATATTTGTTTGAAGAAGGTTTCTTCCCAGAGCGTTCGATGTTTCGTTGTGTCCCTTGCCAGTGTCACCCATACCCTATTCTTTTGCTTGCTGCCTAGGCAGGTGTTACGTCCTGTCAGGCCTACTAATACCCTGTTTTTATTTTATGCATTTACCTTTTTAAAAGCCTGATTGCAGTCTCACCCCCATTACTTTATCTGCCTCGGCTAAACGTTCTCATTATTAAATTATCTTGAAATGAAAGATCTACCATGTTGTGAACTCTCTCTCTCTCTCTCTCTCTCTCTCTCTCTCTCTCTCTCTCTCTCTCTCACACACACACACACACACACACATATATATACACACACACACACACACACACACTCCAGCACTTTCTGAGCAGAATCTTGAAAATTTTTAAGTTATTTATCAAAATGTAGCCCACATTAGCTACGCCGCTGTTTCCAATCAACCGTGACCCTTGCCGACATATTATTCTGGTTTGGAGGATATTGATAACAATAAAACCAAGAAGTAATACTCAGAAGGTGAATGAAATAGCGGAAGTGCTTAGCTCTCGTTCCATTGGTTACTTTCGATAAACCACGGCCAATCTCTAAGTGGGCTCAACAACAATTTTTGTTAAATGTGTAGCTCGATTATTCAAACAACAATAACGTCTTAAATTTCCCTGTGATGTAAAACGTCCTTAAATAAAATGCAACAATAAAATATTTAGGTGGAACTTTTATTTTACGTGGCCCATTGTGATGTGACGTCACAATTCTTAAACGCCCCCCTCCACATCGTAACAAATGTGTCACCCCCTCCCCCCCTAGGTGCGTGACGTCATTTATGGACGGCCCCTTTAAACTCTTTATAGGAACTTTAGTCCGAATTTTCGAGATCTGGTATAAGGTTCGTGAACTTACTTAACAAACACTGAAGTAGTTGTTTACATTGCATCTTGCCTTACTAAAACAATATGATAAGCTAACATATTCTAACAGCTGAGATATTCCATTTTAGAATATTACAGTAGTCCACAACTAACATTTACAGGAACATACATAGATGTCAGTTATTAGGAGCTAGAACAATTAATACAACACTATTTCAATAAAAACAATTGGTACGAAATAGAATTGAAATATAGCTTTGCCGGTAAACAAAATTAAATCAACGCCTTTAAAAATATGTATATATATATATATATACTAGGGGCAAGTACCCGGCTATGCCCGGGTTTAACAACAACAGCAAATACAACAAAAACAACAACAGCAACAAAACAACAAAATCAAACAACAAAAACAAAACAACAACAAACAACAACTACAACAACAACAGCAACAACAACAAAGCAACAACAACAAAGCAACAACAACAAAACAACAACTACAACAACAACAGCAACAACAACAGCAACAACGACAAAAACAACAACAGAAACAGCAACAGCAACAAAACAACAAAAACAAAACAACAACAAAAACAACAAAATTAACAACAAAACAACTACAACAACAACAGCAACAACAACAAAACAACAACTACAACAGCAACAACAACAAAGCAACAACAACATGAAGGGCATTGTCGTCGCAGGGCAAGGGATGTGGACAACAACAACAACAGCAAAAACAACACAAAAGCAACAACAGCAAAAGCAACAACAACAGAAACAACAACAGCAACAACAACAAAAACAACCACAAAAACAAAACAACAGCAAAAACAACAAAAACAAAACAACAACAAAAACATCAATAACAAAACAACAACAAAACAACAACAACAACAGCAACAACAACAAAGCAACAACAACAATACAACAACTACAACAACAAAAGCAAGAACAAAAGCAACAACAACAAATCAACAACAATAGCAAAACAATTATTTTATGGCGATAGTTGTCTTCTTGTTAATCTTGACACCAAAATGTTTATTATTTTGCGTCATTATTTTACGTCTTAATTTTCAATAATTTTTATTTTATATAGCTCATATAAGGAAAAACTACATTTTGGGCCCCCGGCCCCCAGTATCTTATATATATGGAACGAAACCTGTTTAATAACCCTTCCGGTATAATTTTGTGTACGTGTACCAAATTTCACGTTATTTGGTTGTCTGGATCTTGAGTTATTAGGGAACAGACAGACAACAAATGCGTCTTATATATATAGATATATATATACTAGGGGCAAGTACCCGGCTTCGCCCAGGTTTAACAACAACAGCAACAACAACAAAAACAACAACAGCAACAAAACAACAAAAACAAACAACAAAATAAAACAAATACTACAACAACAACAGCAACAACAACAGCAACAACAACAAAACAATAACTACAAAACAACAACAGCAACAGCAACAGCAACAACAACAGCAACAACGACAAAACCAACAACAGAAACAGCAACAGCAACAAAACAACAAAAACAAAACAACAACAAAAACAACTACAACAACAACAGCAACAACAACAAAGCAACAACAACAAAACAACAACTACAACAGCAACAACAACAAAGCAATAACAACATGAAGGACATTGTCGTCGCAGGGCAAGGGATGTGGACAACAACAACAACAGCAAAAACAACACAAAAGCAACAACAGCAACAGCAACAACAACAGCAACAACAACAACAGCAACAACAACAGCAACAGCAACAACAACAAAAACAACAACAGCAACAACAACAAAAACAAAACAACAACAAAACATCAACAAAACATCAACAACAAAACAACAACAAAACAACAACTACAACAACAACAGCAACAACAACAAAGCAACAAAAACAAAACAACAACTACAACAACAAAAGCAACAACAAAAGCAACAACAACAAAGCAACAACAACAACAAAATTATCTTATGGCGATAATCGCCTTCTTGTTAATCTCGACACCAAAATGTTTATTATTTTGCGTCATTATTTTACGTCTTAATTTTCAATAATTTTTATTTTATATAGCTCATATAGGGAAAAACTACATTTTGGGCCCCCGGCCCCCAGTATCTTATATATATGGAACGAAACCTGTTTAATAACCTTTCCGGTATAATTTTGTGTACGTGTACCAAATTTCACGTTATTTGGTTGTCTGGATCTTGAGTTATAAGGGAACAGACAGACGACGGACAGACAACAAATGCGTCTTATATATAGAGATATATATATATATATATATATATATATATATATATATATATATATATATATATATATACTAGGGGCAAGTACCCGGCTCCCGCCCGGGTTTAACAACAACAGCAACAAAACAAAAACAACAAAAACAACAACAAAACAACAAAAACAAAACAACAACAAAAACAACAAAACAACAAAAACAAAACAACAACAAAAACAACAAAAACAACAAAAACAACAACAAAACAACAAAAACAAAACAACAACAAAAACAAAAACAAAAACAAAACAAACAACTACAACAACAACTACAACAACAAAAGCAACAACAACAAAGCAACAACAACAACAAAAAAAACATTTTATGGCGATAATCGCCTTCTTGTTAATCTCGACACCAAAATGTTAATTTTTTTGCGTCATTATTTTACGTCTTAATTTTCAATAATTTTTATTTTATATAGCTCATATAAGGAAAAATTACATTTTTGGGCCCCCGGCCCCCAGTATCTTATATATATGGAACGAAACCTGTTTAATAACCTTTCCGGTATAATTTTGTGTACGTGTACCAAATTTCACGTTATTTGGTTGTCTGGATCTTGAGTTATTAGGGAACAGACAGACAACCAGACAGACAACAAATGCGGCTTATATATATAGATATATATATATATATATATATATATGTGTGTGTGTGTGTATATATATATATATATATATATATATATATATATATATAATATATATATATATATATATATATATATATATATATATATATATATATTATAAAAAAGACTTAAGTGTTAAATTAAGAACATTAGAGATATGATTACTCATAATTGTCTAATAATCCTGATAGCCTCTTTGTTTTGTTTAATATCAGTTATAGGTTATAGGTATATAAAATATTTTTTTCTGAGACCAATAATTTTTCCAGCGCAAAAAAAGTATTTGATTAATGTTGATTTCACGGGCTGGTTGATAGTCCTATCATTTATCAGTAGAGCTAAAAGTTAAGTTAATAAAAATTAAAGTCTATTTCGGTATGTTCTAATTACCTGATAAATGTCTACCACTGTGTAGTGATGATAATTAAGGCACACAGCATCTCAAGTGCTTGTCAAGGTGTGTAAATAAAACAGGATAACGTGTTTATTGTGTGCTCTGCATTTATTTTCCGAATAGTTGAAGTAATATAAATTATTATTTATAGACTGCTTAATAAAAATCTAAAGAAAAGTGAGGTGACGATGATGATTTCTGGTCCAGTGCGAGTGCAGTCCCTTGTTACATATGTATGACGGGTTTTGGCATATACTAAAGAGTAACTACAGTTAAAATACAAGGAAATGGCAAGGAAAAATACTGGGAAAATACTGTGAATATTCAAAGAAATTGAAGAACTTTAGGGAAACTTCAGGGAAGCTACAGGAGGCTGCAGGGAAATGGGTTCAAATATGTCAGTATAAATTGTCAGGACGAAAATTTGTCTTTCACAACAAAATGGATTCAGTAGTAAAATGTCGTTAAAAATGTCTTAAATGTTTTAAAATGTGATTTTCATCATTCTCTCCACATTTCAACGTTCCAAAGTTGATCCTACTTATGTGTGTCTGATCTTTGTGAGTCTTTTTTTTATTCTTGGTGGTTATCATAAACTAGTGCGTAGCCAATAATTGTCTGTTAATTGAATGTGCATATATATGGAATTCTCTACCATTACACATACGTAGTATTCAAACAACCAAGTCCTTCAAGACTGCACTTAAGACACATCTTTTCAACATTTATTTTCAAAATTAATGAAACAACATTTCTTGTAAATGATTAACGTAGCTTATGTATAATGTACTGTAATTTTTGTGTTTGTTATGATATGAAAGTTAATTTAATATTTATAGGTATTGTCACATCTGATTAACATAATTTTGTGACGTAAGGTCACGTGTACAAGAGACGCGGGAAGAAAGGAGCATTTCTATTGGTTGAAAGTGTTGGGCGAACAGTTGTGTGTAGACTTCCGACAGGGAAGCATGATAGTGAATAGCTCAAGATTTCCACGTTATATTACCTCAAATGATTCTTATGTGTACAATATATATGTATATTAAAGTTGTTCTGGATATAAAAAGTTCTTCAGCTGATCATTGTGCCCTAAGAATTAATATTGTAACAGTTAATATAAAGTTAAAATCGTTACATTGGTGTCGAAGTAAAAGTTCCATGTGAACACTGTACAAGATATTTCGAGAAAGAGGTTTCGTGGAAATAAGTATTGGATATTTCCAAAAAAGGAAAGTATTCTTTAAAATAAGAAATCATAACAGCTATAGTATTTTTTGAATATTCAAGTTCGTAAGAAGCTGTGAATAAACTTTTGTAGTTCAATGAAAATACAAGAAGATTTCAAAATGGCGGCATAAACGGCAGATATCCGCAGTGTATAAAACTGGATCAGACTAGTTGGTTCTACGTCACATTCGACGACAGTACAAGCATACTACACAGTACTGGAATCTGGGTCGTGTAGGCTTACTGAATGGTGACACACGGTGAACATATATAGGTCGTGACGTCAACAGGCTTAATGCTAGTTGATTCCAGGAAATATTAGTAATAGTAAACATAACATCGAACCGAGAAGCTATGGACTATTCAATGTGTTGGTGTGAATTATAAATAAAGAAACGGAACTTTTGTCCATTCATTGTGTGAAGAGTTTGATTATCGCAATTTTGGATTAAAAGAGAGTATACAAAGTAAAATCGTTACAGGTATGTTATGTCTTTCATGTAAAGCGCTGTGAGCCCAGTTCCTTACTGGGATACAGCGCTATATAAATAATCAATTTATTATTATTATTATATATGTATAAGTTTAATAGCATGTATCTGTTAAAAGCCACAGAAGATGGGAGAAATGTACCTTTAAATCTCCCTGAACAGTTGACTTAACTATGAAAACTTTCACAACGATATTACTGATTAAAAGAAAGAAATCAACAACAGCGCGTTTGTATAATTCTTCAAGGCGTATACGAAGTTCGAAAGCACCCTTGCCAGATCTTTTAGCTGGTCTTGTTTTCGTCTTCGTGTTTTAATATTTGCTTTATTGCCAATACTATTGAAATCATAGCTATTTATTATTTTCAAAGATTTTATTCAAAGATTTAGTAGGATTTAGACTGTCGAAAAGGGGTTGGCCTCTACGTGGCTCGACAGACGAGTAGCGTTGCGGAGCTGACCGCAACCTGAAACCGACAACTCCTGCCAGGCAATGCAGAAGTCCGATATGTTAGATGCTAGTCACATATGATAAAAGTCACTGTACAGATCTTAGACAGAGCATTAGATGCAGGGCCGATGATGAAAACCAAAGTACCCGTATAGGGGCGGGTTATTCCGAAGCGACCGTTTCGTCCCCTTCAGTTTACTTGCAAAGCCATTGAGCGGTGTCGGTTTAGGGCCAGGAGCGCCAGTACGGATTAGCAAAAGGTACCGCGAAGAACGTAACGGACGCCAGCTCTGAGGAAACCTTCCGGTGGGGGTTACGCCTTAGGTAGTTCATTGATGACCCCCCCCCTTGCGGCAGTCCTAACCATAGAGACTCGTGTGCTTTGCCGTCGTGGCGCCGAAGTGGTAGCGAGTGGAAGTAGGGAAAATTCCACCCTTCCTTATGAGGTCACTTTAGTGGGAGGCATTTTCGACTTTATTTCTTGTATGCCCAGGCGGCTGCTTCAGAAGTGGCCTTCTGGGGGGTCTCTCATCTGTTTGGCCCTTAGGGGCGAGAGAGCTTAGGGGGGGGGGTGTTCAGGGAAGACCCATGGAGAGCACTAGGCTCGGGGTGCTTATTTTTTTCCACATGTAGGATCATTATTAGGATTTAGATGCTAAGTAAAGTACGGTACTTTAGAGGGAGAGGGTGTGTTAAGAATTTCGGCTTGACAATTTCTTCATTTTTCTTATGCGATTAGATTAGCAGGATTTAGTCAAGGTACGCAACTGGACTTTTTCAATAAAAAAATTATGTATATGTATCATCCCCTTCCGCACATTGAATTATCAATATTATCAATTATTCAACTTAACTGCATTCTGATATATTGAATAAAAACATTCAGGCTTCTTTTAATTCATATAAACCTTTCAAATATACATATTTTCTATATACTTGTTACAGGGTTTGAACAATTTTTGTTAACGATCATACTGTCACGGAAATCCGAAAGGAGAGCCTGGCAGACATTTTGGGACAAAGTTCTCCTTGCAGTAGTACTTTGGGCTCCAGAGATAGTTGGGATTGCCGAAGACGTGCACCCCCAGGTAGTACACCTCTGAGAAGAAATGACAAGCCAGGTATCCGATGTCCTTGCAGTCGAGTTTGAACCGGAGCAGCGACGTGGCCGCGTAGATGGTGCCGCAGATCGCCTTCTCGACCATCCCCTCGACGAATTTGATGTCGTCCGCGAGGAACCTATGCTTCCGGCTCAACCCGGCGTCACGTTTCTCCAGCTTCGACAGATCGTCTTTCATCGCGTCAATCCACTTGATCAGGACTTTGCTTGTGCGAGGAACGTCGAAGAACGCCAGGTAGCCCGCCTCGCCGGGTTGGGATTGGGCGGATTTGAAAGGCTGGAGCTCCGCGTTGATCAGGTCCGTCAGCTCGTCTTTGTGGTCGTCGACGACTTCAACCAGCTTCCGTTTGTGGGCATCGGACGAGGACGGCTTGCCGAAGCCTGGCACGTAGGACAGCCAACCCCCGCTTTGTTCCGGCGTGAGATAGCGCAGCTTGCAGGACGTCGTCATGTCGCTACTAAAACTCAAATCGCATGTCGATCTAGGGATTTGGACACTAACGCCCTGAAATTAAAGACACATTTGCTTGAGTTATTACAGACACATTTTAATATTTTTATTGGAACGGGTCATGTCCGATCTTTTGGTTGTCTCTAGTTATTTTTGGCTTGAACTTCTAATATTTTTAGAGGTGCACAAGAGAAAAGTTATCCTCGCCTTGCTAATTAATGTTTCTATGTTTTTGTCTTTATAAACAGTCCAGCTAACAATAACGACGAAAATTATCACCTTCTAAAGTTACTTGACAAAATATGCATTCTGGCAACAACTTCGTCTTAAGAAGATTACAAATTAGTTTCCCCTTTCAGAGCAACATTTGAATAGCCAAAACATTAATTATTTCGAGTCCCTGAATATATGTATAAAAACTTCCATTATCCCATTTATATCCATACGGTCCATACGTTCCGTTCATCAAAATTAACTAGAAGTGTTATTCACACATAATGTCTGCGGTATTTTTACAAATCGTATTTGTCGAATACGTCTCGAATTTCATCAGGGTGATTTCTAAAGTCTCGTTAGCTTGTATGGCCGACCAATATAGTTCGGTTGATAAATTTTAAGATTGGTTTTGAAGACGGTCGTCATTAAACCAGATCAATAAAAGTTGTACATATGTTAACGTTGAACGCCAACAAACAAACCCATGCCTATAGTAAACCACAAACAAATGTTGGACCAAGCACGACAACTAATTCACAGGTAGAGACTTCCACTTTCATATTTCAAGGTGGCCACCAAAGAATCCTATCTTACTTTCCAATACTCACACAGTGGTAGCAGATATCATGGAATACTCACACAGTGGTAGCAGATATCATGGAATACACACACAGTGGTAGCAGATATCATGGAATACTCACACAGTGGTAGCAGATATCATGGAATACACACACACTGGTAGCAGATATCATGGAATACTCACACAGTGGTAGCAGATATCATGGAATACACACACACTGGTAGCAGATATCATGGAATACTCACACAGTGGTAGCAGATATCATGGAATACTCACACATTGGTAGCAGATATCATGGAATACTAACACAGTGGTAGCAGATATCATGGAATACTCACACAGTGGTAGCAGATATCATGGAATACTCACACATTGGTAGCAGATATCATGGAATACTAACACAGTGGTAGCAGATATCATGGAATACTCACACATTGGTAGCAGATATCATGGAATACTAACACAGTGGTAGCAGATATCATGGAATACTAACACAGTGGTAGCAGATATCATGGAATACTCACACAGTGGTAGCAGATATCATAGAATACTAACACAGTGGTAGCAGATATCATGGAATACTCACACATTGGTAGCAGATATCATGTTATACTAACACATTGGTAGCAGATATCATGGAATACTAACACAGTGGTAGCAGATATCATGGAATACTCACACAGTGGTAGCAGATATCATAGAATACTAATACAGTGGTAGCAGATATCATGAAATACTCACACAGTTGTAGCAGATTATGTGAAACGAGCAACAAAGCCCGTCCAAAGACGTTCAGCTCCCGATCGGTGGCATGTAGTAACTCCCCTCCAACAGCCGTCTCGGCTGGCATACATGCGCATCACGCCAAAAATACTATTCATTATAGTTAAAATAAATAACTCTTAAAAACTTAGCTTTTTACTATAAATTCCGTGTAAACGTGTTCAATATGATTCGCTGTAGGAGTCATATGTGTTTATGGGACCAATCGCTATCGATGACCGGACAGAACATTGCCTTTTATTATATAGGAGATACTCACACAATGGTAGCAGATATCATGAAATACTTACACTATTGTAGAAGATTATGTCAAATACTCACGCAGTGGTAGCAGATATCTAGATATACTCACACAGTGGTAGCAGATATCTAGATATACTCACACAGTGGTAGCAGATATCTAGATATACTCACACAGTGGTAGCAGATATCTAGATATACTCACACAGTGGTAGCAGATATCTAGATATACTCACACAGTGGTGGCAGATATCTAGATATACTCACACAGTGGTAGCAGATATCTAGGTATACTCACACAGTGGTAGCAGATATCTAGATATACTCACACAGTGGTGGCAGATATCTAGATATACTCACACAGTGGTAGCAGATATCTAGGTATACTCACACAGTGGTAGCAGATATCGTGTTGGGTACAAGCATGAGTGAACAAATCTTTAAAGAAAAACGGAAGCTGAAACGGAATGCTGCATCCATCTACTTCATATTGGTAGCAGATGTCACCATTTTTGCCTCCTTGTGCCCTGACATCCACAGCCAGTGACGTCATAAGTACCGCGATGACGTAGAACATGATGGACTTATCTGGAGTTTTAACCAAATCATAGAAAGTTATTGTTATATGACTCATTGCTTAGTTTTTTTTAAAAAATATTTGCAAATTAAGGTAACTCTGAAAAACTGATGAGATAACATTGCTGAACAAGATTATTTCAATTGATGATTACATAATACACCCTGGCCTCAGAAACCGTAGGGAGCTACAACTTCATGCCAAAGACTAAATTCTCGGGGCCGTGAAGTGAGTATTGCTAATGTTTCAATACCTCTGAAAAGTTTACGCTCAGTTTTTATAAGGGCACTGCCTAAAGGGTTGAATAGTTGTTGTTTTTGTCTAATTCCCTAACCCTGTGATTTAGAGCTTAAGTTCAAAACCCTCATAAGAAAAATTAGGAAGATCATTTGTTTCCTTTAAATCGTAGATTCTATCCACTAAGAAGCTCAGCAGCTGTTATATCCATCCTATGATCATAAATTCTGTAGGTACATAAAGTGGTCCATGCGACCCACATCAAGTACCACCTTATCTTATAATTTATACGTTCCATTGACAAGCCCAGCCACCGCATCATTCACTTGTGTCGGTAGAACATAGGATAATAATTATAAGATCTGCAATATGTGAGTCTTAAATGCATGTTTACAAAATCAATAATGAGTTGATTATCTTGTTTGTAACTTTATCGAGCATTTGCAGGTCAAGTCTCTACCGCTGAAATTATGTTCGCGTGACTAAGGATGTAAAACGATTAACGGATTTCCTCATATCAGTGTTGAAACTGATAAGCAGTTGCTAAATTCGAAATAATAAAAATCGATTATCTGATTAAATTTTCTTCTTAACAATTTTTTAAAATAAAGATTCAAGATAAAGATTCTAAAAAAAAACATAATTTAATTATAACATAAAATTTGCCTTTGTTTGTTAATTTATTTCCTTTATTTTTTTTTAATGTTATTAACAATGACAATAATAAAACGTTGACGATGATGATAAAAATAATAATAAAACGTTGATGATGATAATAATAATAATAATTATTATTATTATTAATTAATAAGAAGTACTTTTTTGGAATGCATGAGCCAATATCTTTAACGAGATTTATTTGTCTCAATATATCTATGAAAGTGTTCCATTACTAGTCGAAACAGGTGAGCTTTATGGGTACTTACCGACACGATTAGTCTACTTAGACTTAGAGATATAAATATCCACACTTTGTCAAGCGATTCACTAATCTGCTTCTAACAAACGCGCACACGTCTATTTATACAGTAGACTGAAAAAAAATGTCACTTAACGCAAAACTCATTTTCATTCAGCTGTTTTATGTTATTGCTATGTTTCATTTCTTTTTTTTTAATTTAAAAGAAAACTTGATTATTATTTTTTTTAAAGAACAGCTTCCGAATTTCAGAAAGTGTGGTTCATGTTAATATTTCTTCATTTAAATTCTTTTTATACTTTGTGATCTAATTGATATTAGCAAGGATAATCACATCATCTGTCGACCCTTTGAACAAACAAATGTGCCACTAAGCTAATAGACGGCTAATGCGAATTTCATCGGTGTCGGCTTTAGTCGCTGTAGAACATCAGAGTGCACTGAGATCATCGCCTAGTAAAGCAACTACATTAGGATGGGATAAGTAGCAGCGTGAATACAATTACCAAAAAAATTGGAAATTGCTAAGATTTAATGTTGGGAAAATAACTAGGATAAGTCGTTATTTAAGCATAAGTTTCGTTTTGTATAATTTTTTTTCATCAGAAGCAATATTCATATATGTTAATTTTTGGGGAAAAAATAATTTGAGACTTGTTTCAATCGATGTTCAACTTCCGCAAAAAAAAACTTTTGAATCACATAAATAAAATAATAGTCCAAGTCACTGGCTGGCTGTCTGGATGGATGTGGAACGCTGAGGAACGATGTACAAAAGTCAATAGCAGTTTAAAAATTCGTGTGGTGATTAGCACTGTAAAAAATATTATATGACGTCATTGTTTGAGCTTATATTTAATATAAGCTGCGCATCAAAAGGTGTGCAAATTAAATACAAATTAAAGACGCGCTATAAAAAATATATTATATGACGTCATTGCTTTAGCTTATATCTTAATTTTGGAAAAAGGGAACGATGTAAAATTAGGATTTGAGGATTTATAATTATAAAATACTGTGTGTACATTTCAGGAAGTTTAATATTTCGTATTTATCAGGTAAGGATAAGTTACTTGGGCTTTTGACAAAAAACAAAGTGGGCGCCATAGGCGCCCTACAACTCCTATTATAAAATAGCCCTACAACTCCTATTATAAAATACTTTGCGTACATTTCAGAAAGTTTAATATTTCGTATTTATCAAAAAAGGACAAGTTAGTTGGGCTCTTGAAAAGGTTGGCGCCGTAGGCGCCCTAAAAAAGTGGGCGCCTGCCCCGGCACAATTTAGTATCTTATATTTAATTAATTAATTAATTAATTTATTTTGATTTTTGTTTTCTTTCATGTCAGTTTTTATATTTTATGTCTATTTAAAAATAAACATAGAATATTATCCTTTCCACAAAAGTAAAACTTTGTTTTTCCTTTAGAAAAATGAGTTATAAAAATTATTGAGATAATTTATGAAAGTTGTCAAATAACAAAAAACATTTTTAAATTTTACTGGGAAAATATTTGATTTCAAAAAAGTGTCTCCTAATTTTATAAAAGCAAAACTCCGTCAAACACACATTCTTTCATATGCAACATAAAAAAATAGTGTTGGAATTATCGCTAACAATTCAATAGCTATGTGAACATTTACTATACTGTAGTCTTCTGGATGAATAAACACCCTTATCACTTAACGGGGGGATGGGGGGGGGGCATTCTTTACAGACTGATTACTCTATCTATATATACATATTTTTCACCAAAGTATGTGCAAACAAACATGACGAATGACCCTCGCTGGGTTCGACCAATGTCTAGAGGCCAACAATGGTTCTTGTGTTCACTTGCGTTGTTCCTTCACAGAATAACATAAGATTCGTAGTGTATTGGATATCACGTCGGCCTTACACGGGATAGGTCCTGGGTTCAAGCCCCAGCGAAAACTTTGCCTTTTTTTTTAAATGTGTATTTGTGCCCGTTCTTTTACCCATTTATTGCGAACATGGCTGACCCTCTCTAGGGTCGGCCAATCACATTTTATATTTGGCAAGCTAGGCTGGTGAAGGGTGGTGAGCAGGTAGATAACCGCTGTGCGAATGTATCGAGACCAACAAGGCGTCGGTGGTCCCCCCCCCCATCGACGTTCACTCGCGTTTTGTTTTGATTTCTTCGTGCTGTAGTCTTTGTCCGTTCTTTCCCCACTTTCTTTGCAATATCCCTGAGCAAGTCTGCGGCGTATGCATTGCAAGCCATCATCCTATACTACGGATTTCCTTTGTGAGGTTGGATTTGATGCGGTCAGTATAACTTTAAGAGGACACTCTAAGATTACATAAGCGAGATAGTAAAAAGTTGTGTCCGTTTCTCTTATTGGACAACCCCATGCGTATGTACAAAGATCTTTAGACCCAAATCATTCTCCGTCTGCTGTCAACCTTTAAAAAAACTATTTAATATCAGCAGATTCTAACGTGTTCACTGCCTTAAGCCATGCGCCCATCATTAACATTATTTGCATCGTATTTAAAAGTGTTTTATGGGACAAAATGCCGTGTACTTCACACACAAAAAAACGTAAACTAAAAAAAAATTAAAAAGAGATGCAAAAATAATTAGAAGATATTGTTCCAAAGTGTTAAGAGTAACACCAGTATTTAAATCATTAAACTTAGAAACACTAGAGGATAGAAGAACAAACAGCAAAATGGTACTACTGCATAAGTTACTTAATTCTAACTTGGAAATCCAACATAAAGTAATCTTATACAACCCTTAGATAAACAGGGCCAAATACACTTTTCTTATTATTTAAGCCAGAACAAACAAATACCTATTCTCGTTCTTCCCGTCTGGAATTCGGGCGTGGAATGCGTTGCTCGATGACATCAGGAAGCCCAACACACTATCAACATTAAAAACGTTAGTAAAAATTCAAGTAAGTAAGTAAGTCCCATAACCCGAAGGTCGTAGAGGATCCCTAATGTTTCCATTAGAGCTTACTCGGGGCTTGGTGGGTGCCCCAATTCCCTTCCAGGGGTCAGCGGAGGACTACTGACTTCGCTATCCAGCCGCCAAAAATGCAAGACTAGACATAAATCACGAATAAGTGAAGTATTCAATAATCTGCGGTACAGAAGGAGCGTCTAAATAGGTAAGGTAAGATAGGATAAGATAAGATAGGATAGGATAAGATAGGATAAGATAGGATAGGATAGGATGGGATAAGATAGGATATGATAAGATGGGATAATATGGGATAATATAGGATAATATGGGATAAGATATGATACGATAAGATAAGATAGGATAAGATAAGATAAGATGGCCTCCAAAAATTGTTAATTTCCAGGTCAAGAATTTGTTGTTTCCTAAAGGGCGTATTTCATTTGACTAAAGTCAATAATTGTATAAATTATTGTAGAAGTTTGATCAGTGTAGTTAAAGGCCCCGTTCTAATAGATAATGTTTTAATATTCACTGGGTTAAAAAATATAATAATAATGATAACCTCTCATTTGTAAAAACGTCGGTGTAGAATCAACCATGTATTTAAATATTTAATGGCTCAAATAAAAGACAGAGTATATGAAAATGATATAATTAAAGTCAATAGGTTCTTCGGGATATTAAGGTAAACCAAATATGTATCCTGAGATTGATTGAAATCCATAGATCCATGAAAGGTCGGCAACAGCTGTCATGAAAGAAAAAAAAAGTATTCAACCATCCTTCCTTCCCTTTCCCACACAGCAGGACTCATTGTGAGCTCCAGGTCATGCCACTCTAATAATGGTGAGTTGGAGGTCTTGCGACTCTACTATTGGTTTTGGTCCGGGAGCTACCCATAAATAAACATAAAATATATTTTTTAAACAAAGTCGTTTACAATTTTTTATAAAATGTTTCACTTTTCAATTATGAAATTGATAAATTTAATAAATATCTGCACATTTTTCACCAAAAGAAATAATTAGATATACGGATTGTGGAAAAGAACAAATAACTAGTGAGACTGTTATATAATTTTTTTTAATATGTTTTGTATGTAAGTTTTTAAATGTAAATGTATGTGTTAACAAATTATATTTAAAAAATAACGTGTTTAAGATGAATGCCCATAGTATAGCATGATTATGAAAATCTGATATTTCTTTTGTTATTTAACATAGGTTAACTGGAAATATAAATGGTTGTCAATGAAAGTTAATTTAGATTAACAAAAAAAAACAAAAAAACTAACATACCCAAGAAAAAAGGGAAGTAATTGCTTCCTTGTAGTTCTCATGGTACATTGCCCAATCCAGTGTAGGAGACAATTTTTTTCCTCATGCATTACTAGACATCTCTTATCTTATCTTATCTGATACAGACGCTCCTTCTATACAGAAAATTATTGCGACCTACGCTTATCTATGGTTTGTATCTAGTGCTGCATTTTTATTAGAGATTTAAATGTTGATAAAGTGTTGGTTTTCCTGGCTTCTTCAGGCATTCCACGTCTGAATTCCGGACGGGAAGAACGAGAATTTGTATGTGTTTGTTCTTGCATGCGGAATAAGAAAAGTGTTTTTATCCTTATGTCTATCTGAGGGTTGTATTAAGTTATCTTTGTGTTTTATTTCTAAATTAGAATTAATTGCTTTATGTATGATTACTACTTTGCTCTTGGTTCTTCTATCCTCTAGTGTTTCAAGGTTTAATGATTTAACTAATGGCTTTATTCTTGTCAGTTTTGAATATTCTTCTGTTATGAATCTGGCAGCGCCTTTTTGAATTTGTTCTAGTTTCTCAATGTTTTCTTTGGTCGATACAAAATATGCATATTCTAGTGCAGGTCTCACCAAAGTAAGTTAGCATTTTAATTTTATGTTCTTATTACATCTGTAAAATTTTCTTTTCATAAAGCCTAGCGTTTAGTTTGATTTTTTAATAACTTCATTGATATGGGGATTCCATGATAGTTTCTCATTTATTATTACTCCTAAGTGTTTTGCAACTTTAGTTTGGGTTAGTTCTTTTCCATGAATGTAATATTTTGAATTTATTTGTTTCTTTTTCTTTGTTACTCATAACAGTTGACACTTTTCTGGGTGGAAAGACATACTACAGTTAGTTTCTCATTTTATCAATACATCCAAGTCTTTTTGTAAGATTTTACTATTTGTTCTGATTTTCTTGTTCAATAGATTATACAATCATCAGCAAATAACATAACTTTTGTTCCTGTTGAGATGTTGTTGGTTGAATCATTTACATAAATTAAAAAGAGTAAGGGACCTAGCAACGTTCCCTGTGGAACTCCTGAGTTAACCTTTATTGGTGCAGATTTAGATCCATTAATTATTACAGTTTGCTCTCTACCCAAAAGGAAGTCTTGGATCCAATGATGTAAGGGACCTGAGATTCCAAAGAAGTTTAGTTTTTTTTTAGTTACGAAAGTGGTGAACTTTGTTGAATGCTTTTGAGAATATAATAGTATTGTATCTGTTTGATTATTATTGTCTAAGCCTTTTTACAGATCATCTATTAAACCAATTAATTCAAATGATCTTTTTTAATAAAGAACTAAGCAATGAGCCTCTCTTTCTGTACACTTTAAATCTTATTAGAACATACACAGTGAGAATCTTATGGAAATGTGATTTTTTTTTCAAGTTAATAACATGCGCATCATTTCGTTCAATATGCGTGGTAAATGGGTTTGGATATTTGAATAGAAAAGCGCAACTGTTAAGATTACCATAGTGAATAAAAATTTGTTTTTTGAGGTTCTGGGCGTTCTACGCAAAAAAAAGGTATTGGGTGGTGATCTTTTTATCTATTTTTATTGCAAACTTTAAATAGGAGGCTAATATAGAGTAGATAAAATCGCAAGTCTGTGTAAATAGTTGCTATAAACTTAAAGGAGTATGCCACTGACTAGGTGGGTCCATTTCTTTCACCAGAATTTGTAACACGCTGAACGATGTATGTCAGAGGCTGATTTTGCTTTAGTTAAATTACACAAAGGTTCATTGCGCATGCATTCATAGCTTCTTTAAGACCACAAATATAGCATAACTAGGTTGTGCTGCGGCGCCGTGGCGCCTGCGGCGCTCACTTTTTAAAAGGTTGCCTACGGCGCCCACCTTTTCAAAAGCCCAACTAACTTGTCCTTGTTTGATAAATCCGAAATATTAAACTTTCTGAAATGTACACAAAGTATTTTATAATATGGGTTGTAATAATAGGTTTTTTTTTGCCAAAAGCCTAAGAAACTTATCCTTGTTTGATAAATACGAAATATTAAAATTCCTGGAACGTACACAAATTATTTTATAATTAACCATCATCAAATCCTCTTTTTACATTGTTCCCTTTTCCAAAATTAAAATATGAGCTAAAATAATGACGTCATATAATATTTTTTTACAGCGCATCTTTAATTTATAATCATTTTGCGCACCGATGCACACCTTGTATTTTAAAATATAAGCTTAAACAATGACGTCATATAATATTTTTTTACAGTGCTAATCACCACACGATTTTTTAACTGCTATAGACTGTTGTACATCGTTCCTCAGCGTTCCACAGTGAGTGATTGACTTGGGCTTTTATATTATACTAGGGGTTGTAGGGCGCCTAAGGCGCCCACACTGGCTTTAGGGCGCCTACGGCGCCCACTTTTTTGTCAAAACCCCAAGTAAATTATCCTTGTTTGATAAATACGAAATATTAAACTTCCTGAAATGTACACAAATTATTTTATAATTATAAATCATCAAATCCTATTTTTACATCGTTCCCTTTTCCAAATAAAGATAAAGATATAAGCTAAAGCAATGACGTCATATAATATTTTTTTACAGCACGTCTTTAATTGATAAATATTTTGTACACCTTTTTGCGCGCCTTGTATTAAATATAAGATCAAACAATGACGTCATATAAAAATTTTTACAGTACCAATCATCACACGATTTTTCAACTGCTATAGACTGTTGTACATCGTTCCTCAGCGTTCCACATCCAGCCAGCCAGTGACTTGGACTATTATATTATTTATATAAGTTGTTTTTCAAACGATCTTGTTGACACATTAAAGTTGCGAATGAAAATTTAAAATGTAACGTATTTTTGGTAATCCTTTTTAAATCCTATATATTAACTCGTGGCTTCTGCTTGATGCCTTGATTGTTTGCCGAAAAAACTTTGAATCGATTTTTAACCCACTTCCCCATATGCTAGCAAGCTGAAATTTTGTAGGCAGACTCGTGCCGACAATAAAAATGAGCCTTCAAAATTTCAGATCGATCGACTGTACTTTAATTGAATTAATGAATTTTTAGATTATCTCTATTTAACTCTATGTAGCACGTTAATTTTTGTGCTAGAGTGTCGCGGTGCATATTATATTGAACAACCTTTTTAATAATTTCCTGTCGTGCGGTGCGGTGCGTATTATATTAACGATCCTTTTTTAAAATATATTCACGATCTGTAAATGTAAATGCTAGTAATTGCTAATCTGTCGCACGGTGCGCATTATATTAAAATTGTTTATTTAACTCTTTTCCCGTGATCAAATCTAGCCGAAATTTAGCAAGCAGACTGTAGTAGAATTTTACTATAAATCCTTAATATATGAGACATAACTAACATTTTGGATTTTTGGATTGTCGTGCGATGCGTTTTATAATGAAGATACTTTTAGTTATGTCTCGTAAATAAAGGCTTTATAGTAAAAAAAAACTGCGGTTTTTTACGGGTTTTTTTTATTAGACCTTTTTCTATGATATAAATCTTTTCAGACCCCAGCAGGCCGATTTTGAAAGTTTCATTCAGCATTTATTTTAATGACTCTTGAAGAGCTTCAATTCTAATAATATCTCAAAGGGATAATTTTTTATGAAGTCCTGTAAGGAACATTTCTTTTCTGGCATAAATAAACGTCATTTGATTTTAAAGGACTTTGATAAACACTTTGCAAGACTTTGTTTATTCCTTTTATAGACTTTCGTAACCACCTTATATAATAAGAAGAAGAAGAAAGAAGAAGACATAAGTTAAGAAAACGAACAGTTTCATACATTTGTGTGTATATATATATATATATATATATATTCTCATTACTATCATTACTCAAATATTTTTATCCTCACAATATGGTTTCCATATAAGCTTAAACAAAAAAAAATGAATAAATATTAACATATTTTTAAAAATAATGTAAGATATAATATTATTATCTATGATTCATTGCACTTATTATTTTTTAATATCTTAATCTTACAACATCAATTGTCATCTGTTCAGCTGGCCACTTTTTTCCCACCACAATCAGAGCGGAGATCCAGGTAAGCATTTTGGGACAAACTCCTCAAGGCAGTAAAATTCTGGGGTGTCGTGGTAGCTGGGCCCACCGAATATCTTCACTCCCATGTAGTAGACCTCAGAGAAGATATGGCATGTCAGGTATCCGACACCTTCGCAGTCAAGACTGGTCCCCGGAAAGCTCATATCGATAATATCGCAAATACCATGGTCGACGACTGCTTTAAAAACGGGCAGACCGTCGCTAACGGACTCGGGGGCCCTCGTTGAAACTTCGTCTACTTTCTTTGTCTTCGGTAAATCCTCTTCCATCAATTCAACCCACTTGATAAGGACTCTTGAAAGACGAGGATAGTCTAAAAAGTTAAAGAAGTCCGACGCGCTGGGATTCGACTGGCTGGGTGTCAAATTGCGGAGCTCTTCCCCCAGAAGTGAGACGAGTTCGTCTTTGTAGTCATCTACAATATCGGCCAGCCTCTGTTTAAACTCGGAAGACGCGGGCTTTGAGGGGTCAGGGCTCAGATAATATCTCTTGCACGCGGTGTCTGTGTCATTTCTCAAGCCCAAATCACATGTTGCCCTATCGATTTGGTAAAAAACTCCCTGGAAAAAACATAGATATTGTCTTCTGTATTTTAAAAAATTCGCATAAAGCTTTTCAAAAAAATATTTCATAAGCAGAACTGCCCATGTACAACAAAGAATTCTTTATAAATTACTGTTAGCCTATTATGACGTTGTTAGCAGTCTGAATAATTCTGTAACGTACCCAATTTCTGAAAGTACTGGACTTTCCACTGGTGGGGTGTCTGAGGGGTCGGGGGTTAAGGTGGAGCAATGGATATTTACTTAGTTCAAAGTTTCGGGGGGGGGATATAGCTAGCGTATTCCATTTGAATGCAGCTTTAACTTGTCAAAACATTGGAAACACTTAACATTCACATGTGATGACTTTAGTGGTCACTTGATGGTTCCCTTTACAGATACCCTCACAGGGGTAGCAGATATCGTGAAATACTCACACAGTGGTAGCAGCTATCATGAATTACTCGCACACAGTGGTAGCAGATATCGTGAAATACTCACACAGTGGTAGCAGCTATCATGAATTACTCGCACACAGTGGTAGCAGATATCTTGAATTACTCCTACAGTGGTAGCAGATATCGTGAAATACTCACACAGTGGTAGCAGCTATCATGAATTACTCGCACACAGTGGTAGCAGATATCTTGAATTACTCCTACAGTGGTAGCAGATATCGTGAAATACTCACACAGTGGTAGCAGATATCATAAATTACTCACACAGTGTTAGCAGCTATCATGAAATACTGACAAAGTGGTAGCAGATTATGTGAAATACTAACACAGTGGTAGCAGATGTCATAAATTACTCACACAGTGTTAGCATATATCATGAAATACTGACACAGTGGTAGCAGATTATGTGAAATACTCACACAGTGGTAGCAGATATCATAAATTACTCACATAGTGGTAGCCGATTATGTGAAATACTCACACAGTGGTAGTAGATATCATGAAATACTCAGACAGTGGTAGCATATATCGTTCAATATTCACACAGTGGTAGCAGATATCATGAAATACTCACACAGTGGTAGCAGATATCATGAAATACTCACACAGTGTTAGCAGCTATCATCAAATACTCGCACAGGGGTAGCAGATATCATGAATTACTCACACAGGGCTAGCAGATATCGTGACACAGTGGTAGTGGATATCATGAAATACTCACACAGTGGCAGCAGATATCATGAAATACTCACACATTGGTAGCAGATTATGTGAAATACTCAAACAGTGGTAGCAGATTATGTGAAATACTCACACAGTGGTAGCAGATATCATTAAATACTCACACAGTGGTAGCAAATATCGTGCCGGGCACAAGAGGGTGTGAACAAATCTTTATAGAAAAAGGGCAACTGAAACGGGATGCTGCATCCATCTACGTCATATCTGTAGCACGTTTCGTTCTTGGTGTCTCCTTGCCCCGTCACCTCCACAGCTAGTGACGTCATCAGGACGGCAATGACATACAGCATGATGAATCTTTCTAGAATAAAATTCCGGATTAGTTCGTTTTCATTGTCATCGTTATGAAAGCAAATATATTAGGATTAAAATAAATATCAGAAACGTTTAAAAGCAGTTCTGCGCTCAAACACACACTTCATACACACTGACGTACACGTCTCGCGTGCACACACACACACGCACACACACAAAACGCAAACTTAGTTTCACAGCTATAGAAAGTGCGCCGTCTTCAGATAAACTGAGAATTTTCGTCACCCTAAACAGAGAACATGCCAGATAGCTGGAGAGACGTCCCTTTAGTGATCAAAAAATCAATAGTCTCTCGGAATCCATACCCACTTTTCCATCCAATATCAGTGCCACTACACACACGCGCACACACATGAGCGCACGCACACATGCACACTGACACAGTAACAATTATTACATTAATTTTTAGAAAATTTTAACTAAACATTTTCAAGAACCGCCAACTATTTTCAATTAAAAAAGAAAAAAAATGTCAAATACAAATAGACTCATACTGCTGCTGGGTCAGCAACTTAAACGCCCTGGCTACTGTTTAAGCATTCAGGCTCGAAATTGTTTTCTCATTAAATAATGTTAGACTATTCTACTTAAGCAAGTGGGTGGGGGCTTAGCGAGGCATGTTCAATGAGGGAAAAGGATTCATTGTTTAGGTGAATTGTTTTCTAGCACAAGCGTGTGAACAATAAGACTAATGTACAATATGGTTTAAAACTCACGCTTTTGAATAGTAAGACTAATGTACAATATGGTTTAAAACTCACGCTTTTGAATAGTAAGACTGGTGTACAATATGGTTTAAAACTCACGCTTTTGAATAGTAAGACTGGTGTACAATATAGTTTAAAACTCACGCTTTTGAATAGTAAGACTGGTGTACAATATGGTTTAAAACTCAGGCTTGTGAATAGTAAGACTAATGTACAATATGGTTTAAAACTCACGCTTGTGAATAGCAAGACTGAACTACAATATGGTTTAAAACTCAGGCTTGTGAATAGTAAGACTGATGTACAATATGGTTTAAAACTCAGGCTTGTGAATAGTAAGACTAATGTACAATATGGTTTAAAACTCACGCTTTTGAATAGTAAGACTAATGTACAATATGGTTTAAAACTCACGCTTTTGAATAGTAAGACTGGTGTACAATATGGTTTAAAACTCACGCTTTTGAATAGTAAGACTAATGTACAATATGGTTTAAAACTCAGGGTTTTGAATAGTAAGACTGGTGTACAATATAGTTAAAAACTCACGCTTTTGAATAGTAAGACTGGTGTACAATATTGTTTAAAACTCAGGGTTTTGAATAGTAAGACGGATTTACAATATGGTTTAAAACTCAGGCTTTTGAATAGTAAGACTAATGTACAATATGGTTTAAAACTCAAGCTTTTGAATAGTAAAACTGATGTAAGATATGGTTTATAACTCACGCTTGTGAATATTAAGACTGATGTAAACTTGAATTTCTCATTTCCAGGTCGTTGTTGTTTTTTTTTACTCGTCCCAGGATTCCGGGAAAATTTATTCCACTTCTCTACATCAAATTAATCCAATGAACTATATCTTTTTTTTATCAAATTATTATTTAATCTGTTGCTTGCCGATACATCTATAGATTTATGTTCTAAATTTGAGTTTTAACCTATGATTTTTCATCATTGAAAATTTCTTATATTCCTTTACAAGCTAGCAAGATAGAGATATAGCATGAGATATTTATTTGTATAATATATTTTCAGATATAAATTGGAACAGACTTTTCTCACATCGATTAGGTCATAAGTGACAACTAGAATTGTGGTACTTCTTAAAATAATTGAACATTTTGACATTTGGAAACAAAACAAAACTGTATTCTAATACATTATAATTTAAAAAGAATACTTTAAAACTATTTTTTTTAAACTGTAACAAATTGTAACGTATTTCACAGTCAATTGTTAATAAATATTTACAAGGATATAATGAATTATAATAATAAAACAACTTTACATGGCGTCACTTCTCTTAACCTCGCTTACGTGTAGTGCCACAGCTAGTGAATCCCTGGACCGTATCCTTTATGTCGGCTGTGGGGTAAATGCTCTATTTGCCAGAGGCCACGTTAACAAAGATATCAGACCTGGCCAACTTACCTCCTCTGACAGGGTCCACAGTCTTGGCGAGGAGTCATCGGCCAAAAATGATTCCAACTAGGGCTTAAAAAGGGTAAAGATTGAATGGCTCAAATGTTAATTAAAATAAACGCGGAATTTCCTTGAGGTGCTTGCGTTGATCTCTCTTTTGGGGTTAATTGCGCTTGATTATTAAATTAACAAATTAACGTTTCAATCAATACAGAGTCAGGTGGGGCCTTGGTCATCAACTTCCATAAGCCCGAGTCTTTTTGTGAGATAAAGTCAGAACACTCTTATAGTCAGTCCACATCTCGTAGCATCTTATTGAGTCATTCACACTTTAAATTTAAACTTCAATGTGTAATGTTTAGTAAGTCTACAAATATATAACCTATAAAGGTTGACAGCCATTACGATTCACCTGTATTTTCATTTGTGAGGCTGCCTGACCAGAACCAGTCGTAATGATATTTAATGTGTCATCTTAAAATTACGTACGGAAGAAAGAGTCGAACTTTTGCCTTTGTCTTCCTTGCTCTTGCACGTTCAATTTTCGGACAACCATTTTGTTTTTGGAGAAACACTTTATTTTTTGACAACCACTTTGTTTTTTGGACTATCACTTTGTGTTTGGACAATAAATTTCCGACCCAAATCGTGCCCACTCCCACCTGGCGTACCGATGGTCACGGGTTCGAATCCATGTGAAGGCAAGGATTTGTTCCCGGGGCCTAGGGCATCCCTGAGTTACCCAGCTCCGAATGGGTACCTAACACTAGTTAGGCGGCTGGGTAATGCGTGGAACCCTCATAGCCGTGGCCTGTGAACGCTGCATCACTTGCCAACAGATCATCTGTCATGGTCTGTGGACGCAATTATCTTTTTCATAGAAGGAGCGTCTGTATTGATGAGATAATATAAGATAAAAAAATCATTGATAATTTAATGATAATACAGTAGCTCATAATATGTAGACCGTGATTTCAACGCCCAATATTTGCAACTCATTTAATTTAAAAAGTGTTTTAAACTGTAAAACATTGCGTAACTGGCAAAATCAATATCTCTGAACAATTGCACCTTTACTTACCAAGAACTTAGTTATGGTTATTAAAGACGTCATATTTAGGATTTGCCAATTCTAACGACCTCTATCTTAACAACCCTTTCGTGATATCATGTATGGTGACATCATCTAACAGCAACAATTTTTTTACGGTTACTATATGATGCCATTGGATCCAGCATCAAGACGTTTGAACTCAATCTCTCACCCAAAGCCATGGGATCCAGTTACTATATGATGCTTAATTCGTTTTATTAATATTTTACTCATCCCTTCACTTAATTATTGTTTGAAACAAATGATCATCTGAAGTGAAATTTTTAGATGACAATACAGACACTATGTTAAAAATACCTTTAGCGTCCCATTGAACCGGTAAATCGATGTCCAAACAAAAGTCCACTGGCAAGGTTAAAATACTGTAGAGCAAAAAAGACTACAATTTCCAATCAACTTCTACCAGAGGCTTCACGAGGGTTGGTGTCACCCGGGGCGGTAGCCCATGGTGTCACCCCCTCACGACTTAACCCATAGAAATCCTCCGAGTTTTCCAGTGCCAAATAATGGGAACATACAGAACTTTACATGTTCGTGGCATCCCCCTGATGGTGTCACCCGGGGCGGTCCGCCCCCACCGCATCCCCCTAGTGACGCCACTGACTTCTACTATTTCCCAAAATATATACTTCTAGTACTGAATAGGCCTACTACTAGTGTTGTTAGTCCATCGCGATCGACGAGGAACATTCTCATCATATTAGTATGTAATGTGGCAAATGGTTGATGAGACAGACTTGCACTGTCAATTATTTTTTTTAATGAGAAAGATTTGATCAACACCTTTGAACTCAATCTCTCACCCAAAGCCATGGGATCCAACTCACTCTCTCACCAAAAGCCATGGGATCCAACTCACTCTCTCACACAAAGCCATGGGATCCAACTCACTCTCTTACCCAAAGCCATGGGATCCAACTCGATCTCTCACCCAAAGCCATGGGATCCAACTCACTCTCTCACCCAAAGCCATGTGATCCAACTCAATCTCTCACCCAAAGTCATGGGATCCAACTAACTCTCTCACCCAAAGCCATGGGATCCAACTCACTCTCTCACCCAAAGCCATGGGATCCAACTCACACACTCTCACCCAAAGCCATGAGATCCAGCATCAAGACGTTTGAACTCAATCTCTTACCCAAAGCCATGGGATCCAGCATCAAGACTTTTGAACTCAATCTCTCACCCAAAACCATGGGATCCAGCATCAAGACGTTTGAACTCAATCTCTCACCCAAAGCCATGGGATCCAGCATCAAGACGTTTGAACTCAATCTCTCACCCAAAGCCATGGGATCCAGCATCAAGACGTTTGATCTCAATCTCTCACCCAAAGCCATGGGATCCAGCATCAAGACGTTTGATCTCAATCTCTCACCCAAAGCCATGAGATCCAGCATCAAGACGTTTGATCTCAATCTCTCACCCAAAGCCATGGGATCCAGCATTAAGACGTTTGATCTCAATCTCTCACCCAAAGCCATGAGATCCAGCATCAAGACGTTTGAACTCAATCTCTTACCCAAAGCCATGGGATCCAGCATCAAGACCTTTGAACTCAATCTCTCACCCAAAGCCATGGGATCCAGCATCAAGACCTTTGAACTCAATCTCTCACCCAAAACCATGGGATCCAGCATCAAGACGTTGTCAGGACGGCTGGAGACGGGGTGTTGTGCAGTGGATGACCAGGACGTCCTATGTACCTCGTTATGCTCTTAGCGATCCACAATAATTTGCTGTGAATCGCCTCATCTAAACATGTTTGCACGTGTGTGTCATTGTTGCAACAGATGCGGTCTATGGTTAACAATATACTTGTACAACTTCAAGCGATGTCAGATGAAACAAAGACCACGAAGATGCATGGGCATTCAATGTTAGATTTCACCCCATTATGTGCGTTTAAATTTGAATATCTTGCTAACGAAAAAGAATGTAGAATAATGTAGGTAAATATGTTAATATGTGCTGAATAGGTACTCGAAAAATACTGCTGACTTATTTCTAATAGTGTTTTTTTGTTTTATTGCCCCATCTCAAGTAGACCACCCTACTCATCATTCTACCAGCTGTAACACCATCATCAAACTCGTCGCCATCCTCTTTGTGAACTACAAGTGTAAATAGATATACATATCGTATAATCTCATCTTGTCCTTATAACTATAACTCTTCTATTCCATCTGTCTTAGGCCTACATCATTTTTTTTAAGTTTACCGACAGTCCTTAAAGATCAATATTATTAGTATCAATATTATTTATATTATTATTGTTATTTGATAAAATAATTCATTTGCTCTAATTTTCTATGCGTAATACTTTTTGAAAAATATTTTATTCTAATTTTCTAATATTTAATCTGCCTCTGATAGTCTTTTTTTTATATATATAAAATGTGTTCACATTCTCAATCCCCCACCCTTTTTTTCACACACTTTTCGGTCTTACAGCTGCAGGCTAAAATTTGTCACTATCACTATCCCTCCTCGTATGAGTCCGAGATTTGTGACAGCTTGTGACAGGGGGGGTGGGAGTTAAAAATTGTCAAAAATAGCGTCACGTACTTTATGGACGGCCTCTATGGAAGTAAGTGTGTATTTACTATAATTTGTGTTTCCTTTGTTTAATAAAGCGCACGACAACCTGAAAAAAAAATTGTACAGCAAAATACATCAAATTTAATTATTTATTTTTGTCATGTTAACTTTTAAAACTGTTAAATTTCCCTTTTCTATTCGGGGAAACGAGGCCTTTGTAAAGTTAGTCAATACTCCTATTTTAGGTTAATGTCCAAAGTCAATATGTCAGGTCTTAGTGAGTACAACCAGTAACAGAATGAGAGTGCTTTCAAGCCCACCTGTTGTCAGATTTACAGCGTGGACCTGGCTTGTGTGTTAGTATTTTGTGTAGTTTTAATTTACATGGTAGCAAAAAAAAATTTAACAACGGAAAAGAAGCAAAAAAGAAAATAAAAGAAAACATGGAATAGAAAACAAAAGAATAAAATGTATGTGTGTGTCTTGTCATATATAGACGCTCCTGATACAGAAGATTATTGCATCCTAAGTCATGTTTTATTAGGAACTAGCGTATCACCCGTCAAAAATGACGGAAGTTTTCAAAATAAATACACATCAGATTAAAAAATAACGTAATACAGAACTTTCATTTATTTTTATTTAATTCATTTATTATCATATTGAACAATTGTATGCGGAACGTTCGAAAAGTGTTATTTTTGGTGTAGTTATTTGGTGCGCTGCTTTCTAAAATTAGAAAAGCATTACATTACAACCATACAGACGACGGTAATTATGTATATTGGTGTTTATTTTAATTACAATCAATTTACTGTAGGTTTGGTGTAGAGAGTGTGTGTACTTCGTCAATACTTAGAATGGCTTCAAGTTTCGCACGTAATCTCTAATGTTCCGTTTAAGTTGAGAATGTTCATTCCAGGATCTTCTACAAAATTTGGTATACATATGAGTTCAGCGGCAATATTTTTTATTATTAGAAAGCTCGCATGTAGTGTTAATTAAATTAATTAAATAGTTGTATTTGAGACTGACGTATTTCCTGCTTCATGTTTAAGTTTAATCTTTTTTGGCATATACATATACACATGCCTGTTGCACAACTGCATTTTTCAAGTTCACATATTAAATTGCTGTTAAACTTCGACCCGTGGCTTGAGTTGAATTTATTTAAGTAAGCTCCACCCCTCGACACATAATAGTAGAATGTGATATATATTAACATGGTACAGCGGTGGATTATTAGAATGGGATATGAACAATAGAAGAGAGGTAAAAGATATAGAGTTGGATATTAGCTAAATCAGAGAGGTAGAAGAATGGAATGGGATATAAACAATGGCAGAGAGGTAGAAGAATGGAATGGGATATTAGCTAAATCAGAGAGGTAGAAGAATGGAATGGGATATTAACAATGGCAGAGAGGTAGAAGAATGGAATGGGATATTAACAATGGCAGAGGGGTAGAAGAATGGAATGGGATATTAGCTAAATCAGAGAGGTAGAAGAATGGAATGGGATATTAACAATGGCAGAGAGGTAGAAGAATGGAATGGGATATTAGCTAAATCAGAGAGGTAGAAGAATGGAATGGGATATTAACAATGGCAGAGAGGTAGAAGAATGGAATGGGATATTAGCTAAATCAGAGAGGTAGAAGTAGAAGAATGGAATGGGATATTAACAATGGCATAGTGGTAGAAGAATAGAATGGGATATTAACAATGGCATAGAGGTAGAAGATTAGAATGGGATATTAACAATGGCATAAAGGTAGAAGATTAGAATGTGATATTAACAATGGCAGAGAGGTGGTTGAGTGGCATGCACGCTCGGCTAACGAATCGACGGTCACGGGTTTGAATATCCGTGAAGGCTGGGATTTGTTACTGGGACCAAGGGTGTCCCCGAGTCCACCCAGCTCCGCATGGGTACCTGACACTAGTTAGGTAAACACAGGCCGCTGGGAATTAAGTGGAACCCTCGTAGCCGTGGCCTGTGAATGGGTACCTGACACTAGTTAGGTAAACACAGGCGGCTGGGAATTAAGTGGAACCCTCGTAGCCGTGGCCTGTGAATGGGTACCTGACACTAGTTAGGTAAACACAGGCGGCTGGGAATTAAGTGGAACCCTCGTAGCTGTGGCCTGTGAATGGGTACCTGACACTAGTTAGGTAAACACAGGCGGCTGGGAATTAAGTGGAACCCTCGTAGCCGTGGCCTGTGAATGGGTACCTGACACTAGTTAGGTCAACACAGGCGGCTGGGAATTAAGTGGAACCCTCGTAGCCGTGGCCTGTGAATGGGTACCTGACACTAGTTAGGTAAACACAGGCGGCTGGGAATTAAGTGGAACCCTCGTAGCCGTGGCCTGTGAATGGGTACCTGACACTAGTTAGGTAAACACAGGCGGCTGGGAATTAAGTGGAACCCTCGTAGCCGTGGCCTGTGAATGGGTACCTGACACTAGTTAGGTAAACACAGGCGGCTGGGAATTAAGTGGAACCCTCGTAGCCGTGGCCTGTGAATGGGTACCTGACACTAGTTAGGTAAACACAGGCGGCTGGGAATTAAGTGGAACCCTCGTAGCCGTGGCCTGTGAATGGGTACCTGACACTAGTTAGGTAAACACAGGCGGCTGGGAATTAAGTGGAACCCTCGTAGCCGTGGCCTGTGAACTCAATAATCTTCTGTATATAAGTAGCCTCTGTATAGACAAGACAAACTAGAATGGGATATTAACAATAGTAGGGAGGTAGAAGATGTTAAAAGAATAATAAACAAGTAATATCAATAATGTTCTTTGTATTCCTTTTGAAGTCATAATTATGTTTTTAAACAGGTTTTATTGTATTTTTATAAGAAAATAATCACCATCAGAAAACATAATCACATAATAGCAAAAAGAGTGATCATTTTTTCACATATTTTATCTGATCTGCGTACAGAGAAAATGAGATTATTTCTATTAACAACATTTGTAAATGAAAATCAAGAACACATATTTTTGAACATTTTAAGTTTCTATTTCAATCCGTAGCAATGTAAAAAAGATTTTAAAAAACATGTTTTTAAACTGATTTTATCACAAATGGGGATTAATATTAAAATCTTGACATTGCATGAAATAAAGTGATCTATTCTCATAATGTTTGAATAGGGCAAAGAGGGCGAGAGTAGGACTAAGACATCTTAAACTTGAGTTGACTTGCAGGACTCAAAAACTTTGTTTCTTTTTTGCACTCCAACATAAGAAAAGTGTAAAAATATTGTTTACCTGGAATCAAGAAAAGCAACAAGTTCCCTTGGTTGGTTTATTGAGTCCTAAATATTTTTTTTATGAATACAAAAGTATCAAAGGTAATGAATTTGTACCAACATGAAAGTACTGAACTGTTACCCACCACAAAGTACTGAATAATCACCACAACGGGACTTAGCTTCTCATTCACCAACTTACTTGATTGCTGATCTTGTATGAGACAAAGAACTATTGCCAACATTAATGAATAAATTATACAGAATCAAAACATCATAAATAAAAATTATTGGTGGAAAAGCAGATCAAAATTTTTGGGGTTTTTTTGCCAAATGATTTGAAAATCAAGCTCCACAATCAATTTCATGTAACAATATCACAGAAAAACATCTGAATATGCTAAACATTGTATACTCCACCAGCTAAAACACACATCAGAGCAACAGTCTGTTGATTGCACAACAGTGACAAGATACACAATTCATCTTTAAATTATTAATACTGATTATGACTCTGAATAGACTTCTTGGAAAACAACTTTGAAAGTATTCATAGGAACAGGGTAAGAGAGACAGTAATCATGTTTAGGTAGAAGAATAGGAAGGGAAGCAAGGAATAGTTACGGTAAAAGCAAAATATATTATCTTTGTTAAAAAACAAGTAACCTGTCGACAGGACGCCTTTCAGCTGTCCACTTGGATATAAAAAAACAACAACTCAGATATATTTTACTTCTTAGTAAACACATTTCTGTTAGTCTTTGTTAGTTTGCTGAATTAGGCTTTGTTCTTGATGAAACTTTCATTACTTCCCTTTGCTCTTACCCCCCTTGGTTTAAAATTTCTTTGGACTCAAAATGTATACATTGTACTTGTATTTTCTAAACAATAAGTTTATTGGTGTCAGTAAAGAGCACAAACAAACTTCTGATTATAATGATCAACTATATAGTCAAGTTCTTGAGCTGATTTTTCTCAGTCCGTCCAACCCACCACCAATCCAATGTATGGAGTCCAAAATAAAAAATACAGAGTATGGAGATGTGCAAAGCAAAACTTGACTTTCCTTCTCAGTCAAACAGAAAACAAAAAAATTGGTACAAAACTTGGTAAAGCAACACCTAGAGATGAGATATCCCAGATTTAGTTGCCTTTAAAATTTTAAATAACATAGTTGGCTTTGTGTATACATACAAGGTTAAGACTCAAAAACTTGCTTAAAGCTGTGACATTACAATTTAAATATCAAAACCAAAATAAATAAAATAAAAGGCACTGTGTGAGAAAGAAATTTCACCAGTATTAGAAATAAAATGTTATTCTCTATTGTATATTAGAGACAGTATATTTAAAATATAAATAGAATGTTTTTCTTAATTGTTTTTTTTTGTAGTGTTTCTTAATGTGCTGCAAAATCTTGACACCATTATCTTTAAACAGTTAATTAGTAAATAAGGTTAAAATAAAGTTTTAAATGACTTGACTTGTAAAATCTCTGAGATAATTTTAAAATTAATAATGTGGCTAACTAAGATTCAACTACAACTGTTTCATGGACCCGTTCCTTCACTTGACCACTCTCATCCACAACAAAATTTGAATTCTTGTACTCCATTAAATTCTTTTGTCTCATGGCAGACGTCAGGTGGTACAACTGAGAATAAAAATCTGGGAGGCGGCTGGTTTTGGCCAGGTCTGCAAGCTCATCATTGTATGTGAATTGTCTGCCCCCCATCGTGTGTGCATGCCTGTGAGGCAGCCCCTCCTGAAGACGTGCGTTGTAATCCGCATCGATGTCTTTGTCCATCTCTTCTTTGCCTGGCAAGGTTAGCGTCCCATCCAGGATAGATCTATATGGGAAAGAGAAAAAAATTATGAATTGTATCACAAGATTTAAAAATACAAAGGTGGGATAGACGTATGGTAATGGATACATAGAGTCGGACCACTTTATTTTAAAATGTAACATGGCTGTAAATGTATCACATGTAAGTTAAATATTTGTTTTAAAATTAAGATTCCCATATAAAACAATGTGAATTGCATTAAGACTAGTTTTAAGTTCAACAAAAAAAAGATTTCTAGTAATAAATTAAAAGACATACAAAATGTGTGTAAATAAAATAATAAATATGCTTCAATTATATAGATTATTTAAAACTGTAAATGTTTTGGCAAATACCTTCATCAAAAGGGGAAAGAAGACACAACAGTTATTTAAAAATTGTAAATTAGCTCACCCTTTTTAGAGTCAACGTACCAAATTCATTTATTTTTCATCTTGCTTTGATTTCTAACCACATAATATCATAACAAAACCATCACAAAAACTAAGTCTCTAGATAATTTATCAACCATTCAAAGAAAATGTCATAATGATAAAAAAATCTATCATCTTCGCTGAATGAGATCTTTAAAAATGCTGCAGTGCGTTTGGCGTGGAATATTTTATTTTGATGACAACCATAATTTAAATAAATATTGATGCAATAAATCAGAAATGCAACAGGTGGTGTTATATTAAATGAGTTCACAGGCATGTAAAATGTATGCCCATCCTAAAACAAAGTGAGTGAGAGTGGTTACACACAATTTGTGATTCTTTATAAATATATGTTAACCTAATAACTTTAGTAAATGAATGGTGGGGGGAGGGGATATTTCTGTCAGTTATATTTGGTGAAAGGTCTCTCTCTCTCTGAGCTGCCAAACAATGGAATTCTCTACCATTACACATTGGCAGTATTCCAACAAGGGCGTTCAAGACTGCACTAAAGACATCTCTTCAAACTTTATTTTCAAAATTAATCAAACAACGTTTCCTCTAACGATAAACATAGCTTATGTGTACCGTAGTGTCATTTATGTGGTTGTTGGAATATAAATGTTTATTGAATGCATTGATACTTACATGTTTGTTATTATTTTTATGTAAAGCGCTGTGAGCCCAGTTTCTTACTGGGGTACAGCGCTATATAAATTATCAACTTATTATTATTAATATTGTTAGTCAATCTTAATACTCTAAAACATTTAGCTCTGAATATTTGTTTAAACTTTTAATTGATTGAACTTTGGACCTGATCAGATTTATTAATCCTCTTAATTGTTATATAGCAATCTTTCATTGTAATTATTCCTGTCCATGATTCTGTTAAATTGACTGTAGATTGTAAACATTAGATTGTAAACAACATTAGTCACATGACTAAATAAGTTTCAGTACGTACCTTACAAAACGAACCTGAACATCAAACATGGGGAAAGGTAGAATGACTTTGCTGATGCCAACAATGGCCATGGTTGGGTAGTTGGTGTTGACCAAGTGTTTGTAAAGGGGTGTCACTCTGCCGTCATCAACACTGATGCCACATTCAGGGGAGAGAAAGTCATACTCATAGCAATATCCAGTGCACAACAGTAAAATGTCAGCCCTGACAATGCTGTTGTCTAGAAATTGAACCTCAGATCCAGAGACCAGCTTTATGCCAGCTTTCTGAAGAACATTTTTTGGCAACTTGGTCGTCAGCTGAGGTTTATTATGGCTGAGGTGCACCTGAAATGTTGTGGCATGTCATTATTGAAAAAAATGGAGTAAATTTCTATAATAAATAATTATACAAACAAATTATGTTACAAATACTGACTCACTGGTTAATTCAAGCCTCATAGGTAGTGTAATATCAACAATAAAAAATATATATATACAAATACTTCTATTTATACAAGTCATAATAAAGACAAAGTCCTGTTAAACATGTACGCAAATGACAAAAGCACTGTCCTGGAATTTAAAATAATTGCATATTCAAGATGTAAGAGAGCATAGATCCATTTATTTATATAAAAAACTTTGCTTCTTTGAGACTAAACTTTCCACCAATAAGATCACATCAACTTCAAATACATACTTTTTTTGCCACATGTGACAACTCCAGGGAAATATCCTGTCCGGAGGATGCCGCACCCAAAAGTACAACAACTTTGTCGCTGAAGCTTTCTGGTGTCCTGTATTCATGACTGTGTAGAACTTGACCAGTGAATGTTTCAAGGCCAGAAATGATGGGTATATTTGGCGTAGCGTAATGCCTGAATTAAGGTCAGATGTTATTTAAATATCTTTTATCACAAATAAACTCCTCGAAAATGGCTTTTAATAGAAGTCTAGAAAAAAATATATATATAATTTTAAATTCATAAAAAACAAACTGCCTCTACATTACTTTGTAATAGGATAACGTATCTGAGAGGTGCGTGTGGAAGTAGTATGTAAAATCATGAAATTTAAACATTTTTAATTCATTTCTTTAAAATAATATTCATAATTATAATATCTGTAGGTGTCTTATATAAATTATATATTAGTCCAAAATGCTATGATAAGGATGAAAACATTGAAACATGCAAGGGTGTTGGGACACACATCTGTCGACTACACAAAATATATCAATTTGTTTAAGTTTACCCACCTCTTACCAAAGAGCAAAACTGTATATACTGTACACCTAGTTAACAGACTCAATTAAGTTCTGAATATAAAGTGATGTAGGGAAAGGGGAGAGATTTTTCTTTTAATATTAAGGAGTGACATTTTTGGCATTTGGCAGATTTTTTTTTACTGAAAGAAGAGCATCAAAAAGTTTGGCTCGCCCCAGCCTGCACTCACTAACACTAGCCGTGCCCCTGTGGACAACAACACATTTTTATAAGACAGTTTTCAGTAGAGCTAATGAATTTAGAAACACCACTTTCACCCCAACATAAAATGTAACTGGATTTGTTCCCTGCTGTTAAACATTGTTTTTTAATTTTAAAAAGTTTTGATGTTTTGTCTAGACATGGCGAAACCTTTATACCTTTTCATAACCAAGAAAATGTCTCAAATCTGATTGTACAATTTAGGGCAGATGCCAATGTTGTGATCAGACATAAAACCAATAACCCACAAGCCTAGTCCACCCATACCCCCGAAGGTTTGGAATTATATTGCTGCAGCTCCTGTGAATTAAAACGTCTTTTGTTCTTCTTATAAAAGAATTACCAACTTACCCATTGCATATTATGACAGCATCATAAATCTGGGTCACTTCCTCTTCTTGGTTCAGAACATTGCATGTGGTCACTGCCCACTTTGATTTGAATTCACTGGCCTCATCCACAAGAGGTTCAATCCACTTCACAACGGTCAGAAACTGGATCACAAATATTATTTGGCTTTATTAACTAGAAAATAAAATTTATCAAAGATTAATGAAACTAACATAAATATTGGTTTCCGTTCTAATTATAGATACTAGTAAATAACAACTGCATGGTTAAGAAGTGTAGAAATCATGTGAGCTCTTTAAAAATACCTTTATATATTGTGACAAATTGAAATGATGTGTGTAGTCTTCCAAATATTTTTGTACATCCTCATGTCTGACAAATGAGGGCAGGTCTTTGGGGAATGGATAATCAGGGAAAGCCATGCACTCAACTGGGAGATTGGTCCTGGAAATGTTTTTTTAGGAGTCTTTTTTAAAATATAATTAAAGAAAGTCACATTTTACAACATAATAAATAAATAAATAATTGCTAATCAAACTTGTTTGAACACCTCCACAGTAGTCAAGAAATAAAGTCTTTAGGCCTATGAGTAGGTAAATTAACCAATACAATGACACTACAATACTCCACCCTTATAATCCCAATATCACACCACCATAGTACTCCACCTTTAAGTAGGTAAATTAACCAATACTACGACACTACAATACTCCACCCTTATAATGCCAATACTACGACACTACAATACTCCACCCTTATAATCCCAATACTACGACACTACAATACTCCACCCTTATAATCCCAATACTACGCCACTACAATACTCCAGCCTTATAATCCCAATACTACGACACTACAATACTCCACCCTTATGATCCCAATACAAAGACACTACAATACTCCATCCTTATAATCCCAATACTACGCCACTACAATACTCCACCCTTATAATCCCAATACTACGCCACCACAATACTCCACCTTTGAGTAGGTAAATTAACCAATACTACGACACTACAATACTCCACCCTTATAATCCCAATACTACGACACTACAATACTCCACCCTTATAATCCCAATACTACGACACTACAATACTCCACCCTTATAATCCAGCATTAGACCTACGTCCCAAATAGTACACTCAAATATTTTGACTAGTCAAGGACTAATGCTATTCTACTAACGACACTGGAATAGCTATCTCTGAGAATGATCCACTTGAGTTGGGATCTCACTGGTTGTGTGTTTTAATTGCCCAAATTTCTTATGTGGAATCTCTTTAAAAGCTTTGCGATCTTTCTGAAGCTTCAATTCTTTTGATTTAAGTTTGAGAAATCATGTCCTTGCCACAAGTTTTGAAAGAACTGATAGATGATGAAACATCACATGTCAATGTGAAAATGAAGATGATAGTGATATTGACTGTTTGATAATTTATTAATGACAACAAACCTAAGGTTCTTGTACATACTGGAGTGTACCTGTTGCCCATATTCATCTTTGCCTATGCACTCAGTGTAGTGCCAGGTACCACCGACTTGCGGTGACTTTTCAAAGCATGTCACAGCAAACTGAACCTTATCACCAGACGGCCCGTGGGATGTCAGTTGTCTAAGAGCACACAGACCAGCAGCCCCTGCACCAACCACTGCAACTCTTATATTTGTTGTCATGTTTTTAAACTGAAAACAAATCATTAGAAGAGATAATAGATTGATTGGGAGTGGATACATTAGGACTCATTAGTTCTAAGTACCTTCATTATGACTTACGATACATATCATGACACATGAAATGATAATATGAAACAACTTCTGACTAAAATAACTTCTACTCATCTCACTGACTGACACAGTCAGTAAGAGAGTCACATTACAGACTGCTAGAAGTTTAAGTTCAGTTACAGATTTTTAAAAGTTAATACAGTGTTTATTTAATGGGACGCCATTTAATGACAAAAATGAATCAATAGACAATGGTCAATGGACAATGGATGAATGAATGTAAAATGTAATAATTAGGCTGTTTGTATTAGTATTAGGCATTGCCAGTATTCAGTAGGTCTTATAACTAGTTTCTAATCATCATCAGTCTCGTGACCGTTGCGGTCGTTGGGGGGAGCGTATGGACACATCAAGATACAAGGATCTCCACATTTGCCTATCTTGAGTGGCAGCCAATAATTCATTTAATCTCGTCCATTCCTTTATGTTGTCAAGCCAACTTTTCCGCTGTCGACCTTTTAACCGGCCCTCTGCTACAGTGCCTTGAAGGATGATTTTTGTCTGGGTATCATATCGCAGCACATGACCAAACCATGCCATCTTACGTCTCTTAATTGTTGTTATAATAGTTTCTTGATGACCCGCAATAGAGTTTATTCTGTCCCAGACATATTATTAATTGGTCTTGTGTTCTAGATAAGAGATCTGGAGAATTTTTCTCATGCATTTGTTTTCAAATGCCTACAGCTTGCTTTCAGTGGTTGCCAATAGTGTCTAGGACTCACATCCATAAAGGCAATAAAGGACAATAGTTTTAACGAGAGCTCTGTAAAGCTTGAGATTTGTTGGAAGGCTAGTACTAATGTTTTTGCTGTTCCATATTAGTAATCCATCAGTTTTAGTACGTATGTTATTTCGCTGCGAATTTTAATTTTCTCGTGAGAACTTTCGTTTTTAATTTATTAAATGCATTTATATATGCTATATTTTAGCTATTATAGCGCTAATTAGTAATTAAGTTGTTTTTAATTTATAAGGCTTTTTTCGGCCCTTGACGCTACATAATCGGATTAGGATACATCCATTTTGTTTATCTAGCACCCTGCTGGCCAGATTTTTTTTACCTCTAACGACCCATGCTAAAATAAATTTACTGACTGAAGATGTTTTTTAAAAAGTTTCATTCATCTAATTTAATGTTCTTAGAAGTTAAATAAATATTTTAATGAAAATTTCATTTTTTATTTGTTACTAGATGTTTGATTCTTATTTTGTTTGTTCGTAAGTGAGAAAATTTCATTTGGCATCTTACTCCAATTATGTCATGTAGCGTCAAGGGCCGAAAAAGCCTTATCAATTAAAAAGCCTACAAATTAGCACTATAATAGCTAAAATATAACATCTATAAATGCATTTAATAAATTAAAAACAAAAGTTCTCACAAGAAAATTAAAATTCACTGTGAAATAATATGTGCTAAAACTGCAGGATTACCTCCATATTTTGCTTAACTTCGTAATTGCTGTCATTGCCAATCCAATTCGAGCCCAAGTTTCAGCTTCACACTTATTTCTAATAAAACTAATAACTATAAGTATAAGTATAAGCAAAGTAAAGCCTAGGCCTAGGTCTAACCTAACACTAACTCTAAGCCTAATATAATCAGCCTCAAATAATGCCCGGTAATGTAACATTATTTTATCATATTATTTTATTTTTATATATTATATAGTTTTTAGTTTTTAATATTAATAATAATATCATTTAATTATATTTATATACTAATATAATATTATTATATATTATATATTCACTCACTCAATACTAGTCAATAGGCGTCAATAGTAAATCAATAGGATAGCAATTGGTTGAATTGGCAAGGCCTGGTCAGCCTAGCCCTAGTGCCTAGTTAATAACTAGTAACTAGTTAATTATTTTTACAATTTTAAGTAAATAAAACTTTACTAATTTTAAACTTTACTACCATAATTATAATTAAATAATAAATAATCATAAGCCATAGCCATAAGTCAGACACTTTATCTAATATTTTCAATAAAAATTATTTTAGTATTGAGCAAAAAGAGCATTATAACATTAGCTTCATTAGTTTAATCATTAGTTTAGTATAATTTAAATTAAATTTACTACAATTATACTGTATAATCCTTATTACAGGCATTAGGCGTTTCAAAGAGAAAGTAGTTGGACATTGTTAGTAGTCTACTTACCGAGATCAAGGATTTTTAAAATAAAATATAAAATATTAGTTAAATCAGTGTTTAGCTCTGCTCTGCTAAGTATGAAAAATGCGGGGAGAAAAAACGACCATACATGTTTAGGTTTGAAAAAGACAACACAATTAATATAGCGCTTCTGTCTTCTTAGGCAAAATAAACTAGGGCTGTGGAAATTTACGAGTAATTTCTCGATTAATCGTTAACAATTTTAACGATTAAAAAATTTTAACGATTAATCGACCCACCACTTATAAATGTACTGGAAGTCAAAAAGTAAAATATTTCGGCCGATAAATATAAACTAATTTCCGGATGATTACAAAAACATTTTGGTTTTAAAGTATTTACTGACGTGGATGTTCAAAATGTTGATAAAAGTTATTGTGTCCATTGAGAGAAATCGTTTGCCAACCATGCAATGTTCCCTATAAGTCTAAGCTTCGTTGGTGGTGTGCAAAGTTTTAAAAAAAACTCGTGTGCAAAGTTGCACAACATCCATTTTTTGTGCAATACTTACCAAATTTGCTGCGTGGTGATTCTAAACTCCTGCGTGGCGTCGGTCAAATATCTGCGCAGCCAAGCTGCTTGCGGGAAAAATTGTTACCATTGTTCTAACCCTTCGCTTACATATCGCCTGCAAACCAAACATCCACTGCAGTATCAGAAACTTCAACTGAGACAATCTAAAGCTATGTGAACGATTGTTCAGCTCGGCTGGTTATATTGTCAATAAGACCCACTCATCACTTGAACTAAAATAATGTCAATACACTAATTGTCTGTTTGCGTGGTCGTTAAAAGATGTCATATAAAGAATACATTCCAGTGTTATTTGATTTTCGACAAGTACGTTTAATAAATGTTCTTCGTGACACCATAAATTTCAATTTTTGGCTTTAATCGAAATTAACGATTAATTAATCGTTAATTTTTCAAAAAGATAACTATTAAACTTAAATTAATCGTTAACAGCCCTAAAATAAACCTTTCACCTCGGCAGAAAATACGAAACAGCGAAATAAACCTTTCAGTCTTTCTGTAATTGTTATAGGCAAGCGTTATTCACACAGCTGTGGGAATATTGCCTAGCGTTGTTCCAACATCCAAGAAATGTGACAGTTATACTGACTTTAAATTAGAAGCATACTTTTCCAAAAGCTACATGTCGTTAGGCTAATAGCTATTGATTATTGTATTTAATTCTTAAATAGGCTCATTAAATTATTAATATAGCCTGTACATGAACATCATTATTAATTTTGATTATCATAATAATTACATTAGTTTCCCAGAAGAATGTGGGCATTTAAAGTATTACTAATAGTTTTAATAATAAATTGTTTTTACCTCTTTTTGTGTTACCTTTTGAGGAGAAAAAAAACTATTACTGGTATGTAGTTATTAAACGTCTATTCTTAGTACAGTCATTTTCCTATCTGTTGAAGTCAGTCATAAAACGACTTGACGTTTTCTAGCCATCGCCCTCTCCCCCCGGTAAGATAATGAAATATATTTATATGTTAATAATATGATAATATCTAATTTATTATTACTGATAATTATAATTATTTATGTACCATTGCTTGATGACATCTATTGGTGTGTTTGTGGAATGTGGAAGTTATCAAAATAATTAAAATGTCATTTTAAACGTGTTTCAAGTGACTGGAATGTTATTCTATATATATAAAAATCAAAGTAGCCTATGTATGTATGTTTGTCCTTTATAGCAGACTAAACCATTCATCCGATCACCATGAAACTTTTTGGAGACTCTTACGCTAGTACGCTCTCAGGATGGTAACTGGCAACTTTTTTTTTCAAAATGTAACACTTATGGGCCTGGGGCCCATAATGTGATTTTTTCGTATATGAGCTATATAAAAATTAGTTAAAGCGATAGCTACTGGGTGAATTGATGGATCTTAACCAAACTTTGCATAAAACAACTTAGTACCCAATATTGTATTAATTTAGGGCAATGATTTCCTAATGTCCATTCCTTCGGGGGCCCAAAATGTCTTTCTTCATAAACGGTTAAGATTTTAGTTTCAAATTCATTTCTGAACGATCTTGAGATATATAAATAAAATATCCATTAAGAAATTGAATGAATTGAACAGGTGTTTTGAACTTTATATCTTGCACTAAATGGGCCCTGGGTCCCTTAATTTTTTTTTAATTTTTTTTAATTTTTTGTTGTTGTTGTTGTTGTTGTTGCTTATATGAGCTATATAAAAATTAATTTATGCGTTAGCTACTGAGTAAATGAATTGATCTTAACCAAACTTTGTATACAAAAACTTGGTAGCCCGTATTAAAAAACTTAAGGGCACTAAACTTCTAATGTTAATTTTTCTTCGGGGTCGGGGGCCCCAAATGTATTTTTTGTATACTCTAAGATATACATTCTTACTAAATTTTTAACGAGCTTGAGAAATATATCCATGATGTAACTAAATTTAAATGAACAGGTTTTCGAAATGTACATCTTGAACCGAATCGGGCCGATGGCCCCTTAATGTCATTTTCCCCCTACATTAGCTATATATAAAATTATTTTAAACATTAGATAATGAGAAAATAACTGGAGTTTGACCAAACTTAGTATATAAAAAACTTAAGAGCCTATATTAAATTAGGCTACTGTAGGGCACTGAACTCCTAATGTCCATTCCCTCGGAGCTGTGGGCCCCAAATGTTGAGAAATATATCTTGAGTACAATGGCAATTTTAAAAAAAACTAAATTGTCACTCACTGAGCCCAAGGCTCTTAATATCGTTTTTTCTTCTGTAGCTTTTTAATTATTAATTTATTCATCTGTTTGCTATAAAACTTGGACTTTTTTTTTCAAACATCCGTGAAGGTTTCTTACTTAATTGTTTTTTAAAACATACCACTCATTGGTTTCTTTAAATGTATTCATTTTTAAATCCCTTATATTAACTTCGCGGCCGTCTCTGTCTGTCGTCATCTCATCATCTCATGGGCGGGCGGAAAAACAAAAGTCGAAAATGGCCCACTTCCCGTGATCCGATCGAGCTGAAATTTGGCAAACGGGCCCGTCTGACCTAACAATGCATCGTATCAAAATTTCAGATCGATCGAACGTACCGTAATCAAATTAATGCATTTTTAGTTTATCCTTATATGAGGTATGTAACTCAAATTCACGGTTTGTTATTGTTTTTTTCCACGTGAGTTTGAGTTGACGCTTAGACGTCGACCGTCGTGCCGACACCCCCTCACGACCCATCCCCCGTTAAAAGACAGGGGACATCACTCGGTGTCAGTCCGTAAATATTTGTGGCGTTGAAACATAATCAATACTTTTAATTATGACTAAAATATAAGAGATTTATAGTAGAAAACTTTGTTTTTACGGGTTTGTTTTATTAAATCCCTTATATTAACTTCGCGGCCGTCTCTGTCTGTCGTCATCTCATCATCTCATGGGCGGGTGGGCGGAAAAACAAAAGTCGAAAATGACCCACTTCTCGTGATTCGATCGAGCTGAAATTTGGCAAACGGGCCCGTCTGACCTAACAATGCATCGTATCAAAATTTCAGATCGATCGAACGTACCGTAATTTAATTAATGCATTTTTAGTTTATCCTTATATGAGGTATGTAACTCAAATTCACGGTTTGTTATTGTTTTTTTCCACGTGAGTTTGAGTTGACGCTTAGACGTCGACCGTCGTGCCGACACCCCCTCACGACCCATCCCCCGTTAAAAGACAGGGGACATCACTCGGTGTCAGTCCGTAAATATTTGTGGCGTTGAAACATAATCAATACTTTTAATTATGACTAAAATATAAGAGATTTATAGTAGAAAACTTTGTTTTTACGGGTTTGTTTTATTAAATCCCTTATATTAACTTCGCGGCCGTCTCTGTCTGTCGTCATCTCATCATCTCATGGGCGGGCGGGCGGAAAAACAAAAGTCGAAAATGACCCAATTCTCGTGATTCGATCGAGCTGAAATTTGGCACACTGACCCGTCTGACCTAACAATGCATCGTATCAAAATTTCAGATCGATCGAACGTACCGTAATTAAATTAATGCATTTTTAGTTTATCCTTATATGAGGTATGTAATTCAAATTCACTGTTTGTTATTGTTTTTTTCCACGTGAAAGTTTGAGTAGACGCGTTGAGGCGATCCATCGAAGCACCGCGGCGCTTTTGTTTACATTTTACGTCTCACGCTGAGCTCGGTCAAGCGAATCGGTGACCAGACTTTTCCCCTCTCACCCTCCCCCCCCCAGGGTTATTAAGCAAACTTGAGTTAAGACAGATTCAGTCTGTAAATGTTTGAAAATAATCAATACTGTTAGTTATGTCTCGTATATAAGGGATTTATAGTCAAAAACTTTGTTTTTACGGGTTTGTTTTATTACTGAGATCGTTGCAACGCACGACGGGTCTGCTAGTGTTTATAAATTTTAACAAGAACCTGAGCGAACCTGCATACCATTAGCCATTAATATCATGGAATTAGCTGTTATATAACTATTATTAACTGTTCCATTGCATTCAACTTTATATTTTCATTCTATATATTATGAAGTACCTGTATTAACTTGCAGTTGTCATGGAAAGAATTTTACTATAGTTGGACCAAACTCTGTACCAATTCATAGTAAGCTAATTATTATTCTTCCCAAAAGCCATTAAAGTTAATTAAAGCATGCAAAACCGTAATACTGTATAGGATGAGAGGGAGTGTCTGTAACTGTAACAGAACAGATAACACTGGCATGGGTGAAAATAATAAAATGTTTCATGTGAAATGATAAGTAACATGAGTATGATCATGCAGGAAGAGAATGAACAATTAACGTCATCGAGAGAAAGTGTGAACAATAAAAACGCAAGAGACTTTATTCCAAATGTGCCTATAGTCTTAAGTTTTTAGCATTTACTGTGGCAACAGGCAGCATCAAAGAAGAATCTGTAAAACTAGCATATGCCTATATTATATATATAGGTCACCGCTTTCCACATAAAATAAACTCGCTAAATAGATCTAAATGGTTTTTAATTAAATGTTGATTTATGAATTACATTCAAAAATCGCAATTTCATAAACACATGTAAAATATTAAATCAAATGCATAGTGTAAAAATTGAAATAACATAGTTTAAACGCATATCTCATATAGAAAGCTCAGTTGGTGTTTGTGTGTTTGTTTGTTTGTAACCCGTAAAATGCAAACAAAAACAGATGGCTATATAGAATTACGTAGAGATAAACTAAAAATGCATTAATTTAAATTAATTTCAATCGATCTAAAAATTTTGATACAATACATTCTTAGGCTTTAAAACCGGGCGAAGGGGGGAGGGGGTGAACATCGATGGGTGGCGTGAACTCAAGTTGCACGCAGACGCCGAACAATAACAAACTGTGAAATTGAATTACCTATAGTTATATAGAACTAAACTAAAAGTGTATTAATTTAATTACGGTACATTGGTTTGATCTGAAAATTTTGATACAATGTATTGTTAGGTAACTCGAGTCTATGTGCAAAATTTCAGCTCGATCGCATCACGGGAAGTGTGTCATTTTTAAATCCCTTATATTAACTTCACCGCCGGTCGTCTTATCATCTCATGGGCGGGCGGAAAAACAAAAGTCAAAAATGACCCACTTCCAGTGATCCGATCGAGCTGAAATTTGGCACACGGACCCGACTCACCTAACAATGCATCGTATCAAAATTTCAGATCTATCGAACGTACCTTAATTAAATTAATGCATTTTTAGTTTATCCTTATATAACGTTTGTAATTCAAATTCACGGTTTGTTATTGTTTTTTTCCCACGTGAGGGTTTGAGTTGACGCGTTTACGTCGACCGTCGTGTCGACACCCCTTCACGTCCCATCCCCCGTTATTAAAGACAGGGACATCACTCGGTGTCACTTTGTAAATGTTTGTCGCGTTGGAACATAATCAATACTTTTAGTTCTGTCGCATATATAAGGGATTTATAGTCAAAAACCTTGTTTTTACGGGTCTTTTTTATTTACTTTTGTTTTTCCACCCTCCCAGGGGCGTAGCTAGGGGGGTGGGGCGGTCCGCCCCGGGCGGCACTCATTTAGGGGCGGCATTTTTGGGCATTTCCGACAACCGTCCTTTTTCTTTTGAAGCGGGAAAACCAAGGTAAAACAAAAAAATTCGTAATTCAGAGTCTTAGTTAACGGATTCGCACAACATTTGTTTGATTACATAGTGAATATTATAATTAACGCAAAACCGTTCAAAAAATTTTAATCGCTCAAAAAACGTATCCATTTGTTTGGAAAACTAAGCGTTATAAGTCACAGATGACGCTTTTATAAGAAAACTACCCAAAAAACACATTACCGCTGGGCCGAGTAATGTGTGTTATTAATATCGCCACGACAGTTTTTACGTGGAATTTCGACATTCGCAGAATGATGCGCGAACAAGTACCTACAAGTACAAGGCATGGTGGTTCAAATATTGTGTTAACTTGCAAGTAGTAATTTATATTACTGATTCAGTTTTCAGTAAATTATTGTATGGCAAGTTATTTAAAACTAAATTTATTTTGTTTTTATTGCATTAAAGTAGCAATAATAATTTGTGTTTTTCATTAAAATACAGTTATTCATTAAGCATGTTACGCCTATCCATATTAAATTAATAGTAATATGTAAATAATTTGAATTCGTCTATTTTATGGAAAATTATTAAGATTTATGACAAGAATATGTAAATATTCAAATTTCTCTGTTAATAAACATCACAACAGGCATATAATAATTTCGAATAAATAGCAGTAAAAAAATATTTTAAAAAACCACGTTTTTATAAGCGGACTAAAAAGAAGAAAATAATTTAAAACTTATTAGTTCAAGTACTTCGATTTAATATGACTAAAAACGTGGGGCGGGCGCTTATGAGGTTTAATATATGCGGTTCACTCATTCTCTCACTTATAGATATCTCTTTTGCCTTCTAAATTAGAAATCTTTAATTTTTATACCAAACACCCACCCCACGTTTTTAGTCATATTAAATCGAAGTACTTGAACTAATAAGTTTTAAATTATTTTCTTCTTTTTAGTCCGCTTATAAAAACGTGGTTTTTAAAAATATTTTTTTTTACTTCTATTTATTTTATTCTTTTTAGTCCACTTATAACAACCTGGTTTTTAAAAATATTTTTTTGCCTCTATTTATTTTACCAAACACATCACAAGCGCCCGCCCAACGTTTTAAAAACATTGTGATGTGGTCACGGGGCGAACTCACAGATGTCAACAAAAGCCGACGGTACAGATGCTTTTATATAGACTATAGATAAACTAAAAAGTTCAATAATTTAATAACGGTACATTTGATCGATCTGAAATTTTGATACAATGCATTGTCATCCAAGATCTATCTGTGGTAAAATTTTCAGATCTCTAGGACCATCAGAAGTGGTTCAATTTTACGTTGACAGATTTGAAAAAATCTTGGACAATGCCCAACGAAAGCGAGTTAATAAAAACGTGGTAAAAAAGACATACTTTAACTTTCAAGCGTCTTGGAAAAATTGACATCTGAAGAAGTAACTCGGAAAACGAGATCAGATGCTGGAATTTTACTCAATTTAATGCAATCTTTTTCTCTTCTATGTTATCTAATTTATGGGAACCCGTCATTTTTTAAATTCATGCAAAGCCATTGCATGGAACAAAGAGATGTGCTAATACAAAATGCTGTTATATCAGCCAAACAATTTGTGAAGAGATGAAAATATCAACTGAACGCCTAGTTAAAAGGAGAAAAAATATGAGTAGGGAAAATTCAGAAGACGTGGTTCTATCTTTAGAACAAGAAGTACAACGATAATTTTTTTTTATCTATGGATGGAAATATAAAATAAAATAAAATAACGCTTTGATGAGTTGAAACGCAAGAAAATATTCCTATATAATACCATGTAACCTACTAAATGAAGCATTTGAACATCAAATAAAATACTTTATTGACATTGAAAGAAAAAAGATCAGTGTTTTTATGGATGTACCTACACTACAAGAAGAGGCATTATGTTAGAAAAACGGGGGGAAAGGCACCCTTGATCTATTAAAATTTATACAGTAAGATTGGAAAATTCTATACCCAACATTGTAATTTTGTTATTAATTTTTTCAACTATTGCTATCAGTGTCGCTAGTTGTGAAAGGAGCTGCTCCAAACTGAAGTTGATAAAAATTATCTTCGTTCCACAATGAGCGATTAAAGACATAAAAATCTTGCAATACGGTCCATAGAACAAGATATTACAAATAAGTTTAATTTTGATAGCATAATACACGATTTTTCTATTATGAAAGTTAGGAAAGTAAATGTATAAATATGTTTACATACTAATGTTACTAATGTATACAATTTCTTTGTTTGTAAGAAAAAAAAATCATTTATTTATAAATAAAAAATAAAAGAGTAGTAATTTGTAATGTTTTTTTGGATGTTAATTTGGAATATGTTTTGTCTCATAAAGGGGGGGGGGTCCTGCGACCTCAGTAACTTTCTCGTGGCCTTTAAAACACGTATGTTGTATTCTATTTTTATAAATGTGTATTTTTAGGTATATAATCTTATGCGGCCTCTTTTGTTACTGCTTACATAAATATGGCATGCAATGGTAAACATGTTCCCCACCTTTACTTCGTTTCAATTTTAATTATTTACTCATGTTTATTAATTTTTAAAAAAAACATAATATAATCGAACAAGTGGCAGTCCATAAATGAAGCACGCTATTGGCTGATTTTTCACCCCCTTCCCCCCTCGTCACACGTTGTCACAAAAACTTAGCCCCCTTCTTCAATATGACGCCACAAAGATTTGACCCCCCCCCCAATAAAAGCCGTATTTTCTGTTTCAAAATGAATATGTTTCGAATTAAATTTTTGCCATTTAAGAAAAGTGGTTATTTATTTTAAAGTTGCGCGTTTTGACGTGACGTCACATTTCTTAAACACCCCCCTGGTCACACATCGTCACAAACGTATGTGACTCCCCCCCCCCAAGTGCGTGACGTCATTTATGGATGGCCCCTAAAAAGGGTGGCAAATTGGAGACCGCCCCAGGCGGCAAAAGTTCTAGCTACGCCACTGCACCCTCCCTCCCGACCGACCGCGAGCACAAGACAGATACGGCGGTGAAGTTAATATAAGGGATTTTTTTTTAAAAAAACGTAAAAACAAAGTTTTTGACTATAAATCCCTTATATATGAGACAGAACTTAAAGTATTGATTATGTTCAAACGCGACAAACATTTACAGACTGACAACGACTGATAATCCCGACTGAGATATATATATATATATATATATATATATATATATATATATATATATATATATATATATATATATATATATATATATATATATATATATATATATATATATATTGTGAGAGGTAAATGTTTGATAGTGAACGTTTTTTTTCAGTAGAAAACACAAAATGTTGGCGCGGTTGCTAAAGTATTTTTTGATGCGGCCAGCAATAGCCTAAAGGTTGCGCACCTCTGGAGGCCATCCATAAAGTACGTCACGCTATTTTTTACCATTTTTAACTCCCCCCTTCCCACCTGTCACAAACAGTCACAAATCTCAGACCCGCTCTCCCCCTAAAGTACGTCACACATTAGAACAAATTTGTTCACTTTTATTAAATTAAAATTTAATAGAAAACACCGTGACATCCCACATGGCCGGACCACCCCTCCCCCTGTCACACTTTCTTACACCCCTTCGAAATCCATCCCCACCCCTTTTTTTCTGGAGCGTGTCGTAGGCTACTTTATGGACGGCACCCTTTTAGATTATCTTTGTGTTGAATTTCCAAGTTAGAATTAATTGTTTTATGTATGATTAATACTTTGCTCTTTGTGCTTCTATCCACTAATGTTTCTTGGTTTAATACAACTCTCAGATAAAAAGACTTTTCTTATTGAAACCTATTCCTTATGCAAGAACAAACGCATACAAATTATCGTTCTGCCCGTCAGCAATTCAGACGTGGCTTTGGTTGCCTGATGAAACTAGGAATACGAAAAATCTTTTTTTTAAACTCAATAATCTTCTGTTATAGATAAGATAAAACAGAATTGAGCTTATTTATTAAAATATTTAACACATTTAAATGAAAAGTCTTTTAAATTTATTATGTTTTTAAAAAAAAATATGCTAGCAAAACTCATTTGGCCTAGGCCGAGGCTTAGCCTCTCCTAAAAATCTAAACTTCTTAGCAACTGGTATTCTATAAATGCAACGTATATGATTATGAATTTAATGTCTAACTTTTAATGCCCCCACCCCCCACCCCACAAATACAGTTTTTGTTCCAAACCATCAACAGAAATAGTAAATAAATTGATCTAAAAATCTTTTTGATTCACAAATTAATAATTATAAGTTGTTATATAGGGAAAAATCTGGCACACGTAATAAAAAAGAAACAGTAACTCCTTCCTTTCATGTCCAAAGAATACCTGTTTAAAAATATTCAACGTAAGTTATTTTTTGAAGCACCGATTCACTCGAATATGGGTCTTAAATACCAAGTAGCAGTACGGATAAAAACTTAAAACATTTTTTATCGAGCTGTTTTAATAACTTGGAATTAACGAACATCTCAACATTCATAGGATTTGTAATGTTTGATCGTGCCACGATCATCAATCATCGTGGGCCCTTGCCCATTAAGCCATAAGTCACAAGTGACAAGTGCCATAAAAGTTCATAAGTATAAGGAATAGATTATAGAAGTAAAGTGCAAAGGTTGATAACAAATTCGGAGCAAACAAATTCAATTGTGACAAGTCACAAAACTCATGTAAATTCTTAGTCTTAGCTTAATTTGATATTATAATTAAATTATAAATAGACTAAAATATTATTTAAAGATTTTCAATATATAATTATTAATAATAATATATATAATTTATAATTGACTCACTCCACACCTTATTACCTCATCAAAGTGTTCTGCTGCTACAAAATAACGGCAGACAACTCGACAGGATGTTGCTAGTGCTACGACTAGTATTAACACTAGCACTTGTTTTGTCTTTCTATCTTTGAATTGATAGAAGTGGAGTTATGAATTTTTTTGTCGATTTTTTTTTGCCCCTTATTTAACCTATATAATTTATTTCAAAACTTGTGACCCAAATTTCAAAATTATGTACTCTTTCCCTCACAACTTTTTTAATTTTAGAGATATGGGTATCAAATTTTCAGGAGACATTCACAATCCAATTTGCAAAACGAACAAGAAATGTATAAAGTATATCAAGTTATCAAGATTTTGAATTTTGTAAAAATATATTCAAAGGCTTGTTGAAAAAAATCATAGTGAAAAGTATTATTTTTGTATATATATAAATACAAGTCAGTACAAACAGTTGCATGCCTAATGTAGTTTAATTAATTATTAATTATATGGTAAATTTAAGTCAATAACTATTTTTAAATTGTTGAAGGGTAAGTATTTGACTTTTAAAATAAAACTGAATGCAAGTTACAATAAATTATTTTTGGAAATACCCCAAACCCTCGTTGCCTGATTACTGAAATTTCAAATTAAAATTAAATTCAATAAGTATTGGAAGATTTAAGTATATCATTAAATGATAATAAGAATATGAACATTTTTGCTGTAAATTTTTGAGTAATTAACTTGTATTATTGCATGCAAATTTTTCAATATGTATTTCATAACCATTGTCATTGTCTTCATCAAACATAATGAACATATTCCGAGTTCTGCAATGGATCAGTATTTTTATCTCATTTAATTATTTCTATGCCTATTTTACTTATAAATATTAGATTCTATTTAATTTTAATTATTGAGATTTATTTCTGTTGTAAAAGATATTAAGTGTTTGTGAAATATCCATGTTCTCATCTTTGTAAAAAGAAGATGGTGAGTGACACTTTTAAAAAAAAATGTATTATTTAAAAACATAATTTAATCTTTCAAAAAACATAAAATTTTAAATAAAAGGATTACATCATCACTATCATTATTAATTCCAAGGTAAGTATCAGCTTGGACTTAGCATTAGACAAAAATTTAAATTGACTTGACTTAATTAGTGATGGGGCGATTAATCGGAATTGTATCGGAATATCGGGACCCTAATATTTCTTCACTCTTTCCTAAGGCTAGACCCTTTGTTTTTAAAGGCCGTTGAAATATAACTCAGGGTTCCCACTCAGTCGGGACAACGGGAAAAAGTCGGGAATTCTTAAAATAATTTTCCCGGTCTTGAAAGTTGGGAAAAGTTATGACTAGTTGGGAAATTTTTTTATACATATTTTTTTGCCGCAGTAAATGACTTTGATTACATCTCTGTGGTCATGTTTCGATTCCATTTAATTTTTAAAAAAGTTACCAGTTTATAATTGTCTGCGCATGCATTAAAACTAAGGTCAAATTGTAATATAAATAGTAACAAATGCGGCCTTGACCGTTACAAGTTACACGTATCATTTGATTGACGGAGGAAATTCTAGTGCGGTCTCATAGTGACAGATATCCTGCACGTCAAAAGCATTAAACTTAAAATTACCATATTGATATGTTTATTTTTTTTAAATTTGCCGATTCGACGGGCATTGCAAACGCGCTATGAGGCGAGGCGAAAAATTTGACCTTTAACGCATGCGCAGACAATTATAAACTGGGAACATTTAAAAAAAATTAAATTGAATCGAAACATGACCACAGAGACGTAATCAAAGTCATTTACTTTGGCAAAAAATATTTATATATACATAAATTCCAGACTAGTCATAACTTTTCCCGACTTTCAAGACCGGGAAAATTATTTTAAAAATTCCCGACTGAGTGGGAACCCTGGGTTATATTTAAATTATTTAAATCACTCTCACCCCCATTACGTTATATTTAAACGATCCTTAAAAATGAATGGTCTTAACCTTAGGAAAGAGTGAAGAAATATTAGGTCCCGATATTCTGATTAATCATCCCATCACTAATTAACGCACATCATGTATATAATTATAAAGAAATTTCAAGCGCACGTTAATATTTTGCCGCCATATTGGTTTTTGTTTAACTCGGTGATCGGTTATCTCGGCACCATTTTTCATACCCCGAGGCCGTCGAGTTAAGCGGGTCCCACTGTAATTATATAAAAACCACCGTCGATGCTTGATACAAACCTTTATTTTCTTTTCTAAAGATATTCGTTTATCTTAATGTGGCAGTGTGTCCAGAATTTTAGAGTGCCTGCAGTAAATAAGATGCACCATAGTTTAGCATGTTACAGTAAGCCCACGCCAATGCTGGATGGCCAGAGGCTCATAAATCTATCAAGCGGCTCTTGTATCAATGCATTGCTTAAATCGCACGTCTGGTCGAGGGGTGAGCTATTAATTGGTGTATATACATCATTGTTGCTTGTAAGGAAAGTCACATGCTTGTCTTCGCGCTCAGTTGCGGCCACGCCGATGTTGGGTGGTCAGATGCGCATAAATCTTATCAACGAATTCTGAGTAGGTCGTGGGAAAACGCCTATGCGCTCACGCCCGGCGGCCACGCCGTTGTATCAGTGAACTCTGAATGGACCACGGAACGTGAGGAACACACCTAACACCTCACGTCTGGTCGATGGGTCAGCTTTGAATGGGCGTTGGTTGTAAGGAAGACAACAGTTATTTATCATTGTGACTTGTAAAGAAAATCACGGATAAACCCGGGAAAGAATTCGTGAGGTGAATATTAAGGGTCGAAGGTTAATAGATTAAAATTTGACACCTCGAGGGAAACCGAGGATATAAGGCGAGAATTTAGTGTTTAGAGAACAAGACCGGAGAATAACACCGTAGAACGATAGTCGGAGATCAGTGCAGGGATAGTAGTAGAGTATAGGCTGTAGTAGAACTGTACTCTGTGTTTCCATTGTTAAAATACTTAGACATCAGTTACTGTGCTAACATTAGAAAATATTCGAATAAATGTTATACAAACTATAGTCCTCGCGACCTACCTGCATTTCATTTACTTGTTTGTGTTAATTGTGAAGTAATTAAAAACAACCAAACTAACAATTCATAGCCACCACTCGGCTACATAAAAAATAAAATGATTAATGCATCAGAAAATGAATTAAGGTTAATAATAATATAACATGCACTGCAAAATAACGACAATTAAAGACCGCTAACGCGATTTTCGAGTACCTCTGGTGAATACATACTCGATAGAGACGTGTCATTACCGTCAAACTAATTCACACACGGATCAAAAGTGAAACAAGATAAAAACATCCTGTAATCCTTATTGAAATCTCGTAAAATCACACAATAGCCGGAAGTCTCGAGGAAAGCAAGATTTCGATGCTTTTTTAACTAAAAATGCGAGTGTGCGTCGCTAGGCGAACAGATGGGGATCGAGCTAACCGACGTTAAGTTGTTACGGTACTCTATTTTCAAATTAAATAATTTTTTAGCGATTGTATCTCATTAAGTCAGATTTAAATATGTACCATATCACTTGAAATTAACCCCCAAAACTATTGTTGTTATCCTTGTAGAGCTCAATGGTATCATTTAGTTCATTGAATTCCTGGGCGTAATAAATGATCTTGCTGTGATCTTAAAACGAGAGATTTTCTTAATAAAACAAGAATTTTCAATTATATTAATTATAAACCATTTTTTAAAAAAAAATTGAGTTTTGTAAACAAGAGAAATATAATTCTAAGGTCTAATCTTTCTGTATTCCATGCTTCACATATTTTTTTCTTTAAAGACAATCGTCATGTCCCGGACAGACATGAACAATAATCAAAATTTAACCGCATCAGCCAAGGCAAATATAATGAGACATCTGAAAAAGCCCCATCCTCTAACATCAACATTTGCACCTGAAGAGAGTATGAGTAAGTAAATGAAACTAAAACAAACAAAAAATTTAATTATTCAGTGACTTATAACACAAGGAATTATTTATTTTTAATGTTGAGTTTGAAATACAAACATCTTGTTATGTTACACATAATGATAATGTTATTGTTTGTTTTTTTTAATGTTAATTTTTTTCATGTGTATAGCTATTAAAAGTTGATGTAGGGTTTCTGTTGGTTTTTTAAAATTTCTAATTAAAAATAATTCTGTGTTATATTTAAAATAGAGGTTAGAGTGTACAAGTATCTGATCTAATTTATTTGTACTTTCATAATATGACTACATTAAATTAATTACTTAACATTTTAGAATCTCAAAACTCATTCAAAATGTTTGAAAAACATGTCAACTCAAGTGGTCCAGCAGAAGAGGTATGAAATATATTTGATGATTAAAATGATTGTTAAGAGGCCTATTGTGGTGCTAATAAAGGGTGCTTCATGTTTGAAGAATTCGTGTAAAGTATTTATCTTCTGCAAAACTAATAAATGCTTTGTAAATTTAATTTCTTTGTGGGGAAAAATACATTTGTCTAGCATTTAAATTATTAGTTAAATATAATATTATATTTGGATATAATATATATTTGATGTTATGTAACTATTGATCACTTTCATTATTAAATAATTTTCATTGGTTTTTTTTTCAAGCAACAATGTATAGCTACGCATTTTGCATAACCTTGAGAAAAAATTCTCAACTAATGAAGAATATCATTTATGTAATGTGTGCTTATCAAACCCTGAAATATTTAACTATTATTTACCATCTAAGTGCTGCATGATGTCAATTTGTGATCAACCCAGTCCCAAAATCATTTTTTATTTGGAAGTTTTGTAATGCAAAACTAATCTGCTTGAAATTTATAGTTAACATTCCGTCCATCTCTGTTAACTTAAATGAGACTATCCCCATTTCTTAGCTTCACATTTCAAAGATTTTAAATAAAAAATAAGCTAACTACCATATTCTTGAGCAGAAATTAAAACTTCTGATTCAAGTCACCAATTCAAACATAGCAATGCTGTTTTTTAAATTTATGCTATGTCTATTTGGGGAGAGATTTCTTTTTTAAAAAATAGTAACTTACTCTCATTCTCTTGAAACAAAAAAGTCAAAAGGAAAAAAATTGTTGAAAATAACAGGAAAAAAATGCTTTTATTTTATATTAATTTTTTTAATCTGCTTTACTCCCAAAAGGAAGTGACCTCGATTTTGGATAACTCTCTTAGGTAAGTTGATACCATAAACATATTTCCATATAGAGGAATCTACAAACTATATTTCTCAAGGCTTTTTTAAAATTTTACCAACAAATGTATAACAGTGTATAAACTGTCAAACTTATTACACAGCACTAATTTTGCACACCCATATAATACAAGCTCATTTTCATTTGCTCAATGATATCCTAATTTTTATTATTTTATGGTGTTTAAAATTGTCTTAGTGGTAATGTAGCATACAATAAAATCAGAATAAATGTGAACAAGATGTGTAATAAGAGAAAATCTTTACTTTCAGTACATCTCTCTTTGGTTACAAAACTACTTTAAAGACTGAAGATGGTGAGAACTTGATCTTGACTGGAAAAAGTCTGAAAACCATCTTGGTTGGTATTGGTTTGTTTTTTAAAATACATTTAAAATCATTTTTACATGAAATTGACGAGACTGAAATATATTTTTGTGTTTAAAGAATTTAGTGTTAAGGGATAATGCACACAAAAAATAAATATACCCAACACAATTACTTTTATTTGAGTATATTTTATTTATATAGTTGTGCATGTATACATGCATTTAATGAAACAAAAATAATAAGAATTCAAAGAAATTTAATACATCATTTTCAATTTAAAAAAACAAATTCAGCATTTTATTGATTTTTACAAAAATTTGATTTTTGTTTGTTTTTCATAACATTTTCAACAAATTGTTCTATTTCATCCATTTTGTTCTTTATTGCACATTTAAAATGTGCATCACAATAAAAATATTTTTAAAACTGCGAACCAAATTTACTGATTTTTTACACAGACTACAATGCACCTCTCACTGAATCTCAAAGCCAACATCTAGTTTTTAAGATTTTTAACTACATTGACATGTCTCATCAGCTATCTCAAAGGTTTCAGTATTTCAAAGCTAGTTAGCTTCCTTTCATGCAACTTAAAACATGGCCTCTCTTTCATTTTAATCCCCTAATAATTCTCGCCATTTTTTTCAAGGAGGGAAATCATTTTGTGTTAGGGGCCATCCATATATTACGTACGCACAAAATTAGTATTTTTGCATATCAGTCTTGACTCAGTCGGTCTCGATGCCGTTTTCAGCCAGAGCGGTTTGTGTTACTATGCTTAGTATTATGCAAATTAAATTTGTTGTGCGTACGAACACATTCAGTCGAGACCCCCTCCTCTCCCTCCGTAAGCATGCATACGCAAAATGGCGTAAATGTAAGAACCCCCACTCCCCCTTCCTTGTGTACGTAATATATGGATGGCCCCTTAAGGAGTTGTTTTTTTTCCGTGTTAAGAGAAAAAAATGTAGGAAAATACATAGTTGTTTGTCCTGACCCTTTTATTATTTCGTGTGAACCAATACTTCTTTTTAAATATTTTCCCGTTAAACATATATCACTGTATATAGTTGTTATTGCCTTTAAGAGTTAACCATGCAAATGTCAACTTTCATTCTTGCTTTAATTTACACAACTTTTTGAAATCACTTAAATCATTTGCATTCTTTTATTAACAGGAGGCATACAAAATGTTATGCAACGGTCTGAATGCAACACTTGTCAGAATGGAAACTGTTCCCTATGATCCGGTTGGTAATTTGAACATTATTAAAATTTGAATAAAAGATCATTTAAAAAATATATAAGTAAATGAGAACATTGCCAACTTAATGAAGTCATTTATATTCAACTATTTGCTCTTTAAAAAAGTTTGAAAGTCAGGTGGGGCTTACAAAGCAAATGTGATAACAAGAAACACCCGTCAATAATTTGTCCTGTCATGATTTGTGAAAATAAGCCTCAAGAAAATTTTACAGCTTATTTGAACTTTCTTATCAATCGGACACATCTACTACCATGAGTCCATTGAACTAGTTCATAATTTATTAAAAATTGCATCATGCTTGAAAATGTGATAAGATTTGGTTTTACCAACTTAAAATAAAAATTGTAAAAATTCAGGTTTCATTATCATTGTGATTTTTTTATAGCAAAGTTAATAAATTTAATCAAATTTTAGTTTTAAAATTCACATTCAAGATTCTTTTTAAAAATTTTTTTTATTTATGGACAAGATTCTAGCAGGATGGAAATCATTAAGAAAAAGGATCTTATCTTTTATTTAATGAAAATTAATGGAAATATAATTTTATTGTATTTAAAATTTACATTTTTAGCTCTTAAGTAAATACATACAGTAATTATTAAACTTAAACACAGGATTTTTACAGGTATTTATCGAAATAAAATTGACCATTAAAAAAAAATAGTTTAAAAAATATATATAAATTTATTTTTCCTCACTGAAGATTTTGGAAAGCCCTCCTGATTCAGACCATGAAGAATCCAGTGGAGACCTCCCTCAGGAGAATATGCCAGGTAGTAACTCAACAAATTACTAGTAATTCTTTAAGTAGTAAACTAATTGAAGTATTTTTCGGCATGTGTATGCTTCCTGCTGCACCCCAAAGACATGTCAAGATTATATCTGGCAATGGCCACATTGCCATTTTTCAGTGATGCCATTTGGAGATTGTCTTTTCAGAATACTTATCAATACCTCTAGGTTTATAAAATTTCCATCCTCTGTTTTGTTGAGCTTGTTGCAGGGGTGCCACCACTCCGGTTTAACCCGGAATTCCAGATTCGTGAAGCTAAATATATTTATTTTCCGGATTCACAAGTTTTTGATTTTGCTCTTTCCGGATTCGCGAGGTTTTTTACTCGCTCTTCCCGGATTTTCGAGTTTAGTTTTTCAAATTTGGCTCTTGGGTTTTAAAGAAGATGGAAAAAGTCATAAAGCGCAGAAAGCCTATTCAGTGAGATGCGGACTCGCTATAAATAAGATGGGTACCGTGACCTCTCCCTTCCTTATGCTCTCATCTCATCATCGCGCGATTGCGCATCGTTCTGCTCATATCAAAAAATATACGGAAAAACTTAGACAAAATAATTGAAAGGATCGCACTCCGTTTGAATTTTGAATCGGAATTTTGTGCTTGACATCAATTTCTATTTTTAAAAAATTTAGTTTTATCATGGATTACGTCAGACGTGTGCTTTTGGATGACTGTTTTACTTTTACGGTTTATAAATACTAACATGGCTTTAGGAGTTTTTCGTCTTCTTACTTGTAGTAAAAGTTTGACTTGAATTCACTGGAACTGGAGTCTCAACTACTTTTGTTTTAGAATGCATTATCAAAATACATGAAGAAAAAATGATTGCGGTTTGCATCTAAACTAAACTGACTGGGCTGGAAAAAACATGAATTAATATCCGTGATATTTGAAAAAACAAATTAATAAATTAGGGATAGACCTATGCCTCTAAATCTAATACATCAATAAACAATTTTTATAAAAAATTATGACAGTTTAAGTTTAAGGACTTTATTCTGCTTTGGCAATACTACTAAGACTAAATAATAATCATTTTCACATTTTCACGGCTACTTCTCTTTGAGTGATTTAAATTTAAGTAATTATTATAAATTATCCAATAGTTGTATTAGTAGTAGTAGTTGTAATTCTAGACCAAACCTAAATTATAGTTTATACTATTCAATAATTCAGACTATTCATTTTCATTAGGATTGCCTCTACTGCCCTCTACTCTTTTAAGTTAAACAGTATAAGTACGAGATAAAGGCCTATAGTCTAAGAACAATAATAGTAATAATTATTAAATTATGAACCTACAAATTATAAACTATAATTTATGTAATAAATATATTGATTTAATTTCAAAACAAGCCCATAAAATGACTTAAAACAGAGAAATAAAATTCACAATAATAACAATTTATTTAATTATCATATTATAATATATAAATAATATGAAATATTAGGGGAAGTTATTTTAAGGGAACTTCATATTATAGATACTGTAAATAGGCACTTTTTCTTTTGTATTATACATATTGCCTAGCCTATATATATTATTTATACACACATTTATATAAATATTTTTTCCTTTAAACTTTCTCAAAATAATTATTGCGAATGTGAAATAAATATTGTCAAGATGGTAAAAAGTGTGAAACACACGTGATGATGGATTTAAGTGGTTGGAAAATAAAAATTACAGTGGCACTTCGTTACGTTTAAATTTTCAGGGTTTGAGAAATGTATCCAAGAATTTTCAGGATTCAAGAAATTTAAAAAAGGGATTTCAGGGTTCACAGCTCCCAGTGAGTGGCACCCCTGGCTTGTTGGCTCCAAGAACTCTGATCAATTAAAAACAATTTGATACATTTCTTAAATATTTTTGTTTAGTTGCTAGGATCAGGTCTTGTAACCATCTTAAAGATGTCATGTTTCCAAATTCATTAAAAATATGTAAGACCCTGCTGTCATTGATAGTCAAGTTATTTTTATATTTCTAAAGGCTGATGAACGGACTTTTACATAAAATTTACTATTTATTTCCTCATCAATAACTTTTCAGTTATTCGCTACTCAAAACAACAGCTCCTGCTGTACAGCCTATCAAAAATATCCAAACGCAGCCCTCCCAGTTGGAATGTTCTGACCCATATCCATCCTCTCTGCTGTTTACCAGCACACAAGGTTAGTACTTTTTCTTCCATGGTGGTTATTTGAAGATTTCTGAACATCTTTTTTCCCCCCCAAATTTTACTATTTTGTTTAGTGGATAGTTTGTTTCTATGTTATCATGAAATGCAGTGATTCTCTCAATATGACATTTTTAAATTTTTGTGAAGGGTGGATAGGACCACTCAACGAAACTTATTTTTAGGGTATTTAAATAATAATATTGAAAAAAATGTAGAAATAGCACGTACAAAATACATTAATAATCCTTTTTTAGAAGCACTTTTAACCAAAGACTAGCTAAGCACACCAAGTAGAAAATATTTTTTAAATTGATAAAAATACATTTAAGTTGCCTCTAAATTCAATTTCTAACATTAAGTTACATTAAAGGTTTATCTTTAACTCTCCATTCTTTCTTTGAGTAATGCAATTTAAGAATTTCTAAATCAGTGATTTCCAAAGTGGGTGCTACCGCCCCTTAATTTACTCCTTTCTTTACTATATTTTACAAAAGGGTAGAAAAATTAATACATATATCTTTCTTTTTAATTGCTGAGTAATATTTTTTCTGGATAGGGGTGGTAGGCCAAATAAGTTATTTTATTAAATTATTTTAGGCTTAATAGTGGATTCAAACTCGTCCTTTTATGTACATTTTTTTTTAAAGGAAATTTTAAAACTATCTTTTTTAATTTTACAAAATTAATGAAACAACATTTCTTTTAGTGATTAACGTAGCTTATGTGTAATGTACTGTCCTTTATGTTGTTATTATGGTATGAATGGTTATTTAATTATTATATGTATGTTATGATCTCCATGTAAAACGCTGTGAGCCCGGTTCCTTGCTGGGATACAGCGCTATATAAATTATCAATTATTATTATTATTATTGTTCAAAAGGTAAATGTATGTTTATACGCTTTTACAAGCAAAAGGTTGAGGTTTAAAAACAAAAGCTTCTAAAAGTATTCCATTTTTTAATTGTTTTTTAAAATTATGATTAACTCAAACAATAAATTGTCACTTGAAGCTGGAATTCCTTACTTAACAACTACATATAAATATGATTGTAGTGATGGCGAACCTATGCCACGCGTTCCACAGATGGCACGCAGAGCCTCATCAGCGGGCTAGCAACTAAAATATTACTTCCTTAATCAAACCACTGTGCTGGCCACTTTGAGTTGGCAATTTGTTATATAAAAGTAGGTTTTAATTGAGTTTTGGGCACGCTGCCCCAAAAAGGTTTGCCATCACTGATATAGACGATGTTTAATTCATTATCTGATAAAAAATAACAGTAACTCTTACTTTATTCATGAGCTAAACTTATCCTCATTTTGTACTCACTGAAATAGAATGTAGGGAAAAAATACAAGTCAATTGTTAAAATTCTCTTATACAGGCATGTTTAGAGGTCCATATGTTAATTTAAAAATAATGTGTGTTTTTATGGTCCTTTGCTATATTAAATTTGAATTTATTTTCAAGACGTATAAGGCTAAAAATATTTTGCATCCCTTGGTTATTTCAGGTAACAACCTACTTTCATCCAGCCTATTTTCATCCTCATGACGGTAATTTGGTAAAACAATTAAGCAGGCCACAGATTTACGTTTGAAAATCAAGACTTGACTACCAGAGAGAGGCCTTATCCTCTGACCTTACTTTTTAGAAATTATAATCATCAAATTTTCTACCTTGATTCAAAATGTTTTAAACAAAAAGTTGCAATCACATTTAATATCTTAAAAGTTTGATGTGATGATCTTGAAGATGTATCTTTAACAAACAAACTACAGCCCAGTAGAATTTAAAGCTGTTAATGTTATGATTATTTAGTGAACAACATGTGGGTGAGACTGCAATCAGGCTTATAGATTAATAGATGGAATACATGTAAACAGGTTATGACAGGACGTAACAAAACAGCGAACGTTTCGGCAAAGAGCCTTCTTCAACGAACAAATAGTTCACAAATAAAACGAATATAAAGGAATAAAAAATTAGCTGCGGTGAAATCCAGAGCCAAAGAGAGCAATAGTAAGAAGAGAGTAGTATGAGCTTATGTATGTAGGAAAGGAGAGAGAGGGTGTGGCAAATAAATTTAGTTATCATCGCAAACACAACATTCATCCCATTATGATTATTTACTATGCCAACTATTTTTGCTTTGTTACAGTGCCGATGGTTGTTTTAGTTTTTTAACTGCTGTTTTTCAAAAAAGAAGAAGAAGAAAGTTACACATGCACATTCCGCTTGACTTGCATAAATTTGTTTTTGTGATTGCCAATGCACTGGTTAGTGTTCAAGTGCCTTTATTGCTTTATATTATAAGTGTTGCCTAACCACCCCACCCACCAGCCAATCACTGTTGCTTCTTATTTAGTCTACCAAATGCTCCAATATTTGACATGTTTTCTATTGGGTCGGCGCAGTGGTCTATTTTATTTCTCTATTGAGTTTTAAAGAAATGTATTCCATACTTTAAAAAAACTGTGTGAACGAATTGATGAAGACTTTATGCAAAGAGAAAATCGCTGATATTAAAAAGTTTAAGAGTATTAAACTGAAATTAGACTACCGCTTTGTGATATGTTACTTAGAATAAATCTCCTGGTTGCTAATATTAAAGATAAATATCAGTAGTGTAGATAATTTTATGTTCTTTTTTTGTATACCTATAAGAGGTATACCTACCTGACTCACTCACTAACAGTGACTCTAGTCCATTATCAATCTCAGGTTGTTTTTTTGTGATTTATAAAATGCCGTATTTTTTAATTAATATTTTCTACTGTTTTATTTGTTAATTAACAAATTACATAAACACTGTTGTCTTTTCTTTGGTTGCTAATAAATCTTGTCTTTCAGTTTATTTATTATTATTTTTTGCTTTATGGGGATTTTTTTAAAAACTGTTGTCCTCTCTGAAATCTTGAGTCTTCATCGAAGTCAAATGTTGTTTACTGTTAACTAGCTTGGAGGTCTACTTCAACATCTAACATTAAATATCAGATGTTCCTTTTCAATAAGGGAAATTTTTTTCTTCAAATTATTCTCTTGTTGTAAGGAATGAAGGGTAGAGTTCATCCTATAAATTCAAATATACATATATGTAACAAAAAAGTACAATTTGAGTTAAATGAAGAAATAGGGAAGCTTTTTAATGATAGGAGGTTTCATTAGACAATAACAGTCAATATAAAAGTTTTGTAACAAATTTTTACTTAAAGAAAAAAAAATTTTCCCCCCAAAATTTGGTCTGTCAACCTTGTGTCCTTTGGTAATAATTTTGCCCACCTCATAGCTAGATTCTTAGTAAGGATCTTTCAGAATATTCCTCTTGCCATCTTACTCAAATTTTTCTTCCTGCGCATTTAAGTGGCTCATTGAAATGAGTTTTATTAAATGTGTAACTCCTTTATAAATGAGGTAAAAAAAACATCCACTGACTACCAAATATAATCAATTCATAAATGGTATATTTTACTACAATGTCATTTTTTATAGTCCTGTTCAGCAAATATTATTTTATGTAAGGATTTTTTTTAAAGCTGTAATAAAATGCTTGTTTAAAAAAATGCCATTCTTAGTTTTTCCAGATTTAATAATTTTATGATTTATTATAAGATTTTGAAACATGTCACAGGATTTATTTTGGCTGAAGAATAATTTTCTCCATTTATTTATTAGGAATAATATTTCTAATTGGGTAATATTTATTTGCTGTGAATTGCACTTCATTATTGTTTTATATATATAAATATTTGTTTTTCTCTTATGCTATGTTTTACAATCTCTAAATTAGTAAGTTCAGATTATTTGAACATTTGTCTAGTCATTATAGAAGAAAATAATGATAAAAACTCTGAGTGAATTAGCTTTTCACCAAAAAAACAAATGTGATTTTAAAAAATGATGAAAAGTTATCCCAAAAAATCTACAATTTAAAAAAACCCAAAACTTTTCATTATTTCTTTTCTATAATCCAGAACACACCATTACCTTTGGGCTTGACATACATTGTTTTGATGCATCATTTCAAGCCCTGATTTCTTAGATGCCAAAGTTTTCTGTTTAAGACAAAAAGCCTAAGTAAACTGTAAAGTAATTCCTTCTTTATTACTTCAACTGTGGTCACAAATCAACTCAATGTGGGCTGTGTTTATCTTGATACATTTTTGCCTTGATATTAATAAAGATTTGAAGTACTGCATCCTAAACTTACGAATATTTTTTTGTGTTTTTTAAGATGCATAAAAATCAACAAGATTGGCAGCTGCTCTTACCTTTAAATGAATGAATGAATAGAAAACATTGTACTCCTCCAACATTGTACTCCCCTCCTTACACCAAATGCCCTTACATAAAAATCTGCCACAGTCAATGAAAGAAAAACTCTGGGGGCATAACTCAGGGAACTCGTATTAAAGTATCTATTACAGAAGCTACTTCTATACAGAAGATTATTTTCTTCAAGTTATTGGTTTAATTTTTGTTGTTTAATTTGATTCAAAATGTAAATAACTCGATTTGAAAGTTTAAATCATACTAAACAAATGATAATATAATACAATCTGACATAGAAATAAGTAAATGCATGTAAAACAAAACTCTTCATAGTTTTTCCATCAGTTTTAATACCAGTACATGAAATCAACATTTTCATGAAATAGTGTGCAACACCATTTTTCTGACAATTTCTCCATTCATACCACCTTTTTTCATATACATATATATACACATCTTCCACTCACAACTTTCTATGTACATTAAGTATATCAAATCACTTATCTATTACAGACGCTCCTATGCAGAAGATTGTTGCATCCAATAAGCCATATTAAATTCTTTGATTCAAAGTTAATTATAGCATTCGTTTCCTAGTTTGTCAACAAGGAGACATTCAAGAAACAAAAAAACACAAGTATTGCATTATTATCTGCATATGTAAAGAGGCATGGGAATAAAAAATTATTTCAAACTACGATCCTTTAAAAAACTATTTGAATTTGAGCTCAGTGGGTAAATTGTGATTTCAAATAACATTTTCACCGTAAGCTACACAATTAAACTACATTTTGAATTTATTTTCAATTTCAACTCAAATTCGAGCTGCACCAATGTTCCCTTTAAGTTTAAAATAATACCTATGTTTGCGGGGTGTAAAATCTTGCACACAAAATGGATGCCAAGCAACTTTGCACACAAGTTTTTTTTATTTTGCACAAGGACCAACAAACCTTAGGGGGAACATTGGCTGCAACAACAATAATGAAAGGCATATGAAATCAAGATAATTCTATGTAAAGAATTTATTTTTTAAAATTTCATTTCCCAAAAGAAGTTTGATAACATTCATGTAGGTTTGTTCAATGCCTGTGAGGATAGGTGAAAAATCACAATTTCTTTGAAAACAGTTTCCTCAAAAGGCTGTTAAGGAAAATGTAATTATTCAGATGTTTTTTTAGCACCAAACTTAAAATGCTAGTCAAGAAAGCTTAATTTGGACAGGAAACTCGGTCAATAAAGCCCATTAAAAATCTAAAAAATAAAATCATTCAAATCTTTACCATTCCACAACATTGTTTGCAATCCAAGTGACTGCAAAACACCATTGTCCCCTTTTCCCACTACCCAACATTTTATTCTAAAAGACTTTTTTAGTTAATATCCTCCCTGGTCACCAAAAAAATTTTGTATTAGTTCATTATTTGGGTTCAAAGGTCCAAATATTTCTGGGTATTTCGCCATAATTTCATCCCACATGATGCCAGCAACTAATGCCTGACCAAGCTGGAAAAGAAGATAAGCCAATTAGGAAGATTCTGGGAATCAAATAAAAAAATTTTTTAATGTCAATCTATTTGGTACAATAATTAAAACATTATTTCAAAACAGAAAGCCATAATAATTGCAAGCTGAAAAATATGAATCAGGCACACAGTAGTATATTAAAATCAACCAGCTTCATAACCGTTAAATCAGCTCACCTGATTGTCATGAAAGCCGTCCACAGGTTCAATCAACTGCCAGCTTTGCCCGCCCTGGGACTCCCACTTTTTGATAGCTGAAAAATTAAGAAATTATATTTGTAATAATAATGTATAAGATATTTGGATGAAAGCACATGAGAGAGTGTTTCTAAAAATCTTTGATACAATGGTTTTTATATGGTGCCCTAGGGGCCCAGCAGAGTAAAGGTCAATGCTGCCATTAAAAGAAATATTTAAAAAAACTAGAAGTGAAACTTTTTTTAAAGGGGGTTTTTATTAGGGGTGTACCGGATTTCGGCTCAGGCAAATCTTGAATCTGGCCATTTTTACGAATCCGTCTCTGGCTTCTGCCGGATTTCACTTTATAAATCCGGCCAAGTCCAGCTCCGGCTGGATTTTAAAAATTTGAATCCTTTACACCCCTAGCTTTTATGTTAAGCACTGGATTCTTAAATGTGGAATAAAGGCAGACAATTTAGATGTTGAATGAAAGTGAAAGGAAATTTAAAAATTAATATTGTTAAAGGTACTGAAACAAACGAATAATTTTACTTTTGGGGATGAAACTGATGTTTTTTTATAAACTGGTGATACACATATTGATAGAGACAAATTATAAATGGCAACAGCATTACACAAAACCTCCGCTTTTTGTGTCATTTGCTGCGTCTCTTCATCACCAACCTAACTATTTGAAGACACAAATATAGCTATGGTTGAATGAGGATAAGCATTGCATACAGATAGCAACGAAAGCATCAGAAAATCCTTTTAATCACAGTACATTATACCTATATTAATTGGGTTGTCCATATAATACAGGTTGAAATTGACAAATCTGCTTTTTTGGGTCTGGGTGATGTTTGCCAGCACAGCGCTTAGTTGATCAGCTCTCTGAAATGATTATTTATTACATGAATTACCGTGGGGCATTACCTTTTTAAATTACATCTGTTATTATCTTGCGCCATAAAATAAAGAAGTAAAGTACTAAGAAATTTTGGTAGTAAGAATGAAATTTAATAAACCATTTTCAACAACCAGTTGCACTTTTTTTAATGCAGTCTTTTTTTTTACATTATTACTCTTATTTTAGAAATTTCATTATATATATTTACAAATTTTAATCAAATAATTGTCCTCCTAATTTTGGTCAGTCACATTAAAACTAAATGACATGACAAGAATTTTCTCTGTAGCATAATGGGCTCAACATCCCACGTAGATGCCCTATTTAATTTTTACACTAACTAACACTGAATACCCAAATATCATCAGATTTGCTTTTGGGAAGAAAAAGTTAACAACGCAGGTTTAATCTGGTGGTCTTTGAGACGGTTTGCTGTTTAAATTTTAGTCAGACATTAATTAAATTAAATATCTAAATGTTTTATTTAAATTTAAGGTTTTTAATGAAAAAGTCTAATTTCAAAGACATACTGAAAAGATAATTTATTATTAACAAATGAAATTGAATGTTTAAGGTTATAGCTATGGAAATTAGATATAACAATGAAAATTATCCCCAAGAAATTACCTTAGTTGTAAGATCTCGAATAGTTTGATTGGTGTTCATCCAGCCCCTGCAAGGTGAAATCTTGGGAATAAAATATTTTTTAAAAAAAATTACTTTTACATGTAATATAATATTAATTTTAAATCAATAGCAAAAACAAATGCATGAAATAACAAAAGTCGGTTCAATAATATTTTTAAAAAAAATTTATATTGATTTATAGCCATTTAAAAAAATTTATATATTGTTTGTATAATATTTTTTCTAAGAAAATTTTTGTGATTGATGCAATTCTCTATTTAATAGTATAGAAAGGTGCATTCTAAAGTTACAGTAAATTTTGACGCTTTTATTTTTCTGGTTAGGGGGCAGAATAAAAGGTTAACCCCTCTGTTGGGGGTGGGGATTACCAACAATCATGGCTGTACCAGTGACTTGATGCTGATCAGAGCCACCTAATAATCCCTGTAATTCAATCATTAAATGAACATCTCAAGGTCAAAATTTACCTGCAGGCAGTTCATGTAATCGTAAAACTTTGCATATGTGAATGTCCCCCAGTAAGTTGATGCTGGGTGAATCCTTGAGGACATGCTGTCAAACAATACACGACCATCAGCTAGACCCGTAAGTATCACATGGCTGTTATTTGGCAGCACTTGTTCCTTGGGCAGAAAAAAAAATTTGAATTAGTAAAATGGAAAACTTGTTCTAACACCCATAAAGCTAACACAACTTCTTGTCAGTCAAAATGATTCTAATATGCAGATGAATCTCAACAAAGAATAATTTCAGGGTTAGTAAGGAGACACTGTACAGTCAAACAGATGCTCTTAAGTCAAAAATCTAAAAAAACATTTTAAAATCTATAAGACAGTGCAGCAGCGCTGCAGCAACTCTGCAACCATTTCTCACTTACCACTTCCCAGAATTCCTTGCCACAACTTATCGAAGTAAAAACAAACTTTATTTAATTTTTATATTAAGTTCTATATTTGATATGACCACAGAATGTTCTGTGTCAGACTTTCAAGCTAGAAAGCTTATTTATAGTAAAAAAACATTTTCCCAGACATTACTTCAACATGATTCATAAGACTTATAAGGTAGGGAATTACCAGGTATTCTAGAGTGGTCATGGTGTTGTTAAACATCTCTGCAGGTGTTGTCATGCGATCAAATGTGTCTGGGTGCCTGATGAAAAGGAGAAATGGATATTTACAGTTCATCCTTAAAAACTGCTTTAACAAAAAAATGTGTTGAAAATCCACTAACCAATTTAATATTTTCTTCTTGTTTATCTTAAAAGCAAACATTCAATTAAGAGTGTATTCAAGGGTATTGATTATTCTGGGTACTACAAACGTTTCACACATTCAAGGCATTAGTTAGAGTTGATGAAGGTTAGGAATGGTAGTACTTACCCATTGCATACATCATTTCCTACGAGTGCATAGAAAACAACCATTGGGCGATCATATTTTGGTCGTCTGCCGAGTCTAAAAATTGATACGAAAATAACAAACAATCAAAATTCCTCTCAAAATTTGCTTACAAAATGAAACATGTATATTCTATCACACACTTCTTTTATTTAATACTTTTATTTTTTAAGTGAAAACTTGTTTGTTCAAACTTTGGTTCTCTGAAAATTTTTGACATAAGTATCACCCCTCATGTGGGCTAATCCACTGGGTAAAACAAATGTGGCATTCATGGAATTAGGTGAATGTTTGCATTATTTAGAGTGGTTATACTATTAGGCAAATAATTTAAGTAAAGTCATTAAAGAAACAGTCTACATTTTTACAAATAATGCACTGCTTTGATGTGAAAAGAAAAGGTAAAACAATGTATGACTGGTAGTCATAGATTAATTATATGATTAATTAGATGTTTAATTCAAATAGTCCAATAATCATGGTTGCATTTAATGACAATGATACTTACGTCTTCATTATTCGATTGACAGATGATGAGTCTTCACCTAGAAACAAAAAATACAGAACAATGGATGGCGTATTGTAAATTATCAGGGGATACTCACGTTTTTACAAGTTTATTCATACTTCCTGACCTCTCCCCTGAAATAAAAAATAACAAAATCAAGAGGAAACGGCCATTTGAGCCGAAAGAATCTTCCCCACCCCACCTCACCCCTAAAAAATAAATTAATTAATAAAAGCCTTTTTCCTGGTATTTGCAGCAACAATTTAGAAATTACAAGCACCAGTATTATTTTCAATAAGGATATAGACACCTCACGGACAAGGGGAAAAATAAGTGGATACAACATGACATCATTTTAATCATCAATCTCATCGCACTTTACAAGGCTCATCCTCCAGGATTAGTTTCAACTTTTTTCATTCTTGTAGATGAGTTGCCATCCAAGATTTTAAAGATCCACCAATCTGGGATTCTTTAGTCTTGGATTTTGGGTAATGAACTACAACAGTCCACTCCAGTGCAATTTGGAACCGTCTTGTTCAGCCAGCATAAAAAATATCCCAAGAATACCCTTAGTCATAAGCTGAAAATCTGCATCTATGATCTTTAGTGATGGATTTATAATGAAGACTTTTATTTCGCAGCTTAATCTCCAGACCAGAACATTTAATTTTTTTAATGAATGTGTTTTAACAGCTGGTTAAATTTAAGTAAAATGTAAAGGTTCATAATGGTTAAACTGGACAGGGTCATTCATAAAAAGGAGTGGGGATGGGGAGCTAGAGTAGGGAGCATTTCATTTGCTTTCCCTCTGGATTTTGCTAACATTAGTAACATTCCTCGAAATACTATTACATGTACTAACATTTTAATGGATTTCAAAATGAAATTTTTTATGTTTACTTGTAGAAATTAAATTAAAAATAAATGGATTAATAAACTTTTAAATGTAGCTAAAACCGTGCCATCCAAGACAGCTAATAGCAGGTCCCAAAAGGGTCACATCAATGATAACATTTCAATAAATGCTACCCAAGGCAGTGGTGGACCAGTGGCGGCTGGGAATTCAAACCAGAGCGGGCGCCCAAGCGGCGAGTCTTTCGCGCGTTGGCACTCACTGGTTCCTTAAGTTCCCTTTTAGTGATGGTTCCTTAAGTTCCCTTTTAGTGATGGTTCCTTAAGTTCCCTTTTAGTGATGGTTCCTTAAGTTCCCTTTTAGTGATGGTTCCTTAAGTTCCCTTTTAGTGATGGTTCCTTAAGTTCCCTTTTAGTGATGGTTCCTTAAGTTCCCTTTTAGTGATGGTTCCTTAAGTTCCCTTTTAGTGATGGTTCCTTAAGTTCCCTTTTAGTGATGGTTCCTTAAGTTCCCTTTAGTGATGGTTCCTTAAGTTCCTTTTTAGTGATGGTTCCTTAAGTTCCCTTTTAGTGATGGTTCCTTAAGTTCCCTTTTAGTGATGGTTCCTTAAGTTCCCTTTTAGTGATGGTTCCTTAAGTTCCCTTTTAGTGATGGTTCCTTAAGTTCCCTTTTAGTGATGGTTCCTTAAGTTCCCTTTTAGTGATGGTTCCTTAAGTTCCCTTTTAGTGATGGTTCCTTAAGTTCCCTTTTAGTGATGGTTCCTTAAGTTCCCTTTTAGTGATGGTGCCAAGTTTCAAAACTTCTCCTCCTACCCCCCACCCTCACTTTTTTTTTCAAAGCCCTCGGCAAACGCCAGTGAAAGTGAATAAGGGTTGTTACTGTTACAGAAGTGGTGTCTTACCATTAGCTGCAATGTTCTGATAGTCCCTGTGGTTGCATCGGTTTCTTTCTCTTAAACGCAGATAAATGGAGTCAATCGGCCCTGTGATCACATCTGGCCACTCGTTTGTGCCATGCCCTGAAAGTATTAAAAAACACTCTAGAGCTAACGTTGTCGGAGATTAAATAATTTGAGCTAAAACTGCTGGAAGCACATCACCAAGTTTTACATCCTCTGGTATTCACAAGAACAAAAAATAAATACAATTTTAAGAAAATTAAAAATTATTCAAGAAGAAATGCATTAAAAAAAAAGAATGATTTATCAACTTATTGCCAAGCTAAATTCATTTTAAAAAAGTAAAAAGTATATAACTAATGCTAATTGAAACCAATACCAATTAAGTTATTTGAATTTAAAAAATAATAAAAATTATTTTTTTTGAATGAAAAGAAAGTTTTACATATTGTAAATATTTAGTCATAAAATAGTTTTACATAGTCTACAGATTTATCAATAAAAAAAAATTAACAAAAATACAATGAAAAAAAACAACATGCGGATCTGTCCATTTTGACCTTAGTCCTTAGTCTCTAAACTCTAAAATAATCTGAAAAAGATCTTTGTGTACAAAATAAACCAAATTCATTTGTTAAATATCACTCAAATGGAAATTGTTATAAATATTTTTTAATTAAGCATTTTTATCATAAATAAATTACGACTTATTCAACCTTTTGTCTCAGCGCGAAAACTGTCTAAAATTATGCACACTCATATCACCTTAATAGTCCTTAATCATCAAAATCTTGCAGTTTCACATAATAAGACATAATTAAATGCCTCCAAGATTTTAAGATATAAATGACTTACATTTCAATGAATAACTTCGCGTTTTAAATGTCCTTATTTATTATTGTTTTTAAAAGCAGTATTGTCATTTGAGACACCCATGATAATTAAATGTCAAATTCTTATTAACTTTCATTGATAACAGTCCACATCCGTTGTGTAGCAATAACTTCAAAGCCATGTTGGATTGTAAATTATTTTTCAATTTTATCCTTTTCGTTGATCATCTTTTAAATATATATACTTGTATATATCTTTATATATATATATATATATATTAAATTTAAGAATGAATACTATATTTGAAGTCTCGTGATATCATTAAGGCCCGTAGCCGAGGGGACTAAATGATCCTGATATATCGAGTTGTCGATTCTGTTCAAGTGGCTGTAAGCTACAGTCGTTCACTGTCAGTGTTCATATCATTGTGGTCCTTACCTGTGGTAGACGACATCATTGGCCAGTCTATCTCATTTTCGATAATTGACACGGCGTGAAAGAAGGCTTTCTGTTGAAACAAAAAAAATGATGTGTCACAATCCAAAGATTTATGTTTTTTCGATTTTATCATGCTATAACTTATAACCCTTAAAGGAGTTATTATTTCCATTAAATAGAATTCGAAATTTTAAAAAAATAATAATACTAATAAAGCAAGAGCAGCTGCAAGACTTTTTGTGAACCACTGCCTTCCCATTTTTTTCCCTGCATTCAAAGTTGTTGTTTTTCACACCACTATTAAGGCATTGCCCATGTCCGAAAGGCACCTGCGGCCGAATGGGTTGAAATGCTGACAGAGGCGTCACTGGGGTTGGTGTCACCCAGTGCGGTATGTCATGATATCCCCCCCCCCTCACAACTTATCCCATAGACCTCCTCCGAGCCTGCCAGTGCGAAATAACGGGAACATACATAATTTTACACTTTGGTGTCACCCGGTGCGATCCGCACCCTCGCTCCCACCTGGTGACGACACTGGGTGCTGACATGATTACTCTGGGTGTACATTATGTATTTGAAATATTTCGCGTTTGACCGTAAAAAAAACTATAAAAAAAACAACGAACGGCTATTAACAATCTTAACGGTCGTTCTCGACTAATTATAATTGAATACTGATGATGGTTTGTTCGCAAACTTTTGTTTAGGGAAAACAAGATGCATCTCACTACTCTTCATGCCAGGAAATTGACCGTAACGTCCCTTGAAATATATCCATGTATCTTCCCTTCTTCACAAAGTCCCTCAAGTCTCAGATGCCCGTTGTCTTTATTACTAGACCTTTACGTTCTTAAAGTGGCCAGAACATGTGAACGAAAAAACCCATTGACGACGACCGCTTTAGTTTCGGGTGGAGTACACAAGCTAAGCACCTTTAACAAACCGTTCACGCTGTCACAAGGCCTGCAGAAAGAAGTATTTGGGGCCAAGAGAACGGGGTACATTTGGGCCACTGACTTCTGCGTGCACAACATCAGAATACAAAAATTCCAGCGTGTAGAGTTGACTTTCCGTTAGGGCCTTGGGCCCGCCACCTCCGACACGAAGAGACAAAGCTCCAATTTAAGACATTACTAACTCAATATATGACGGGAAATACCCCAGTTGCAAGACGTGTCATAACCCAGTTACAAGACGTGTCATAACCCAGTTACAAGACGTGTCATACCCCAGTAGCCAGTAACAAGACTGGACATACCCCAGTTACAAGACGTGTCATACCCCAGTTACAAGACGTGTCATACCCCAGTTACAAGACATGTCATACCCCAGTTGCAAGACGTCTCTTAACCCAGTTACAAGTTACAAGACTTGTCATACCTCAGATATAATGGTAGCGTCAAACCACTGAGGCGGCAAGTGAAAGTGAGCGCCGACAGAGTCCCCAAGTACGGCGACGCCCCTGGGCTGATAGCTGGCACAGAGTTCATCCTCGTAGTTTCTCTTTGTTTGTGGGTTCACGCCCTGTTATTTAGAATAAATCATGTCACATTGAAACTGTCATATTGAAACTGTCACATTGAAACTGTCGCATTGAAACTGTCACATTGAAACTGTCGCATTGAAACTGTCACATTGAAACTGCTTCGGCGGCGGCTGAATGTTTTTCAAATACTTTTAGTTTGTTAAATTTTCAGAGTTGCTCTAGTTGGCCTTAAAAAATAACCACATCCTATTTGTGGGACAACCAACAACAGTGTGAAGGGAAAACAGCACATGATGAACAGCAGACTCATGAGTTACGAGGCCTATAATTATAGACCGTAAAAGAATAAGCATATTGGTAAATACGTTTAGAGGCAACCAAGTTTTATAAACATAAGGATAGGATAAATAGTAATCCCGTTCATAAACCGAGACGTGTACAGAGATATAAGTAGTAATCCCATTCATAAACCGAGACGTGTACAGAGATATAATTAGTAATCCCATTCATAAACCGAGACGTGTACAGAGATATAAATAGTAATCCCATTCATAAACCGAGACGTGTACAGAGATATAATTAGTAATCCCATTCATAAACCGAGACGTGTACAGAGATATAAATAGTAATCCCATTCATAAAACGAGACGTGTACAGAGATATAAATAGTAATCCCATTCATAAACTGAGACGTGTACAGAGATATAAGTAGTAATCCCATTCATAAACCGAGACGTGTACAGAGATATAAATAGTAATCCCATTCATAAACCGAGACGTGTACAGAGATATAAATAGTAATCCCATTCATAAACCGAGACGTGTACAGAGATATAAATAGTAATCCCATTCATAAACCGAGACGTGTACAGAGATATAAATAGTAATCCCATTCATAAACCGAGACGTGTACAGAGATATAAATAGTAATCCCATTCATAAACCGAGACGTGTACAGAGATATAAATAGTAATCCCATTCATAAACCGAGACGTGTACAGAGATATAAATAGTAATCCCATTCATAAACCGAGACGTGTACAGAGATATAATTAGTAATCCCATTCATAAACCGAGACGTGTACAGAGATATAAATAGTAATCCCATTCATAAACGAGACGTGTACAGAGATATAAATAGTAATCCCATTCATAAACCGAGACGTGTACAGAGATATAAGTAGTAATCCCATTCATAAACCGAGACGTGTACAGAGATATAAATAGTAATCCCATTCATAAACCGAGACGTGTACAGAGATATAAATAGTAATCCCATTCATAAACCGAGACGTGTACAGAGATATAAATAGTAATCCCATTCATAAACCGAGACGTGTACAGAGATATAAATAGTAATCCCATTCATAAACCGAGACGTGTACAGAGATATAAATAGTAATCCCATTCATAAACCGAGACGTGTACAGAGATATAAATAGTAATCCCATTCATAAACCGAGACGTGTACAGAGATATAAATAGTAATCCCATTCATAAACCGAGACGTGTACAGAGAAATAAATAGTAATCCCATTCATAAACCGAGACGTGTACAGAGATATAAATAGTAATCCCATTCATAAACCGAGACGTGTACAGAGATATAAATAGTAATCCCATTCATAAACCGAGACGTGTACAGAGATATAAATAGTAATCCCATTCATAAACCGAGACGTGTACAGAGATATAAGTAGTAATCCCATTCATAAACCGAGACGTGTACAGAGATATAAGTAGTAATCCCATTCATAAACTGAGACGTGTACAGAGATATAAGTAGTAATCCCATTCATAAACCGAGACGTGTACAGAGATATAAGTAGTAATCCCATTCATAAACCGAGACGTGTACAGAGATATAAGTAGTAATCCCATTCATAAACCGAGACGTGTACAGAGATATAAATAGTAATCCCATTCATAAACCGAGACGTGTACAGAGACTTGGATGGACACTAAAGAGACTACATTATTACCATTAATTTTTAAAGATTTTTTTTACTGAACAGATTTTCGTGCCGAAAATTTGTTTTTAAGAACTTTTAAATTATTTTCTCATTTTTAGAGGATCTCAAAAAAATAAAAACAATTTTCTTCCCATTTCTTAAAGGAAAAACGAATAAACGTATGATAATATTTTTATTTTATAATTTGAGCTATAACGTGGTTGAATCATTGGCTGGTGTTCATGTATTTACTTTTTTTAAAACAATGACTGCATCACTGACGACACTCATTTCCCAACACTAAATTAGCCAACCCCCCTTTCCTCACTTGACCCTACATTTATAAACGTGAAGCGCCCGTGGGGGGGGGAGTAATGTGGTTCGGTGAAAAGTCACGTGATAAGAAACCGAACATTAAAACTAGACAAACCAATAAAAATATTGTATTTATGTTTTAGGAACGCCCCCCCCCCAAGTCCTTAAAAATGTTTTAAAGTTTAAATTTCATTTAGGTTCTATTTATTTACCCGCTCCTTTTTACAATGCTAATACTTACTTTTTAATTTCAGCCCCCCCCCCTTTTCCGAGCCAAGTAAGAGTAAAAAGACGGCGGTGGGTGGTGGGGGGGATCACATGAAACGCCGTGAACAAATTCAGGGGGCGCTCGTCTAACATGCAGGTAAAAAAAAACCCGTAAAAACAAAGTTTTTGACTATAAATCCCTTATATATGAGACATAACTAACAGTATTGATTATTTTCAAACATTTACAGACTGAATCTGTCTTAACTCAACTTTGCATCATAACCCTAGTGGGGGGGAGGGGTGGGGGGAGAGGGGAAAAGTCTGGTCACCGATTCGCTTGACCGAGCTCAGAGTGACACGTAAAATGTAAACAAAAGCGCCCGTCGCTTCGTTGGGTCGCCTCAATGCGTCAGCTCAAAATTTCACGTGGGAAAAAAACAATAACAAACCGTGAATTTAAATTACATACCTCATATAAGGATAAACTAAAAATGCATTAATTTAATTACGGTACGTTCGATCGATCTGAAATTTTGATACGATGCATTGTTAGGTTAGACGGGTCCGTGTGCCAAATTTCAGTTCAATCGGATCATGGGAAGTGGGTCATTTCGACGGGGCGCTTTTGTTTACATTTTACGTGTCACTCTGAGCTCGGTCAAGCGAATCGGTGACCAGACTTTTCCCCTCTCCCCCTCACCCCTCCCCCTAGGGTTATGAAGCAAACTTGAGTTAAGACAGATTCAGTCTGTAAATGTTTGAAAATAATCAATACTGTTAGTTATGTCTCATATATAAGGGATTTATAGTCAAAAACTTTGTTTTTACGTGTTTTTTTTTAAATCCCTTATATTAACTTCACTTCTGTTTTTCCGCCCGCCGAGCCCAAGACAGACAGAGATGATGAGATGACGACAGAGACGGCCGCGAAGTTAATATAAGGGATTTAAAAATGGTTGTGAAACATTAGAGTCACGAGGTGACACGTCACTATTGAACGTATTAATATTTTATAACGAGGTTGTAAACAAATGAAATGATTCATATTGATTTCGACAAGGAAGGAAAAAAGTTATTTCAAAACTAACAATACTTTTTTTTATCGCCGGGGAATTTTGGGTGAGGAGGGATGCACTTCAGGATAATAGGAAACCCACCGAAACGATGTGCTGCTATATATAGCTTCCAGAAAACCCTAACGCGCTCCGCTGTAATATACTTTCGTTTCTCACAGACGTCATTCATGTATGACTTTTACATACACACATTCCAAGCAAGCCTACTTATCATTTCATCCAAATCGATCAACTTACCAGTATCCCGTTACAGTTGGAATCAAATTCCTTGTCACCGTCTTTTGGCCTAAATTAAAAATAATAATAATGATGATGATAATATGACAAGTCGTACTGACCGACTAACCTTAAACACACCAACACACTGCAACAGTTCACAGTATGGCCCATTAAAATCTTTTCCTTCTTAAGAGTGTCCTTTAAAAAAAAATAATACAGTGGAACCTCTTATAACGAGCATAATTCGTTCCAGAATCTTACTCGTTAAGCGAAACACTCGTTAAACGAAACAATTTTCCTCATACAAATCAATTATGTAAAATACGATAATGCGTTCCATGCTGAAAAAATACTTATTTTTTCAAAAATCTCTATTAACATTTTTTTCAAATAAAATTACCTATGAATTCTCAAGGAGTGTATATTACACTTTGAAAATAAAAAAGAAAAAAATTACGAATACTGTCTGAATACAACAAATGTAAAAACACACACGAAAACAATACGCTAACAGACCGAGTGCTAAACACAAACTAATGCATCGGCGCGGAAGTCCCGGCTCACAAATGTCGGGAAATGGGAACCTTTATATATATATAACCGTCCGGGAAATGAGATGGACACATGATGAAAAATGTAGCAATTCAGTAGATAAAGAACTACTTGACGGTATCTGGGTGTGGTGACGAGACCATAACGGTGACTCAAAGACTTGTGAGATGACTGACCGGGACGTCGAAGTGGGAAGAAAAAAAAAGGAAATTGAAATAATTTTCGTCGTTTCTTAAATTATATTAAAATAAATTATTTTCTCCATTATTATTATTATTTTAAGGCTTATCTCGAAAAAAAACCACGAGAAGTTGTGACGTACCCGACAGGCCGTGGAGGCTAGAACAAAAGTTCGTATACATGTATATAGCTTTCTCACGTAGTGGCACTATGTTTTCTCTAAGTTACTCCGCTCTTCACACAACTTCGCGGCGGGATACGGCCCACCGTGACCATGTTACTTGGGTATAAACTAATATAATCAACACTACCATATTGCTATCTATCAAAATAAACTCTAATATAAGGCTTACGGGGAGGGAAAAGACCTTCAGGAGATAACAAACTTAGAGCAATTTAAAAAAGGCTAGCATCCGAAATGCAAACAAACCACACAATATAAAACAATAACGACACCGCGGTTGGGCGACCTGGTGAAGCTTAATACAAGTTGTGTCCCGTAAAATTACGCCCCTCGGGTACTCACAGAGCTCCGGGATACATGTTGGGGTCGTCATCAAAGCAGTCTTTCCCTCGCCAGGCTGAACCTCTCAGATTCTGAAGACGAATAGCGCAACATAAAAACTCATATTATCTGAAATGTTTAAACACATACTTGTCTCTAGCGTCTCATTTTGTTACTCCTCCTTCTTCTTCTTCTCTCTCTCTCTCTCTCTCTCTCTCTCTCTATCCATCCATGCATTCGTACGTCCATCCGTCTGTCCATCCACCCAACCCTCTTTCTGACTGTCTGTGTGTCAGTCTACCTGCATGTTTGCAATTCTATCTCTCTGTATCTACATTTCTCCATCTCCGACCTTCTCTGATCTATTGCTATATTAGAGCCTATATTTTACTTTGTATTCCCTGTGCCGTGTACACTCATGTTTCATATCCACTAAACTATCTCAAACACATTCACAAGCATAAAAAAGACAGACACGAAAACCCACTAAACGATCACAAACAAACCCACTTGCAACCACCAAAACATCACAAACATATCACATCTGTCCCGCCCTACCGTGTAGGCGCTGAAAGCATCCTTGTCAAAATCAAAAGCCGGCTCCTGATTAGCGATGCTCCTGGAATTATGATAAAGTTAAGACCATTTTAAACCAGACTTACAACAAGCATCCCCCCCCCCACATCTAATTATTCTCTGCTGCACTTACCACTCCTCTGTATTTACGACTACTTTCCCATTCTGTAAAAACTGAAGTGTTATCCCAAACTTATAACTATTTACTCCCTTACTCTCGAATATCCCATGAATATCCCATAATGCTCTCCACATTCTCTAAAGCCATTCCCTACTGCATGTATTCTTTTCCTTACATGTATATTTGTTAACTCACATCCTCCGATAAATGCCAATTTACCCAGAGCTTCTGTTCACTAATATTAATACTAGGGCTAAGACTGCATTCAGGGGAGGCAAATTGAAATTAATGATATACAAAGTATGAGGACGCCTGGAAAAATATAATTTTTTTATTGTCTTTATATTTCTTACTGTTGAGGGCCAACAATAAATTGCATCGATCGATATAGTGCCATGTTTTCGGCATTCATTCTAACTTTAGTTAATTTATGGGGTGGGGATTTATGGCACCTCTTACTTTTTGATCCAGTCACATATCTCCTTTAATCCAGGGATATCGCAGAACTGCAAGCTGGGCCTCAGCTTAGACTTGGTTGTTGGAGAGTAGAGAAAAAATAAAAGAAACTGTTAAAGAGATATTGTAAAATAGAAGAGCTCCAATAACTGTCATAATCTTTTTTTCAGGCTGCGCTGCTTGACGGATTAACCGTTGTCTTTAAAGGAGTATTAAGACAACGAATAAGGTGTTTGCAAAACGATAATTCATTGTGTTGTACAGCGGCATGTCTACCGACCTGTTGGGACTCTAATTCCATTCGCGGAATAACATTTATTATTATTATTTTTATTATTATTAATTTAAAAAAAAAGAACAGTTCTGTCAATATTCAATTCTTATTAACCAATATAACAGAATTAATCTTTATCTCATAAAATTATTTTATGATTTTAGTTGGCATGATGTGTTTATCTAATACTTATAATAATAATAATAATGATAATAATGATGATGAAGCATTATAACAAGGGCGTAAGAAGAGTTAATGCCGCCAGGGGTGGACGACAAAATAGTCACAATCTTTCGAAGGAACATAATGTCTTTTGAGCATTGACCAAATATAAACCAACCCTTCAAAAATGTCTTTAGGCCTAAGATGCACCAAACCTTCAAAAATGTCTTTAGGCCTAAGATGCACCAACCCTTCAAAAATGTATTTTGGGCTCAGATGAACCAACCCTCCCAAAAATGTCTTTGGGCCTAAGATGCACCAACCCTCCCGAAAAATGGAAAAGAAATAAAAAGTCCCGCGCGCGAAGTGCCCTCCTTATTCTCCCCCCCACCAGCGATGACCACCTCTTTAAACTAACCTCCATCATCAGGTGTTCGATTTTTTTCCTTGCTTTGAGAACCTTGATCGCAAATTCTGAATCCTTAATCAAATATTTTGAAAAAAACGACACATTAATGCTTTAAAAAAATAAGAATAAGAAAACAAAAGGGTAAAAAGCATTAAATTAGTTACCATTCAACGTGTTTCTTTAACGGTTTTAAAAATTTCAAAAGTTAAAAAATCAATCAACAAGGATTCTGATATGTTCCAACACCTCGCCTTTACTATCCTTTTTCTTTTTCTCTCTTTTTTTTTCTTCAAATTTATTATTTTATTTCTTATAGATCTCCAATTTACTTTTTTCCAAATATTCGATAAAGCTAAACAGATTATCCAGAAAATAGTCATACCGTCTTAAACCATTACTTTAATATGAGTGTCTCTATTCAAAGCAGTTTTTAAAAATATCTTTGTTTCAAAATGCAGAGTGAGAAAAAGCAAATTGGTTAGGAAAGCCGTAAGTTAATCTGTCGTCTGTATAATGTAGACTTAACGCTTGAGTTTACCTTGTAGAATGAGGAGGAGGGGGGCAAGACACCCCGACATGTGGGCTGTCCTGGGTCAGTGTGGCAGAATTTGAGGGCGTGGCACGTGACATCTGGGTCAGCCCCGTTCACGATGCTGGCAGATTGAATAGGAAGAAAGAAACGTTCAGTCTACGACAGATTTGTACGTTGCTTGTCTGCGGGGTTTAATTTTCATAGTGACAATAGTCTACGCGGTTATTTTACCTATAGAAATGGGACAGTTAAGGGGCGAGTAACCGCCGAGAGTAATGCCCCCTCTAATGATATAAACGCTTTGCCTTGAATATCATTTACAATTAACAGAACTAAAAACACAGGGCCTAGCCCTAGACTGACCTATCAATTACTACTTACAGAACTATCAAGGCTGGCCCCAGGGCCTTGACGGCTGTGTCACACAGGGGTTTGAACTGTGCGGGCAGGAAGGAGCAGAGCTTGTCCAACGTGTCCACAACCGAGCTGTTGTTGATTTCTGTTAGCTGCTCGATCAGCGCCACGATGACAGAACAAGC
>CALYLW010000808.1:508356-520572 GCA_944989445.1 Ampullaceana balthica | reverse complement strand
TAACTGTACAAGCTGGCGATAAAGGGAGGTAATTAGAGACAATAACTGTACAAGCTGGCGATAAAGGGAGGTAATTAGAGACAATAACTGTACAAGCTGGCGATAAAGGGAGGTAATTAGCAACAATAACTGTACAAGCTGGCGATAAAGGGAGGTAATTAGAGACAATAACTGTACAAGCTGGCGATAAAGGGAGGTAATTAGAGACAATAACTGTACAAGCTGGCGATAAAGGGAGGTAATTAGAGACAATAACTGTACAAGCTGGCGATAAAGGGAGGTAATTAGAGACAATAACTGTACAAGCTGGCGATAAAGGGAGGTAATTAGCAGACAATAACTGTACAAGCTGGCGATAAAGGGAGGTAATTAGAGACAATAACTGTACAAGCTGGCGATAAAGGGAGGTAATTAGAGACAATAACTGTACAAGCTGGCGATAAAGGGAGGTAATTAGAGACAATAACTGTACAAGCTGGCGATAAAGGGAGGTAATTAGAGACAATAACTGTACAAGCTGGCGATAAAGGGAGGTAATTAGAGACAATAACTGTACAAGCTGGCGATAAAGGGAGGTAATTAGAGACAATAACTGTACAAGCTGGCGATAAAGGGAGGTAATTAGCAACAATAACTGTACAAGCTGGCGATAAAGGGAGGTAATTAGAGACAATAACTGTACAAGCTGGCGATAAAGGGAGGTAATTAGAGACAATAACTGTACAAGCTGGCGATAAAGGGAGGTAATTAGCAACAATAACTGTACAAGCTGGCGATAAAGGGAGGTAATTAGAGACAATAACTGTACAAGCTGGCGATAAAGGGAGGTAATTAGAGACAATAACTGTACAAGCTGGCGATAAAGGGAGGTAATTAGAGACAATAACTGTACAAGCTGGCGATAAAGGGAGGTAATTAGCAACAATAACTGTACAAGCTGGCGATAAAGGGAGGTAATTAGAGACAATAACTGTACAAGCTGGCGATAAAGGGAGGTAATTAGCAGACAATAACTGTACAAGCTGGCGATAAAGGGAGGTAATTAGAGACAATAACTGTACAAGCTGGCGATAAAGGGAGGTAATTAGCAACAATAACTGTACAAGCTGGCGATAAAGGGAGGTAATTAGAGACAATAACTGTACAAGCTGGCGATAAAGGGAGGTAATTAGAGACAATAACTGTACAAGCTGGCGATAAAGGGAGGTAATTAGAGACAATAACTGTACAAGCTGGCGATAAAGGGAGGTAATTAGAGACAATAACTGTACAAGCTGGCGATAAAGGGAGGTAATTAGCAACAATAACTGTACAAGCTGGCGATAAAGGGAGGTAATTAGAGACAATAACTGTACAAGCTGGCGATAAAGGGAGGTAATTAGAGACAATAACTGTACAAGCTGGCGATAAAGGGAGGTAATTAGCAACAATAACTGTACAAGCTGGCGATAAAGGGAGGTAATTAGAGACAATAACTGTACAAGCTGGCGATAAAGGGAGGTAATTAGAGACAATAACTGTACAAGCTGGCGATAAAGGGAGGTAATTAGAGACAATAACTGTACAAGCTGGCGATAAAGGGAGGTAATTAGCAACAATAACTGTACAAGCTGGCGATAAAGGGAGGTAATTAGAGACAATAACTGTACAAGCTGGCGATAAAGGGAGGTAATTAGCAGACAATAACTGTACAAGCTGGCGATAAAGGGAGGTAATTAGAGACAATAACTGTACAAGCTGGCGATAAAGGGAGGTAATTAGCAACAATAACTGTACAAGCTGGCGATAAAGGGAGGTAATTAGAGACAATAACTGTACAAGCTGGCGATAAAGGGAGGTAATTAGAGACAATAACTGTACAAGCTGGCGATAAAGGGAGGTAATTAGAGACAATAACTGTACAAGCTGGCGATAAAGGGAGGTAATTAGAGACAATAACTGTACAAGCTGGCGATAAAGGGAGGTAATTAGAGACAATAACTGTACAAGCTGGCGATAAAGGGAGGTAATTAGAGACAATAACTGTACAAGCTGGCGATAAAGGGAGGTAATTAGAGACAATAACTGTACAAGCTGGCGATAAAGGGAGGTAATTAGAGACAATAACTGTACAAGCTGGCGATAAAGGGAGGTAATTAGAGACAATAACTGTACAAGCTGGCGATAAAGGGAGGTAATTAGAACAATAACTGTACAAGCTGGCGATAAAGGGAGGTAATTAGAGACAATAACTGTACAAGCTGGCGATAAAGGGAGGTAATTAGCAGACAATAACTGTACAAGCTGGCGATAAAGGGAGGTAATTAGAGACAATAACTGTACAAGCTGGCGATAAAGGGAGGTAATTAGCAGACAATAACTGTACAAGCTGGCGATAAAGGGAGGTAATTAGAGACAATAACTGTACAAGCTGGCGATAAAGGGAGGTAATTAGAGACAATAACTGTACAAGCTGGCGATAAAGGGAGGTAATTAGAGACAATAACTGTACAAGCTGGCGATAAAGGGAGGTAATTAGAGACAATAACTGTACAAGCTGGCGATAAAGGGAGGTAATTAGAGACAATAACTGTACAAGCTGGCGATAAAGGGAGGTAATTAGAGACAATAACTGTACAAGCTGGCGATAAAGGGAGGTAATTAGAGACAATAACTGTACAAGCTGGCGATAAAGGGAGGTAATTAGAGACAATAACTGTACAAGCTGGCGATAAAGGGAGGTAATTAGCAACAATAACTGTACAAGCTGGCGATAAAGGGAGGTAATTAGAGACAATAACTGTACAAGCTGGCGATAAAGGGAGGTAATTAGAGACAATAACTGTACAAGCTGGCGATAAAGGGAGGTAATTAGCAACAATAACTGTACAAGCTGGCGATAAAGGGAGGTAATTAGAGACAATAACTGTACAAGCTGGCGATAAAGGGAGGTAATTAGAGACAATAACTGTACAAGCTGGCGATAAAGGGAGGTAATTAGAGACAATAACTGTACAAGCTGGCGATAAAGGGAGGTAATTAGCAACAATAACTGTACAAGCTGGCGATAAAGGGAGGTAATTAGAGACAATAACTGTACAAGCTGGCGATAAAGGGAGGTAATTAGAGACAATAACTGTACAAGCTGGCGATAAAGGGAGGTAATTAGAGACAATAACTGTACAAGCTGGCGATAAAGGGAGGTAATTAGCAACAATAACTGTACAAGCTGGCGATAAAGGGAGGTAATTAGAGACAATAACTGTACAAGCTGGCGATAAAGGGAGGTAATTAGAGACAATAACTGTACAAGCTGGCGATAAAGGGAGGTAATTAGCAGACAATAACTGTACAAGCTGGCGATAAAGGGAGGTAATTAGAGACAATAACTGTACAAGCTGGCGATAAAGGGAGGTAATTAGCAGACAATAACTGTACAAGCTGGCGATAAAGGGAGGTAATTAGAGACAATAACTGTACAAGCTGGCGATAAAGGGAGGTAATTAGAGACAATAACTGTACAAGCTGGCGATAAAGGGAGGTAATTAGCAGACAATAACTGTACAAGCTGGCGATAAAGGGAGGTAATTAGAGACAATAACTGTACAAGCTGGCGATAAAGGGAGGTAATTAGAGACAATAACTGTACAAGCTGGCGATAAAGGGAGGTAATTAGAGACAATAACTGTACAAGCTGGCGATAAAGGGAGGTAATTAGCAACAATAACTGTACAAGCTGGCGATAAAGGGAGGTAATTAGAGACAATAACTGTACAAGCTGGCGATAAAGGGAGGTAATTAGAGACAATAACTGTACAAGCTGGCGATAAAGGGAGGTAATTAGAGACAATAACTGTACAAGCTGGCGATAAAGGGAGGTAATTAGAGACAATAACTGTACAAGCTGGCGATAAAGGGAGGTAATTAGAGACAATAACTGTACAAGCTGGCGATAAAGGGAGGTAATTAGAGACAATAACTGTACAAGCTGGCGATAAAGGGAGGTAATTAGCAACAATAACTGTACAAGCTGGCGATAAAGGGAGGTAATTAGAGACAATAACTGTACAAGCTGGCGATAAAGGGAGGTAATTAGAGACAATAACTGTACAAGCTGGCGATAAAGGGAGGTAATTAGAGACAATAACTGTACAAGCTGGCGATAAAGGGAGGTAATTAGCAACAATAACTGTACAAGCTGGCGATAAAGGGAGGTAATTAGAGACAATAACTGTACAAGCTGGCGATAAAGGGAGGTAATTAGCAACAATAACTGTACAAGCTGGCGATAAAGGGAGGTAATTAGAGACAATAACTGTACAAGCTGGCGATAAAGGGAGGTAATTAGCAACAATAACTGTACAAGCTGGCGATAAAGGGAGGTAATTAGAGACAATAACTGTACAAGCTGGCGATAAAGGGAGGTAATTAGAGACAATAACTGTACAAGCTGGCGATAAAGGGAGGTAATTAGCAACAATAACTGTACAAGCTGGCGATAAAGGGAGGTAATTAGAGACAATAACTGTACAAGCTGGCGATAAAGGGAGGTAATTAGCAACAATAACTGTACAAGCTGGCGATAAAGGGAGGTAATTAGAGACAATAACTGTACAAGCTGGCGATAAAGGGAGGTAATTAGAGACAATAACTGTACAAGCTGGCGATAAAGGGAGGTAATTAGAGACAATAACTGTACAAGCTGGCGATAAAGGGAGGTAATTAGAGACAATAACTGTACAAGCTGGCGATAAAGGGAGGTAATTAGAGACAATAACTGTACAAGCTGGCGATAAAGGGAGGTAATTAGAGACAATAACTGTACAAGCTGGCGATAAAGGGAGGTAATTAGCAACAATAACTGTACAAGCTGGCGATAAAGGGAGGTAATTAGAGACAATAACTGTACAAGCTGGCGATAAAGGGAGGTAATTAGAGACAATAACTGTACAAGCTGGCGATAAAGGGAGGTAATTAGCAACAATAACTGTACAAGCTGGCGATAAAGGGAGGTAATTAGAGACAATAACTGTACAAGCTGGCGATAAAGGGAGGTAATTAGAGACAATAACTGTACAAGCTGGCGATAAAGGGAGGTAATTAGAGACAATAACTGTACAAGCTGGCGATAAAGGGAGGTAATTAGCAACAATAACTGTACAAGCTGGCGATAAAGGGAGGTAATTAGAGACAATAACTGTACAAGCTGGCGATAAAGGGAGGTAATTAGCAACAATAACTGTACAAGCTGGCGATAAAGGGAGGTAATTAGAGACAATAACTGTACAAGCTGGCGATAAAGGGAGGTAATTAGCAACAATAACTGTACAAGCTGGCGATAAAGGGAGGTAATTAGAGACAATAACTGTACAAGCTGGCGATAAAGGGAGGTAATTAGAGACAATAACTGTACAAGCTGGCGATAAAGGGAGGTAATTAGAGACAATAACTGTACAAGCTGGCGATAAAGGGAGGTAATTAGAGACAATAACTGTACAAGCTGGCGATAAAGGGAGGTAATTAGCAACAATAACTGTACAAGCTGGCGATAAAGGGAGGTAATTAGAGACAATAACTGTACAAGCTGGCGATAAAGGGAGGTAATTAGAGACAATAACTGTACAAGCTGGCGATAAAGGGAGGTAATTAGCAACAATAACTGTACAAGCTGGCGATAAAGGGAGGTAATTAGAGACAATAACTGTACAAGCTGGCGATAAAGGGAGGTAATTAGCAACAATAACTGTACAAGCTGGCGATAAAGGGAGGTAATTAGAGACAATAACTGTACAAGCTGGCGATAAAGGGAGGTAATTAGCAACAATAACTGTACAAGCTGGCGATAAAGGGAGGTAATTAGAGACAATAACTGTACAAGCTGGCGATAAAGGGAGGTAATTAGCAACAATAACTGTACAAGCTGGCGATAAAGGGAGGTAATTAGAGACAATAACTGTACAAGCTGGCGATAAAGGGAGGTAATTAGCAACAATAACTGTACAAGCTGGCGATAAAGGGAGGTAATTAGAGACAATAACTGTACAAGCTGGCGATAAAGGGAGGTAATTAGAGACAATAACTGTACAAGCTGGCGATAAAGGGAGGTAATTAGCAGACAATAACTGTACAAGCTGGCGATAAAGGGAGGTAATTAGCAGACAATAACTGTACAAGCTGGCGATAAAGGGAGGTAATTAGCAACAATAACTGTACAAGCTGGCGATAAAGGGAGGTAATTAGAGACAATAACTGTACAAGCTGGCGATAAAGGGAGGTAATTAGCAACAATAACTGTACAAGCTGGCGATAAAGGGAGGTAATTAGCAGACAATAACTGTACAAGCTGGCGATAAAGGGAGGTAATTAGAGACAATAACTGTACAAGCTGGCGATAAAGGGAGGTAATTAGCAACAATAACTGTACAAGCTGGCGATAAAGGGAGGTAATTAGAGACAATAACTGTACAAGCTGGCGATAAAGGGAGGTAATTAGCAACAATAACTGTACAAGCTGGCGATAAAGGGAGGTAATTAGAGACAATAACTGTACAAGCTGGCGATAAAGGGAGGTAATTAGCAACAATAACTGTACAAGCTGGCGATAAAGGGAGGTAATTAGAGACAATAACTGTACAAGCTGGCGATAAAGGGAGGTAATTAGCAACAATAACTGTACAAGCTGGCGATAAAGGGAGGTAATTAGAGACAATAACTGTACAAGCTGGCGATAAAGGGAGGTAATTAGAGACAATAACTGTACAAGCTGGCGATAAAGGGAGGTAATTAGAGACAATAACTGTACAAGCTGGCGATAAAGGGAGGTAATTAGCAGACAATAACTGTACAAGCTGGCGATAAAGGGAGGTAATTAGCAACAATAACTGTACAAGCTGGCGATAAAGGGAGGTAATTAGAGACAATAACTGTACAAGCTGGCGATAAAGGGAGGTAATTAGCAACAATAACTGTACAAGCTGGCGATAAAGGGAGGTAATTAGAGACAATAACTGTACAAGCTGGCGATAAAGGGAGGTAATTAGCAGACAATAACTGTACAAGCTGGCGATAAAGGGAGGTAATTAGAGACAATAACTGTACAAGCTGGCGATAAAGGGAGGTAATTAGAGACAATAACTGTACAAGCTGGCGATAAAGGGAGGTAATTAGAGACAATAACTGTACAAGCTGGCGATAAAGGGAGGTAATTAGAGACAATAACTGTACAAGCTGGCGATAAAGGGAGGTAATTAGCAACAATAACTGTACAAGCTGGCGATAAAGGGAGGTAATTAGAGACAATAACTGTACAAGCTGGCGATAAAGGGAGGTAATTAGCAACAATAACTGTACAAGCTGGCGATAAAGGGAGGTAATTAGAGACAATAACTGTACAAGCTGGCGATAAAGGGAGGTAATTAGAGACAATAACTGTACAAGCTGGCGATAAAGGGAGGTAATTAGAGACAATAACTGTACAAGCTGGCGATAAAGGGAGGTAATTAGAGACAATAACTGTACAAGCTGGCGATAAAGGGAGGTAATTAGAGACAATAACTGTACAAGCTGGCGATAAAGGGAGGTAATTAGAGACAATAACTGTACAAGCTGGCGATAAAGGGAGGTAATTAGAGACAATAACTGTACAAGCTGGCGATAAAGGGAGGTAATTAGAGACAATAACTGTACAAGCTGGCGATAAAGGGAGGTAATTAGAGACAATAACTGTACAAGCTGGCGATAAAGGGAGGTAATTAGCAACAATAACTGTACAAGCTGGCGATAAAGGGAGGTAATTAGAGACAATAACTGTACAAGCTGGCGATAAAGGGAGGTAATTAGAGACAATAACTGTACAAGCTGGCGATAAAGGGAGGTAATTAGAGACAATAACTGTACAAGCTGGCGATAAAGGGAGGTAATTAGAGACAATAACTGTACAAGCTGGCGATAAAGGGAGGTAATTAGAGACAATAACTGTACAAGCTGGCGATAAAGGGAGGTAATTAGAGACAATAACTGTACAAGCTGGCGATAAAGGGAGGTAATTAGAGACAATAACTGTACAAGCTGGCGATAAAGGGAGGTAATTAGAGACAATAACTGTACAAGCTGGCGATAAAGGGAGGTAATTAGCAACAATAACTGTACAAGCTGGCGATAAAGGGAGGTAATTAGAGACAATAACTGTACAAGCTGGCGATAAAGGGAGGTAATTAGAGACAATAACTGTACAAGCTGGCGATAAAGGGAGGTAATTAGCAACAATAACTGTACAAGCTGGCGATAAAGGGAGGTAATTAGAGACAATAACTGTACAAGCTGGCGATAAAGGGAGGTAATTAGAGACAATAACTGTACAAGCTGGCGATAAAGGGAGGTAATTAGAGACAATAACTGTACAAGCTGGCGATAAAGGGAGGTAATTAGCAACAATAACTGTACAAGCTGGCGATAAAGGGAGGTAATTAGAGACAATAACTGTACAAGCTGGCGATAAAGGGAGGTAATTAGCAACAATAACTGTACAAGCTGGCGATAAAGGGAGGTAATTAGAGACAATAACTGTACAAGCTGGCGATAAAGGGAGGTAATTAGCAACAATAACTGTACAAGCTGGCGATAAAGGGAGGTAATTAGAGACAATAACTGTACAAGCTGGCGATAAAGGGAGGTAATTAGAGACAATAACTGTACAAGCTGGCGATAAAGGGAGGTAATTAGAGACAATAACTGTACAAGCTGGCGATAAAGGGAGGTAATTAGAGACAATAACTGTACAAGCTGGCGATAAAGGGAGGTAATTAGCAACAATAACTGTACAAGCTGGCGATAAAGGGAGGTAATTAGAGACAATAACTGTACAAGCTGGCGATAAAGGGAGGTAATTAGAGACAATAACTGTACAAGCTGGCGATAAAGGGAGGTAATTAGCAACAATAACTGTACAAGCTGGCGATAAAGGGAGGTAATTAGCAACAATAACTGTACAAGCTGGCGATAAAGGGAGGTAATTAGAGACAATAACTGTACAAGCTGGCGATAAAGGGAGGTAATTAGCAACAATAACTGTACAAGCTGGCGATAAAGGGAGGTAATTAGCAACAATAACTGTACAAGCTGGCGATAAAGGGAGGTAATTAGCAACAATAACTGTACAAGCTGGCGATAAAGGGAGGTAATTAGCAACAATAACTGTACAAGCTGGCGATAAAGGGAGGTAATTAGCAGACAATAACTGTACAAGCTGGCGATAAAGGGAGGTAATTAGCAACAATAACTGTACAAGCTGGCGATAAAGGGAGGTAATTAGCAACAATAACTGTACAAGCTGGCGATAAAGGGAGGTAATTAGCAACAATAACTGTACAAGCTGGCGATAAAGGGAGGTAATTAGCAACAATAACTGTACAAGCTGGCGATAAAGGGAGGTAATTAGCAACAATAACTGTACAAGCTGGCGATAAAGGGAGGTAATTAGCAACAATAACTGTACAAGCTGGCGATAAAGGGAGGTAATTAGCAACAATAACTGTACAAGCTGGCGATAAAGGGAGGTAATTAGCAACAATAACTGTACAAGCTGGCGATAAAGGGAGGTAATTAGCAACAATAACTGTACAAGCTGGCGATAAAGGGAGGTAATTAGCAACAATAACTGTACAAGCTGGCGATAAAGGGAGGTAATTAGCAACAATAACTGTACAAGCTGGCGATAAAGGGAGGTAATTAGCAACAATAACTGTACAAGCTGGCGATAAAGGGAGGTAATTAGCAACAATAACTGTACAAGCTGGCGATAAAGGGAGGTAATTAGCAACAATAACTGTACAAGCTGGCGATAAAGGGAGGTAATTAGCAACAATAACTGTACAAGCTGGCGATAAAGGGAGGTAATTAGCAACAATAACTGTACAAGCTGGCGATAAAGGGAGGTAATTAGCAACAATAACTGTACAAGCTGGCGATAAAGGGAGGTAATTAGCAACAATAACTGTACAAGCTGGCGATAAAGGGAGGTAATTAGCAACAATAACTGTACAAGCTGGCGATAAAGGGAGGTAATTAGCAACAATAACTGTACAAGCTGGCGATAAAGGGAGGTAATTAGCAACAATAACTGTACAAGCTGGCGATAAAGGGAGGTAATTAGCAACAATAACTGTACAAGCTGGCGATAAAGGGAGGTAATTAGCAACAATAACTGTACAAGCTGGCGATAAAGGGAGGTAATTAGCAACAATAACTGTACAAGCTGGCGATAAAGGGAGGTAATTAGCAACAATAACTGTACAAGCTGGCGATAAAGGGAGGTAATTAGCAACAATAACTGTACAAGCTGGCGATAAAGGGAGGTAATTAGCAGACAATAACTGTACAAGCTGGCGATAAAGGGAGGTAATTAGCAACAATAACTGTACAAGCTGGCGATAAAGGGAGGTAATTAGCAACAATAACTGTACAAGCTGGCGATAAAGGGAGGTAATTAGCAACAATAACTGTACAAGCTGGCGATAAAGGGAGGTAATTAGCAACAATAACTGTACAAGCTGGCGATAAAGGGAGGTAATTAGCAACAATAACTGTACAAGCTGGCGATAAAGGGAGGTAATTAGCAACAATAACTGTACAAGCTGGCGATAAAGGGAGGTAATTAGCAACAATAACTGTACAAGCTGGCGATAAAGGGAGGTAATTAGCAACAATAACTGTACAAGCTGGCGATAAAGGGAGGTAATTAGCAACAATAACTGTACAAGCTGGCGATAAAGGGAGGTAATTAGAGACAATAACTGTACAAGCTGGCGATAAAGGGAGGTAATTAGCAACAATAACTGTACAAGCTGGCGATAAAGGGAGGTAATTAGCAACAATAACTGTACAAGCTGGCGATAAAGGGAGGTAATTAGCAACAATAACTGTACAAGCTGGCGATAAAGGGAGGTAATTAGCAGACAATAACTGTACAAGCTGGCGATAAAGGGAGGTAATTAGAGACAATAACTGTACAAGCTGGCGATAAAGGGAGGTAATTAGCAACAATAACTGTACAAGCTGGCGATAAAGGGAGGTAATTAGCAACAATAACTGTACAAGCTGGCGATAAAGGGAGGTAATTAGCAACAATAACTGTACAAGCTGGCGATAAAGGGAGGTAATTAGCAACAATAACTGTACAAGCTGGCGATAAAGGGAGGTAATTAGCAACAATAACTGTACAAGCTGGCGATAAAGGGAGGTAATTAGCAACAATAACTGTACAAGCTGGCGATAAAGGGAGGTAATTAGAGACAATAACTGTACAAGCTGGCGATAAAGGGAGGTAATTAGCAACAATAACTGTGCAAGCTGGCGATAAAGGGAGGTAATTAGCAACAATAACTGTGCAAGCTGGCGATAAAGGGAGGTAATTAGCAACAATAACTGTACAAGCTGGCGATAAAGGGAGGTAATTAGCAACAATAACTGTACAAGCTGGCGATAAAGGGAGGTAATTAGCAACAATAACTGTACAAGCTGGCGATAAAGGGAGGTAATTAGCAACAATAACTGTACAAGCTGGCGATAAAGGGAGGTAATTAGCAACAATAACTGTACAAGCTGGCGATAAAGGGAGGTAATTAGCAACAATAACTGTACAAGCTGGCGATAAAGGGAGGTAATTAGCAACAATAACTGTACAAGCTGGCGATAAAGGGAGGTAATTAGCAACAATAACTGTACAAGCTGGCGATAAAGGGAGGTAATTAGCAACAATAACTGTGCAAGCTGGCGATAAAGGGAGGTAATTAGCAACAATAACTGTACAAGCTGGCGATAAAGGGAGGTAATTAGCAACAATAACTGTACAAGCTGGTGATAAAGGGAGGTAATTAGCAACAATAACTGTGCAAGCTGGCGATAAAGGGAGGTAATTAGCAACAATAACTGTACAAGCTGGCGATAAAGGGAGGTAATTAGCAACAATAACTGTACAAGCTGGCGATAAAGGGAGGTAATTAGCAACAATAACTGTGCAAGCTGGCGATAAAGGGAGGTAATTAGCAACAATAACTGTACAAGCTGGCGATAAAGGGAGGTAATTAGCAACAATAACTGTACAAGCTGGCGATAAAGGGAGGTAATTAGCAACAATAACTGTACAAGCTGGCGATAAAGGGAGGTAATTAGCAACAATAACTGTACAAGCTGGTGATAAAGGGAGGTAATTAGCAACAATAACTGTGCAAGCTGGCGATA
>CALYLW010000808.1:463356-503356 GCA_944989445.1 Ampullaceana balthica | reverse complement strand
ATAATCGTTTCCTTCAGGGGAAAATAAAGTTAGCAGACAAAATACCTGGATTTAAAGTCACACTGGAGGACAGCGCGTGATCTGAGACATTTTGGATTTGTTTCAAACACTACCTGAGATTTTAGGCTTGACTAAGCCTGAGCATTCATTCTCCAAGTTGGTGCTGCACGCGTACCTGTTTTTGCTTTTAAAAGAGCTTGAGTGCTACTTCCCAGTCACTAAAGATCACAGAACCTTTCAGGTATGGATCCGCGAGCTATTTGTTAACAACAGGCGAATATAGTATGTCTGAACAAATCAACCGCTGGAGATTGCTAATGTCGAAAGTCATAAAACTACGTTCGAGACAACAACTTTCCCGCTGTTCTGAATTTAAGTCATGGCGTAAAATCCTGAGATCGCCATCATGGCACTTAAGTTCCTATTACCTTCGCCGACATCCCATCCGTTTGAAGAGAGATTTTCTGCAGTGACAGCAACAAAAACAACACAAAGAAGTAAACTGAAAATAAGAAAAACATTACATCTGTCATTGTCCCCTATTTCCTCCAGATGGAACGGTCTCGTTGCAGAAGCTCATGTTTCTCATTGATTTAGCGTTTTAAAGGTTAAAAATGTTATTTAACTTTACATACATTATATGGTATAACTGCGTTTAATTTTGAAGGCATGCTAAAATACAATTAAATTAAAATTCTTAAATCAAAGCATTATAAAATACGAATAATCAACGGCTACCCCTACCCCCCACCCCCTACTCAGTGGGCCGAGGTAAATTTTTAAAACGTTGACCGGTCCGCGGGGATTAAAAGGTTGGGGACCACTGCTGCCGTACACGATGACGTTAGGCAATGAGACAAATGCTGGTGGTGGGGGAGTGGGGGGAACTGTCACAAGCAATGTGACGTAATTCATAAAGGTGGTTTTGTGACAGACTTTGAAGTGTGGAGTGATTCCGAATTTTTTAAATATTTTTTTACACATTTTAAAAGTGACAATAGTGGCTGCCCGATAGATTGGGACTGATTATGTCGAGGAGAAGGGTTTTAAAAAAACGTTCAAAAATAGCGTCAATCACTTGATGAACGACATGACAGTTATCTTTAATGTTACAAGTGTAGGTTATTAATTTTTCAATGGTGAAAAAAACACCATCAAATATTGATTTTTAGATCAATCTCTCTTACTGATAGCTCTCATAATGACTTTAGGCAATCCATGATCCTAAAGTAATTTAACGCAATGTTTGATACGGAGAATTTCAAGCAATACTTATATAAACAACGCAGCCTACGTCGTAGGAAAACAAACGAAAAACAAAAAAAAACTTCCCGGAACTCACCGTCTTTACACACACTTGAGTAGCGCTCCTTATGAAATAGACCAATCAGATGACAGACGATTGTTTACTACACTCAATATAGCCAGTGACCTTATAGGCCATGACCTACTTTCTCAGATGTGGATAAGGAGACTTGATACGGAAATTTAGACGATACGAATAGAAATATACGCAATAGTTGGTCGGGGCATAACGGTGTCAAGCAAATCGGTGGCGGCTCTATCACTGGGGATTAGTGGAAAATGAGGGGGAAAGGGGGGGGGGAGGGACGGTGGTTTGGGTCACCCGGTACAAAGTGCTTTGAAAATTTTAACCATTGATCAGAAAAGTCTTATCATAGTTGGAAGCGCAGAAAGAAATTTGAAGCAGAGAGAGACATCGTTTCTTGACACCCGTGCCTTTTCATCTTTAAAAAAAAATTAGACTTTCTATTTTGTTAAAATATATGGACCTATATATCTTTAATAATAATATATATAAATAAAACAAACCCGTAAAAACAAAGTTTTCTACTATAAATCCCTCATATTTTAGTCATAATTAAAAGTATTGATTATGTTTCAACGCCACAAATATTTACGGACTGACACCGAGTGATGTCCCCTGTCTTTTAACGGGGGATGGGTCGTGAGGGGGTGTCGGCACGATGGTCGACGTCTAAGCGTCAACTCAAACTCACGTGGAAAAAAACAATAACAAACCGTGAATTTGAATTACATACCTCATATAAGGATAAACTAAAAATGCATTAATTTAATTACGGTACGTTCGATCGATCTGAAATTTTGATACGATGCATTGTTAGGTCAGACGGGCCCCCGTGTGCCAAATTTCAGCTCGATTGGATCACGGGAAGTGGGTCATTTTCGACTTTTGTTTTTCCGCCCGCCCGCCCATGAGATGACGACAGACAGAGAGAGAGACAGACAGAGAGAGAGACAGACCGAGAGAGAGACAGACCGAGAGAGACGACGGTGAAGTTAATATAATATTTAAACAACAAGGAACGTATTTCAGGTTATCAGACTGACATTTTTTGTGCCCAATCTCAAGGACATCATGTCGCATGATTACTGATTATCTGCAGCATTCTCCGGTGATTACGTTAGTGGTCCTCATACTATGCACGGGTAGAAACTTTAAATCAAGTGTCAATATGCCCACTGAAACTTATTCTAAAAGTGACGTGCATTCAGCTACAGCTTCTGGATTAGCTACGTCTAGTCTTTGGAAGTAAGATTATTTTAGTGCTATCGTTGGTGAAAGCAGTCGGGCTGTGGGGGGGGGTGCATCAAGACGCTGTGTAAAACTTGAATTCTCAGGATTCTCAGGCCCCGGGACAAGAAAACCTGTGGGCTGGGACTTCTTTAAATATAATTTATATAGCCAGAATTTAAAAGAATTATTTTAAACTTGTTTTACCCCTGGCATAATGCCCCTAAATAAGGACGTAAGTTGGGGTTTTAAGGGATCTTATTTTTAATAGGCGTCATTTTCTTCTTATTTTTAATAGGCGTCACTTTCTTCTTATTTTTAATAGGCGTCACTTTCTTCTTATTTTTAATAGGCGTCACTTTCTTCTTATTTTTAATAGGCGTCACTTTCTTCTTATTTTTAATATGCGTCATTTTCTTCTTATTTTTAATAGGCGTCACTTTCTTCTTATTTTTAATAGGCGTCACTTTCTTCTTATTTATAATAGGCGTCACTTTCTTCTTATTTTTAATAGGCGTCACTTTCTTCTTATTTTTAATAGGGGTCATTTTCTTCTTATTTTTAATAGGCGTCATTTTCTTCTTATTTTTAATAGGCGTCACTTTCTTCTTATTTTTAATAGGCGTCACCTTCTTCTTATTTTTGGTAAAAGCAATTTCGGCTGCGCCTAATCTAGATTTTTTCACGGCAAAGTATGGCCAAAAAAACAACAAAAAAACAATAGAAAAAAAAACGGTAAGTACACCACCAGGGTGGCTCTAGACAAAGATACGCCAATGACTTGACGTCCCCTTTACATTACGCAAGGGTCCGAAGACGATGCCTCGGACTGCGCAAATCATTTTCTCAGATCGTGGTTTACTTATTAACTCCAATCCGTTGTGACAATCCACCAACAATCCACCAACAATCCACCAACAATCCCATCTACAGCAATCAGCCGTTTAACTTCCTGCATTTGAAACCAAAATTGTGTACGGCTTACAGTACGTCCATTAACCTTGTACTACTAATTGGATGATAGTTCAATATCAACTGGTTTATCAGTTGCGATGCGCTAGGGAAATAAGGGTAAAACTTATCTAGGATAATTACGCTAGCTGTCAAGATTTTTAACACCAAAAAATATATAGAGTAATAATAAATAAATAAATAAATAAACAAACATAATATGTTGCTGATAGTGGGTTAAAAAGTGGAGGGAAGAGATCAGGGAACAACACAGGATTAAAGATGCATTTTAAAAAAGCGCATCGGGTGAATGCGATGATCCCATAAGAGCTGGTGCGTAGCGCATCTGTTATACCCTAATTAAAATTTATACGAGTTGTGGTTTCTATGATACAACCATGTTTAGGGCTACCTTATCTTGACACTGTACTTTCCAAATGAACCACTCCTTACGAATAGGTGTCCAAACTTTTTTTTACAAAGGAGGCCATAGTCCATTAAGTAAATACATATACGGCCAGGATTAAGATAGTAACCAAAAATGACATACGTTGAGACCGAATAACAGGATTTTTTATTATATGAAAGTGTTACTTTTTTTTTCCTTTGTAATTTGTAAGAGAGACATTTTGGTGGGAAAAAAAGAGGACAATACTATCGTAATTTTCGAGACTTTAGAAATAACTTATTTCATCATTAGTAATTATTAAAATTGGATAAATATTGGTAAAGTTATAGAGTAAAACTACGTCCCTTTTCAAATAAATAAAATGTGTTGAAATATAACTAGAGCGGAAATGTTGAGTTTAACAACGTTGTGATGTAACACCTGTATTAACATTTAATGTATACCGACGCTACATTCAATTCCTTTTCCGAATTGGAAAAAATAAGCAATACTCCTCAATCGATTTTTGTCATCGTACGTCATTGAATTTAGTACCCATACCAGCACATGCATCATTGGGTTTTAACATCAACATCCTCGTTGTTAAAAAATAAAATCCATGTAATCCATATTTTGCCATAATTTGTCACCATTACAGAGACAAAAATTATGAGTCGATTAATTATTTAAGATGAGGATGCGGGACAGTTAAAATTTTAACGCGGGCCGTTTTTTGGCTCGCGGGCCGGACTTTGGACACCCCTGCCTTATGTTCAACAGCAATTTAAGACCGTTATCTCTGCCGCTGTTATTTAATGATACTCAAGAATAAGCTCCAAAATATATAAATATAAACCGGTTAACCTGTCCTAAGATCAATCCCTGGTCATGTTTAATCTTGACCGGTTAACCGTAACTTCCTTTAGCCCGTATTAGCTTATTAAATTGAGTTCAATTTTTCGTATGCTGCCTTATAAGCTGGTATACGGTAAGGTTATTAACAGTTAAGATTCAGAGCAGCGTAAGAGAGCCAACACGTGAGCGATGGTGACATCAAGCTTCTCATTAATAAACCGGTTTGGAAAAAAAATGTTAACAAATCTCACGTAATGGCAATTAGTGGTGTTTCGCTAATAAATTTGTTTTGCTTTGTTTTTCTTTTTTGTTTTAGCTTTTTAAAAATTTATATTCGCTGGGTTACCACAAAACAGAACGGCAGCTAACAAAACTGTGCGGCGGGGACGTCAAACGGCTTTGACGTATACAAAGGACAAAGCCGCGAGTGTTACTGTAACTATTATAGAAGCCGTTTTTTAGGTGTCGGAAGATACCTTGATTTGCGGACGGACAGTTAACCGGTCATCAAATTCTATCAGTCTTGTTCTATAAGTGACAGTTTTTCAGCTAATTACCTGCTGTCAAAAGCAATTTAATTAAAGTCATCATATTAATATTAAATATGATGCTGTTTTATTTTTAAATCCCTTATATTAACTTCACCGTCTTTTCGTGGTCAAACGAGCGGAAAAACAAAAGTAAAAAATGACACATTTCCCGTGATCCTATCGAGCTGAAATTTTGCACATAGACTTGTGTTACATACGAATGCATTGTATAAACATTTCAGATCGATCGAATATACCGTAATTAAATAAATAAATTTTTATTTTATCTCTATATAGCATATGTAGCCGTCTGCTATAGTTGATCTCTACGGGTCACTGGAGGTTCACTCAAGCCCTCGTTGTCACAGGGTCTGTCGCGTGGTGCGTATTATATTGAACATTATCAATACTTTTAGTAATGTCTCTCCGTCGAAAGGGGGAGGCCTCTACGGGGCTCGGCGGATGAGTAGGGTCGCGGGGCACGGACCTGACCGCGACTCGGCGACCTGAGACCAACATCTCCCGGCAGGCAATGCCAAAGTCCGACATGTTAGGTGTTAGGTGCTAGTCATATATGATTACAGTCGCTGTACGGATCTTAGACAAAGCATTTTAAATGCAATGTCGATGATGAAAACCAAAATAGCCGTTGAGGGTCGGGTAAATCCGAATCAACCGTTTCGTCCCCTTCAATTATACTAGCAACGCCATTGAGCGGTGCCGGTTTAGGGCCAGGAGCGCCAGCACGGATTAGAAAAAGGAACCGCGAAGAACGCAGCGGACGGAAGCTCTGAGGAAACCTTCCAGTGGGGGTTGCACCCTAGGTAGGTCATTGATGATCCCCCACATAGCGGCGATCCTAACCATTGAGACTCGTATGCTTTGCCGGGGTGACGCCAAAGTGGTAGCGGGTCATAGTAGGGCAATTCCACCCCTCCTTGTGAGGCCAACTTAGTGGGAGGCATCCTCGACTTTCTGTCTTAAATGCCCAGGTGGCCGCTTCAGAAGCGACCGCTCCGGGGGGTTTTCCCAGCTGTCAACGTCCTTTTCTGGGGGAGGGGGCCAGATAGCTGGGAGGGTCTTCCAGGAAGACCCATGAAGAGCACTAGGCTCGGGGCTTCTGATTTCTTCCACATGTAGGATCATTAGTAATGTCTCATATATAACGGATTTATAGTCAAAAACTTGGTTTTTACAGGTTGTTTTAATTAAATTTTATTTGGTGAGCGTTGGAAGATGAGTAAATGGCGAGTATAGCTCAAGCCCAAACCATGTATTTTAGCAGGACAAGTTGGCGACGTCTTATAAAGTAATTCCGGTGAGTTGATGATTTTAAAATAACATGGCAATAAAAAAAAACCATTCGGGCCGTCCATAAATGACGTCACGCACATTAAAAAGAAAAAAAATGGGGGGGGGGCTGGGCGGATCACACATTTGTGACGATGTGTGACGAGGGGGAGGGGGTGTTTAATAAATGAGACGTCACGTCAAAACGCGCAACTCTAAACTAAAGTTCCACTTAAATATTTCTTTTTCTTCTTCTTCGTTCTCAACTTGAGTATTGCGTGCCGACGAGTTTTTGCGCCAATTGGCCCGTGGTCTCCGACTTCAGCCTTTCTGGATGTGCTTCCATAGCCTTTGGTCAGCCAAGACCATCTGCAAGGATGCAGTTGATTTAGGCAAGTGATGCAGCGTTCACATGACACGGCTATAAGGGTACCACGCATTACCCTAACTATGCGTTAGGTACCTACTCGAGGCTGGGTGGACTCGGGGACACCCTGGGCCCCGGGAACAAATCCATGGCTTCCCATGGATTCGAACCCGTGACCATCGGTACGCCAGTCGAGCACGCTGCCACTCGACCACCGTATCCCCTACTTAAATATTTTATTGCTTACTATTTATTTAATGACGTTTTACATGGATTCACGCGTATTACAATTTTAGAGTGCAGCCTTACACTAAATACATTATTAAAGGACAAAAACAGGGATTTGAAACATGATCGGGGGGGGGGAAGCTTTGTGATTTCATATTTGAGGGGGGATGTCTAAGTTTTGGTAACGGTGTGTGACAAGGGGGGGGGGTGATTAAAATCGAACAAAATCGCGTGGCGTCATTTATGGACGGCCCCATTATCATTACTGTTTACTTCTAAGGCTCAAGATTATTATCATATTCAATGTTCTTCATAGTTCTTCATAATTCGTTAGGTTGACCCTTGAAGGGCATCTAACAAAGGAGGTAAACACAAGATAGGTCAACAAGACGTCACCAGCTGGCGAGGCGTGGTTAAATTTGTTACATTCTCTAGTCACGCTCTAGTAGCTTTAAAACCGAGGAAAGATACCTCGCTACAGCAAACGGACGGTTAACTGTTTAACCTGTCTTGTGTGAACCGCTGGTAAACCTAAAAAAATGTTTTGTCTTAACAAACGCATCTATATAAACTAGAGGCCCCGCGGCGTAGCATACGACGCAGACTTGCTCATGGAGAGTGCGAGGAAAGTGGGGAAAGAACGGACACAAACTAACACAAGAAGAAATCAAACAACGCGAGTGAAAGTCGGTTTATTTTTATTTTTTTATTTTGTGGGGGGGGGGAGACTGCCGACTCGTTGTTGGTTTCGAGACATTCGCACTGTGGTTATCTACATGCACACCACCCTTTACCACATTAGCTTGCCAATCATAAACTGTGATTAGCCGACCCTAGCGAGGGTCAGCCATGTTGGCAATAAAGGGGTAAAAGAAAGGGCACAAACAGACATTTTAAAAAAAAATTAAAAATATATAATGTTTTCGCTGGGGCTTTATCCTAGGACCTTTCCCGTATAAGGCGGACGTGATAACTAGTAAACTACGAAACTCACGTTATACTGTGAAGGAACAATGCAAGTGAACGCAAGGAACCATTGTTGGTTTCGATACATTGGTCGACCCCTGCGAGGGTCATTCGTCATGCTCGTTTGCATATAATCGCTTCGGTGAAGGGGGCGGGAGGAGGTTTAGAGAGTCGGCGTAAGTGCGTGGTGTCCCGCATGGTTGGGCGACGTAGAGAATTATATATATATATATATATATATATATATATATATATATATATATATATATATATATATATATATGTGTGTGTGTTTGTTTGTTTGTTTGTTATAGTTATATTATAAACATAACTCAAACCAAATTATTGTCGGCTTTACTAAAAGAAGAAGAAGAAAAAAAGAAAAAGTTAAAATGATTAAAAGTGATTTTCTTTAGAATTAAAAAAAAATAGGATGAAATGAAATCACATACAATACTTACACGAATGTACGCTGGTAAATATCCAACAAATAGCCAGTATACAACACCGAAAAAAAGCAGAGTTCAAGTTGTACTTGTATACATCAACTAAGCCAGGCTTATGCCATGAGGTAAAGCTTCCCCATTGCCAATAATAAGATTTTCCGTCGAGTTTCGTGTATTAGAGAAAGTAAAACGGGGTTTCCCCAAATCGTTTCTGCTATTAATTGAAACTATTTTTAAACTTTAAACATCTGCTCATTATATACGTCCTCTCTTTCAGTCAGTCAAATAATACATGTATTTGATAATTTCGAAATAACATTCTATTGGGATCGCTTTTTGGATAATTCATTGAAACATCGTTTGACTTGAAGCCTGAACTATTTATCTACATTAGTAGAAACGATACAATAATTGACTATGACTACTAAATCTGACTTTTGTTAAATAAGAAATTGCAAAGTATCAATACATAATTATTAATTAATATTTAAAATGGTAGCATACACATATTTTCGGAAATAGCTGTAGTTTACATCCTATACACATTACAAAGTGAAATGTTCTGAAAGATTATTTGTTCTATGTTTTCACACGTTAAAGCGACGCGTGATTAAAAAAATTTTTAAAAATGATTAAGTAATTAAACAGGAAGTGAGTTAGTTGTGTTACTTTCATTCAAAGGAAATTTCCCATGACAAAAACAGAGCAATCGTTTGGTTTTCTTTTTAAAAATCATTTTATTTGGAACATGACTAGGCCCGCCCCGGATCTAATCAGATTTTTTTTTAAATCTGGATAAGATGTCTGGGAAACAATATCCGTCAAGAGACAAAACAATACATTTTAAAAATAAATAATTTTCAGATTGTCATAATGCTGCGTGATGTTATTATTTTATACACCTTTATTTATGTATATACAATTTGAAATAGACAAAAATATCGTATTTTATTTTAAAATATTTGTCCAGGACTCTTCATAATAAAAAAAAAGGAGTCCTGCCACACTTTGTGGAAGTCTCCCTCCTATCCCCGTCCCTTAATCTCTCTCTCTCTCTCTCTCTCTCTCTCTCTCTCTCTCTCTCTCTATATATATATATATATATATATATATATATATATATATATATATATATATATATATATATATATATATATAGTATATATATATATATATATATATATATATATATATCAGGGTCGTTATCGATTAATTTAAATTTAATCGTTAACTTTAATTAATTAATTAATTAATTAATCGTTAATTTCGATTAAAGCCAAAAATAGAAATTTATTACGTCATTAAACTGAACATTTCTCACGGACATTGAAAATTAAGAATATTTTGAACTAAATTTTATGACAATGTGTTGATACTTGATCGGTGGTTTGTGTTGAAGGGGGTACGTCAGCGATGTATTTGATCCTTTAAAAGAGAATTGTTTATGGCAGTGAACACAGTAAACTTTTTCACCATCTTCGACTGTGCCATCCGCAGTTAGCTTAAAAATAAAATTTTTGCTCAACTTTCTGTTATTTGTTTAAATTTAACTGCGCTGATGCTGTCAGCCATTTTTTTAGTTGACGTCTGCCGGTACACATAATGTAATAAAATAAATTATAATATTACGCGGGAGAAGATTGTACGTAAAAAATATATACATTATTATTAATTATTAATTATTTAATAATTATTATGCCCCATTCTCCGTTTATTGCACTCAGATCTGTTCTTTTTATAAATCAGTCTGCTCAATAGATATTTCAGGTCGGAAGACCGACTTAAATGATAGTTTATGTGTGTGTGTGTGTGGGGGGTAACTCTGCTATGTTTACAAAACTGTAAGGCCCGGGGGGCGGGGGCGGGGCAGAGCAATAAGTTTTTACCATAAAAGAGTTAAATATACCTGTTCCATTGTATCATACGCAAGTGGGTGCAATTATGAGGATGGGGCGTCCATAAAATACATTAGGATATGCTTCCAGATAGGCGATACGTGGCGTAAGAAAGTGGCAGTTTGGGAAAGGAGGAGGTAAGTTAAAAATCGCATGTGACGTCACATGTTTCACGCCTACATTCCAGGAACGTTTGAAGGATTGATTGATGCCAGTGGACAACACTTAACTACACCGTACGTACGACGACGTTAAGCAATGAGACACATGTTGGTGGTTGGGGAGGGAGGGAGGGAGGGGGGTAAAACTGTCAGAAGTAATGTGACGTCATTTATGTTGGGGATTTTGTGACAAAACTTTAAAGGAGGGAGACATTCCGAAATTTGTGACAAATTTAAAACTTAAAGAGAGCTGTCAAAATAATTTTCGATCAATTATGGCAACGAGAGGGGTAAAAAAATAACAAAACATCTTTCAAACATAGCTTAAAGCAGTGCTGCTCAAAGTGGTGGTCCGCGGATCGATGCCGGTCGTGGGCCATCCGCTGCCGGTTCGCAGAAGTTATCAAGAAAGGACAGAAAAATAGAATTATGATCTCTTATTTGCTGCCATTAATACTAACCCTATAGAATGTGTCAATTTTTCGTTAATTAATAAGCACATGCAAATGAAACAAATAAATTACAATAAATAACATTTCGCTACCACGTCAGTACAGTAAAAATAGTTCAGGTCCTTGGTACATTGGAAAAATTGCTGCCGGCCCACCGTACTAAAAAGATTTAGAAGCACTGGCGTAAAGCACTTGATGAACGGCTAATACAGTTTTTCAATAAGTATAATTGTGAGTTATTTGTTTAAATAGGGGGGGGGGAGTAAACACCATAAATAACTGATTTACAATTTGACTTTTTTGTTCCAATCTCAAACAACTATTACTGACTACCATCATTAAGACATCAGCAATCTAAAATCCTAATATAATTTAATGCAACGTTTAATTCGGAGAATTGCAAACAATCTACCCTCTATGTATATATAATTCACCAGAACAAACACAAGACGAGTGCAAATAAGCACGACGAAAGCCCCCTCGCTAGGTAAGGCCAATCACGGTTTATTTCTGGCAAGCTAGGGTGGTGCAGGGTGGGGGCCAGGTAGCTAACCGCAGTGCGCATGTCTCGAGACCAGCAATGCGTCGGCGTTCCACCCCCACCCCCCCCCCGATGTTCACTCGCGTTGTTCTGATTTCCTCGTGCTGAAGTTTGTGTCCATTCTTTCCCCCCTTTTATTTTCACTATCTCTGAGCAAGTCTGCTGCGTGTGCTACACCCTGGGTCGTATCTAGCTCTAATATAAACGACGAAAGAAAAAACAAACAAAAAAAAACAACCTTCCCGGATCTCCTCCATCTTTTCACACACTTGAGTAGCGCACCTATGAAATACGACAATTAGGTGACAGACTTTTGTTTGTTTACTGCACGCAACATAGCCAGTGACATTATAGGCCATGACCTACTGTTTCTTTGTTAGATGTGGATCGAGATTTGATACGGAAATTTAGGCGATACGATTGGAAAGATGCACAACCGTTGGTCGGAACGCAACGGTGTCAAAAAATCGGTGGCGGCTCTATCAATGACCAGTATTGAAGAAGGAAGGGGGGGAGGAAGGTGGTGGTCATCCCGTACAAAGTGCAAAGTAAATTTTAAACATTGATTTACCATTGCTTGTAGCGCTGTAAGAACTTTGAAAATTTGTTTTTAAGCAGAGAGAGAGAGACAGAGAGAGAGAGAGAGAGAGAGAGAGTATGTGTAAAAGAGAGAGAGAGAGTGAGAGAGAGAGAGAGAGAGACATCGTTACTTGACACGATTCCCATTTTATCTTTAAAAAGGGAGACTTTCTATTATAAAAAATGTAGGCCTATATACATGTATTTAATAAATAACTCTCTCTCTCTCTCTCACACACACACTCTCTCTCTCTCACACAAACACACAGTGTAAATATAAGATTGGAAACACATTTCACCGATTTATAACCGTTGGAAACCAATCACATATTATTTAATTTAAAAGAACAAACAAACCAAGCCAGACATCATCCACAGGGCATTGTCGATCACATGACAGCAGCTGTCAGCAGTCTATAAGGCAGTGTCGATCACATGACAGCAGCTGTCAGCAGTTTTCTAGCCTCTTAATGTTCAACCTCAAGATGCAACAGGTTTTGCTTATTTAAAAGAGAAGCCCATCGTTTTACCTTAAACTCCATGTTCATGGGATGGCAACCCGTCTTGTGCGCGTAATAACCACGATCGTGCTTCAATGATCTCTGTCGGCGTCGTATGGGGTGTCAAGGGGTGGGGAGCGGGGAAACGAGTCAGTGACGGTTTTAAAATTATCTTTTACAAAGAAGGAGGGTCTGTAATGTATACGATTTTTTAAAAAGTTTCTTTGTATCTGACTGTGACAGCCCATGCACTATATTTAGACAACCAGGAACGAATGCGGTTATCATGGCAGATTCAGATATTGTAGCGCTCAATCCCAAGGACTTCAGTCCCATGATTACTGATTGCCTACAGCAATCTTCGTGGATGACGTTAGTGGTCCCCATCCTATCCACAGGCAGGTACTCCATGGCAAGTGCAAATATGCCCTTAGAAAATGTATCTAAAAGTCACGTGCATTATGCCCATTGGTCAGCTAAGACGGGGGGGGGGTCGACACGTTGGTGGATTCGTTGATGAACGTTGTGGGGAGGGGGTTGGGGACGGTGGCATTGTTACATGCGACGGCCCTGGGCTTCGCTGGCCCACGGGGGGGGGGCATTGTTACAAGCGACGGCCTTGGCTTCGCTGGCCCCCCGGAGACAAAAACCTGTGGTTTGGAACTTCTTGAAATATAAACTATATAAGTGAGGAAAACACTTTTTCAAAAGTTTTATAACTGGCAAAAATAACCCCAAATAAAGGTGTAAGATGGGGCTTTAGGATGTGCGATCTACCGCGGGTATAACCTCCTTTTTTATATTTGGTGGAACCATTCTCAGCTCGGCCTACTGTATATGTATATCCATATATCCATATATTCATATATATATTATTATTATAATTATAATATTTTTTTTTAATGCAAGGTGTGGCGAAAACAAGCTTAGCATGATCAGGGTTGCACTAGCCATAACTACGCCACTGACCTTTACATTACGCGAGAGTCCGACAACGATGCCATGGACTGCCAATCATTTTCTTAGACTCCTCACTCCTCAGCTTTGGTCCAATGCCAATACGTGGTTTACTTTTATGAAGTTCAATCCGTTGTGACAATCCACCAACAATCCCATCTACAGCAATCAGCCGTTTAACTTTCCGCGTTTGAAACCAAATTTGTGTACGTTTACTGCACGTCCATTAACATCGTACTACTAATTGGACGATAGTTCAACATCAACTGGTTCATCATTTGCGGTGCGCTATAAGGGTAATAAGGGTAAAACTTATCTCGGATTATAATTCGGCTAGCAATCAAGATTTTTAACACCAAAAATTACCAAAACTAATAATAATAAATAAATAATTATATTATTAAATAAAAGTAAAGACAATATCATGTTGATAGTGGGTTGAAAAGCGCAGGGAAGGGAAACGGAGAACAACACAAGAATGAAGATTGATTTATTTAAAGCGCATGTACCATGTAACCGGGTACATGTAGCGCCGAAGGGGTGGTGGCCCATCCCCCCCTGTCTACGACGTGCCACATGAGTGACCTGTCACTCTGACATATCAGAACCCCCCGGGGGGGGGATGCTGAGGCAACAAAGCATAAAAAAAGTAACAGAAAAAAACCCAACTATAAAGCATCAACAAAAAAACCAACTGTAAAGCATCAACAAAAAAACCAACTATAAAGCATCGACGAAAAAACGAACTATAAAGCATCAACAAAAAGCACAACTATAAAGCATCAACAAAAACAACAACTATAAAGCATCAACAAAAAACCCAACTATAAAGCATCAACAAAAAAACCAACTATAAAGCATCAACAAAAAACCCAACTATAAAGCATCAACAAAAAACCCAACTATAAAGTATCAACAAAAACAACTATAAAGCATCAACAAAAAAGTCAAAATTTTCCGCTAAGACCTGATACACTTTCTCTCAGCACAACACAACTCTCTCAGCACAACACAACTCTCTCACCACAACACAACTCTCTCACCACAACACAACTCTCTCACCACAACACAACTCTCTCACCACAACACAACTCTCTCACCACAACACAACTCTCTCACCACAACACAACTCTCTCAGCACAACACAACTCTCTCAGCACAACACAACTCTCTCAGCACAACACAACTCTCTCACCACAACACAACTCTCTCACCACAACACAACTCTCTCACCACAACACAACTCTCTCACCACAACACAACTCTCTCACCACAACACAACTCTCTCAGCACAACACAACTCTCTCACCACAACACAACTCTCTCACCACAACACAACTCTCTCACCACAACACAACTCTCTCACCACAACACAACTCTCTCACCACAACACAACTCTCTCACCACAACACAACTCTCTCACCACAACACAACTCTCTCACCACAACACAACTCTCTCACCACAACACAACTTTCTCACCACAACACAACTCTCTCACCACAACGCAACTCTCTCACCACAACACAACTCTCTCACCACAACACAACTCTCTCACCACAACACAACTCTCTCACCACATCACAACTCTCTCACCACAACACAACTCTCTCACCACAACACAACTCTCTCACCACAACACAACTCTCTCACCACAACACAACTCTCTCACCACAACACAACTCTCTCAGCACAACACAACTCTCTCAGCACAACACAACTCTCTCAGCACAACACAACTCTCTCACCACAACACAACTCTCTCAGCACAACACAACTCTCTTACCACAACACAACTCTCTCAGCACAACACAACTCTCTCAGCACAACACAACTCTCTCAGCACAACACAACTCTCAGCACAACACAACTCTCTCAGCACAACACAACTCTCTCAGCACAACACAACTCTCTCAGCACAACTCTCTCACCACAACACAACTCTCTCAGCACAACACAACTCTCTCACTACAACACAACTCTCTCACCACAACAGAACTCTCTCACCACAACACAATTCTCTCACCACAACACAACTCTCTCAGCACAACACAACTCTCTCACCACAACACAACTCTCTCACCACAACACAACTCTCTCAGCACAACACAACTCTCTCAGCACAACACAACTCTCTCAGCACAACACAACTCTCTCACCACAACACAACTCTCTCACCACAACACAACTCTCTCAGCACAACACAACTCTCTCACCACAACACAACTCTCAGCACAACAAAACTTTCTCAGCACAACACAACTCTCTCAGCACAACACAACTCTCTCAGCACAACACAACTCTCTCAGCACAACACAACTCTCAGCACAACAAAACTTCTCAGCACAACACAACTCTCTCAGCACAACACAACTCTCTCAGCACAACACAACTCTCTCACCACAACACAACTCTCTCAGCACAACACAACTCTATCAGCACAACACAACTCTCTCAGCACAACCCAACTCTCAGCACAACAAAACTCTCTCAGCACAACACAACTCTCTCAGTACAACACAACTCTCTCAGCACAACACAACTCTCAGCACAACTCTCTCACCACAACACAACTCTCTCAGCACAACACAACTCTCTCACCACAACACAACTCTCTCACCACAACAGAACTCTCTCACCACAACACAACTCTCTCACCACAACACAACTCTCTCAGCACAACACAACTCTCTCACCACAACACAACTCTCTCACCACAACACAACTCTCTCAGCACAACACAACTATCTCAGCACAACACAACTCTCTCAGCACAACACAACTCTCTCACCACAACACAACTCTCTCACCACAACACAACTCTCTCACCACAACACAACTCTCTCACCACAACACAACTCTCTCAGCACAACACAACTCTCTCAGCACAACACAACTCTCTCAGCACAACACAACTCTCTCACCACAACACAACTCTCTCAGCACAACACAACTCTCTCAGCACAACACAACTCTCTCAGCACAACACAACTCTCAGCACAACAAAACTTTCTCAGCACATCACAACTCTCTCAGCACAACACAACTCTCTCAGCACAACACAACTCTCTCAGCACAACTCTCTCACCACAACACAACTCTCTCACCACAACAGAACTCTCTCACCACAACACAACTCTCTCACCACAACACAACTCTCTCACCACAACACAACTCTCTCACCACAACACAACTCTCTCACCACAACACAACTCTCTCAGCACAACACAACTCTCTCACCACAACACAACTCTCTCACCACAACACAACTCTCTCACCACAACACAACTCTCTCACCACAACACAACTCTCTCACCACAACACAACTCTCTCACCACAACACAACTCTCTCACCACAACACAACTCTCTCACCACAACACAACTCTCTCACCACAACACAACTCTCTCACCACAACACAACTTTCTCACCACAACACAACTCTCTGACCACAACGCAACCCTCTCACCACAACACAACTCTCTCACCACAACACAACTCTCTCACCACAACACAACTCTCTCACCACAACACAACTCTCTCAGCACAACACAACTCTCTCACCACAACACAACTCTCTCACCACAACACAACTCTCTCACCACAACACAACTCTCTCACCACAACACAACTCTCTCACCACAACACAACTCTCTCACCACAACACAACTCTCTCACCACAACACAACTCTCTCACCACAACACAACTCTCTCACCACAACACAACTTTCTCACCACAACACAACTCTCTCACCACAACGCAACTCTATCACCACAACGCAACTCTCTCACCACAACACAACTCTCTCACCACAACACAAATCTCTCACCACAACACAACTCTCTCACCACAACACAACTCTCTCACCACAACACAACTCTCTCACCACAACACAACTCTCTCACCACAACACAATTCTCTCACCACAACACAACTCTCTCACCACAACACAACTCTCTCAGCACAACACAACTCTCTCACCACAACACAACTCTCAGCACAACACAACTCTCTCACCACAACACAACTCTCTCACCACAACAGAACTCTCTCACCACAACACAACTCCCTCACCACAACACAACTCTCTCAGCACAACACAACTCTCTCACCACAACACAACTCTCTCACCACAACACAACTCTCTCAGCACAACACAACTCTCTCAGCACAACACAACTCTCTCACCACAACACAACTCTCTCACCACAACACAACTCTCTCACCACAACACAACTCTCTCACCACAACACAACTCTCTCAGCACAACACAACTCTCTCAGCACAACACAACTCTCTCACCACAACACAACTCTCTCACCACAACAGAACTCTCTCACCACAACACAACTCTCTCACCACAACACAACTCTCTCAGCACAACACAACTCTCTCACCACAACACAACTCTCTCACCACAACACAACTCTCTCAGCACAACACAACTATCTCAGCACAACACAACTCTCTCAGCACAACACAACTCTCTCAACACAACACAACTCTCTCACCACAACACAACTCTCTCACCACAACACAACTCTCTCACCACAACACAACTCTCTCAGCACAACACAACTCTCTCAGCACAACACAACTCTCTCAGCACAACACAACTCTCTCAGCACAACACAACTCTCTCACCACAACACAACTCTCTCAGCACAACACAACTCTCTCAGCACAACACAACTCTCTCAGCACAACACAACTCTCAGCACAACAAAACTTTCTCAGCACATAACAACTCTCTCAGCACAACACAACTCTCTCAGCACAACACAACTCTCTCAGCAAAACTCTCTCACCACAACACAACTCTCTCACCACAACATAACTCTCTCACCACAACACAACTCTCTCACCACAACACAACTCTCTCAGCACAACACAACTCTCTCACCACAACACAACTCTCTCACCACAACACAACTCTCTCAGCACAACACAACTCTCTCACCACAACACAACTCTCTCACCACAACACAACTCTCTCACCACAACACAACTCTCTCACCACAACACAACTCTCTCACCACAACACAACTCTCTCACCACAACACAACTCTCTCACCACAACACAACTCTTTCACCACAACACAACTCTCTCACCACAACACAACTCTCTCACCACAACACAACTTTCTCACCACAACACAACTCTCTGACCACAACGCAACCCTCTCACCACAACACAACTCTCTCACCACAACACAACTCTCTCACCACAACACAACTCTCTCACCACAACACAACTCTCTCAGCACAACACAACTCTCTCACCACAACACAACTCTCTCACCACAACACAACTCTCTCACCACAACACAACTCTCTCACCACAACACAACTCTCTCACCACAACACAACTCTCTCAGCACAACACAACTCTCTCACCACAACACAACTCTCTCACCACAACACAACTCTCTCACCACAACACAACTTTCTCACCACAACACAACTCTCTCACCACAACGCAACTCTATCACCACAACACAACTCTCTCACCACAACACAACTCTCTCACCACAACACAAATCTCTCACCACAACACAACTCTCTCACCACAACACAACTCTCTCACCACAACACAACTCTCTCACCACAACACAACTCTCTCACCACAACACAACTCTCTCACCACAACACAACTCTCTCACCACAACACAACTCTCTCACCACAACCTCTCTCACCACAACACAACTCTCTCAGCACAACACAACTCTCTCACCACAACACAACTCTCTCACCACAACAGAACTCTCTCACCACAACACAACTCTCTCACCACAACACAACTCTCTCAGCACAACACAACTCTCTCACCACAACACAACTCTCTCACCACAACACAACTCTCTCAGCACAACACAACTCTCTCAGCACAACACAACTCTCTCACCACAACACAACTCTCTCACCACAACACAACTCTCTCACCACAACACAACTCTCTCACCACAACACAACTCTCTCAGCACAACACAACTCTCTCAGCACAACACAACTCTCTCAGCACAACACAACTCTCTCAGCACAACACAACTCTCTCACCACAACACAACTCTCTCAGCACAACACAACTCTCTCAGCACAACACAACTCTCTCAGCACAACACAACTCTCAGCACAACAAAACTTTCTCAGCACAACACAACTCTCTCAGCACAACACAACTCTCTCAGCACAACACAACTCTCTCAGCACAACTCTCTCACCACAACACAACTCTCTCACCACAACACAACTCTCTCACCACAACACAACTCTCTCACCACAACACAACTCTCTCAGCACAACACAACTCTCTCACCACAACACAACTCTCTCAGCACAACACAACTCTCTCACCACAACACAACTCTCTCACCACAACAGAACTCTCTCACCACAACACAACTCTCTCACCACAACACAACTCTCTCAGCACAACACAACTCTCTCACCACAACACAACTCTCTCACCACAACACAACTCTCTCAGCACAACACAACTCTCTCAGCACAACACAACTCTCTCAGCACAACACAACTCTCTCACCACAACACAACTCTCTCACCACAACACAACTCTCTCACCACAACACAACTCTCTCACCACAACACAACTCTCTCAGCACAACACAACTCTCTCAGCACAACACAACTCTCTCAGCACAACACAACTCTCTCAGCACAACACAACTCTCTCAGCACAACACAAGTCTGTCACCACAACACAACTCTCTCAGCACAACACAACTCTCTCAGCACAACACAACTCTCTCAGCACAACACAACTCTCTCAGCACAACACAACTCTCTCAGCACAACTCTCTCACCACAACACAACTCTCTCACCACAACAGAACTCTCTCACCACAACACAACTCTCTCACCACAACACAACTCTCTCACCACAACACAACTCTCTCACCACAACACAACTCTCTCAGCACAACACAACTCTCTCACCACAACACAACTCTCTCACCACAACACAACTCTCTCACCACAACACAACTCTCTCACCACAACACAACTCTCTCACCACAACACAACTCTCTCACCACAACACAACTCTCTCACCACAACACAACTCTCTCACCACAACACAACTCTCTCACCACAACACAACTTTCTCACCACAACACAACTCTCTCACCACAACGCAACTCTCTCACCACAACACAACTCTCTCACCACAACACAACTCTCTCACCACAACACAACTCTCTCACCACAACACAACTCTCTCAGCACAACACGACTCTCTCACCACAACACAACTCTCTCAGCACAACACAACTCTCTCAGCACAACTCTCTCACCACAACACAACTCTCTCACCACAACAGAACTCTCTCACCACAACACAACTCTCTCACCACAACACAACTCTCTCAGCACAACACAACTCTCTCACCACAACACAACTCTCTCACCACAACACAACTCTCTCAGCACAACACAACTCTCTCACCACAACACAACTCTTTCACCACAACACAACTCTCTCACCACAACACAACTCTCTCACCACAACACAACTCTCTCACCACAACACAACTCTCTCACCACAACACAACTCTCTCACCACAACACAACTCTCTCACCACAACACAACTCTCTCACCACAACACAACTCTCTCACCACAACACAACTCTCTCACCACAACACAACTCTCTCACCACAACACAACTCTCTCAGCACAACACAACTCTCTCACCACAACACAACTCTCTCACCACAACACAACTCTCTCACCACAACACAACTCTCTCACCACAACACAACTCTCTCACCACAACACAACTCTCTCACCACAACACAACTCTCTCACCACAACACAACTCTCTCACCACAACACAACTTTCTCACCACAACACAACTCTCTCACCACAACGCAACTCTATCACCACATCACAACTCTCTCACCACAACACAACTCTCTCACCACAACACAACTCTCTCACCACAACACAACTCTCTCACCACAACACAACTCTCTCACCACAACACAACTCTCTCACCACAACACAACTCTCTCACCACAACACAACTCTCTCACCACAACACAACTCTCTCCACCAAAACACAACTCTCTCACCGCATCCTCTCTCACCACAACACAACTCTCTCAGCACAACACAACTCTCTCACCACAACACAACTCTCTCACCACAACAGAACTCTCTCACCACAACACAACTCTCTCACCACAACACAACTCTCTCAGCACAACACAACTCTCTCACCACAACACAACTCTCTCACCACAACACAACTCTCTCAGCACAACACAACTCTCTCAGCACAAGACAACTCTCTCAGCACAACACAACTCTCTCACCACAACACAACTCTCTCACCACAACACAACTCTCTCACCACAACACAACTCTCTCACCACAACACAACTCTCTCACCACAACACAACTCTCTCAGCACAACACAACTCTCTCACCACAACACAACTCTCTCACCACAACACAACTCTCTCACCACAACACAACTCTCTCACCACAACACAACTCTCTCACCACAACACAACTCTCTCACCACAACACAACTCTCTCACCACAACACAACTCTCTCACCACAACACAACTCTCTCACCACAACACAACTCTCTCACCACAACACAACTCTCTCACCACAACGCAACTCTCTCACCACAACACAACTCTCTCACCACAACACAACTCTCTCACCACAACACAACTCTCTCACCACAACACAACTCTCTCAGCACAACACGACTCTCTCACCACAACACAACTCTCTCAGCACAACACAACTCTCTCAGCACAACTCTCTCACCACAACACAACTCTCTCACCACAACAGAACTCTCTCACCACAACACAACTCTCTCACCACAACACAACTCTCTCAGCACAACACAACTCTCTCACCACAACACAACTCTCTCACCACAACACAACTCTCTCAGCACAACACAACTCTCTCACCACAACACAACTCTCTCACCACAACACAACTCTCTCACCACAACACAACTCTCTCACCACAACACAACTCTCTCACCACAACACAACTCTCTCACCACAACACAACTCTCTCACCACAACACAACTCTCTCACCACAACACAACTCTCTCACCACAACGCAACCCTCTCACCACAACACAACTCTCTCACCACAACACAACTCTCTCACCACAACACAACTCTCTCAGCACAACACAACTCTCTCACCACAACACAACTCTCTCAGCACAACACAACTCTCTCACCACAACACAACTCTCTCACCACAACACAACTCTCTCACCACAACACAACTCTCTCACCACAACACAACTCTCTCACCACAACACAACTCTCTCACCACAACACAACTCTTTCACCACAACACAACTCTCTCACCACAACACAACTTTCTCACCACAACACAACTCTCTCACCACAACGCAACTCTATCACCACATCACAACTCTCTCACCACAACACAACTCTCTCACCACAACACAACTCTCTCACCACAACACAACTCTCTCACCACAACACAACTCTCTCACCACAACACAACTCTCTCACCACAACACAACTCTCTCACCACAACACAACTCTCTCACCACAACACAACTCTCTCACCAAAACACAACTCTCTCACCACATCCTCTCTCACCACAACACAACTCTCTCAGCACAACACAACTCTCTCACCACAACACAACTCTCTCACCACAACAGAACTCTCTCACCACAACACAACTCTCTCACCACAACACAACTCTCTCAGCACAACACAACTCTCTCACCACAACACAACTCTCTCACCACAACACAACTCTCTCAGCACAACACAACTCTCTCAGCACAAGACAACTCTCTCAGCACAACACAACTCTCTCACCACAGCACAACTCTCTCACCACAACACAACTCTCTCACCACAACACAACTCTCTCACCACAACACAACTCTCTCAGCACAACACAACTCTCTCAGCACAACACAACTCTCTCAGCACAACACAACTCTCTCAGCACAACACAACTCTCTCACCACAACACAACTCTCTCAGCACAACACAACTCTCTCAGCACAACACAACTCTCTCAGCACAACACAACTCTCAGCACAACACAACTCTCTCAGCACAACACAACTCTCTCAGCACAACACAACTCTCTCACCACAACACAACTCTCTCACCACAACACAACTCTCTCACCACAACAGAACTCTCTCACCACAAGACAACTCTCTCACCACAACACAACTCTCTCACCACAACACAACTCTCTCACCACAACACAACTCTCTCACCACAACACAACTCTCTCAGCACAACACAACTCTCTCACCACAACACAACTCTCTCACCACAACACAACTCTCTCACCACAACACAACTCTCTCACCACAACACAACTCTCTCACCACAACACAACTCTCTCACCACAACACAACTCTCTCACCACAACACAACTCTCTCACCACAACACAACTCTCTCACCACAACACAACTCTCTCACCACAACACAACTCTCTCACCACAACACAACTCTCTCACCACAACACAACTTTCTCACCACAACACAACTCTCTCACCACAACGCAACTCTATCACCACATCACAACTCTCTCACCACAACACAACTCTCTCACCACAACACAACTCTCTCACCACAACACAACTCTCTCACCACAACACAACTCTCTCACCACAACACAACTCTCTCACCACAACACAACTCTCTCACCACAACACAACTCTCTCACCACAACACAACTCTCTCACCAAAACACAACTCTCTCACCACATCCTCTCTCACCACAACACAACTCTCTCAGCACAACACAACTCTCTCACCACAACACAACTCTCTCACCACAACAGAACTCTCTCACCACAACACAACTCTCTCACCACAACACAACTCTCTCAGCACAACACAACTCTCTCACCACAACACAACTCTCTCACCACAACACAACTCTCTCAGCACAACACAACTCTCTCAGCACAAGACAACTCTCTCAGCACAACACAACTCTCTCACCACAACACAACTCTCTCACCACAACACAACTCTCTCACCACAACACAACTCTCTCACCACAACACAACTCTCTCACCACAACACAACTCTCTCAGCACAACACAACTCTCTCACCACAACACAACTCTCTCACCACAACACAACTCTCTCACCACAACACAACTCTCTCACCACAACACAACTCTCTCACCACAACACAACTCTCTCACCACAACACAACTCTCTCACCACAACACAACTCTCTCACCACAACACAACTCTCTCACCACAACACAACTTTCTCACCACAACACAACTCTCTCACCACAACGCAACTCTCTCACCACAACACAACTCTCTCACCACAACACAACTCTCTCACCACAACACAACTCTCTCACCACAACACAACTCTCTCAGCACAACACGACTCTCTCACCACAACACAACTCTCTCAGCACAACACAACTCTCTCAGCACAACTCTCTCACCACAACACAACTCTCTCACCACAACAGAACTCTCTCACCACAACACAACTCTCTCACCACAACACAACTCTCTCAGCACAACACAACTCTCTCACCACAACACAACTCTCTCACCACAACACAACTCTCTCAGCACAACACAACTCTCTCACCACAACACAACTCTTTCACCACAACACAACTCTCTCACCACAACACAACTCTCTCACCACAACACAACTCTCTCACCACAACACAACTCTCTCACCACAACACAACTCTCTCACCACAACACAACTCTCTCACCACAACACAACTCTCTCACCACAACACAACTTTCTCACCACAACACAACTCTCTGACCACAACGCAACCCTCTCACCACAACACAACTCTCTCACCACAACACAACTCTCTCACCACAACACAACTCTCTCACCACAACACAACTCTCTCACCACAACACAACTCTCTCAGCACAACACAACTCTCTCACCACAACACAACTCTCTCACCACAACACAACTCTCTCACCACAACACAACTCTCTCACCACAACACAACTCTCTCACCACAACACAACTCTCTCACCACAACACAACTCTCTCACCACAACACAACTCTCTCACCACAACACAACTTTCTCACCACAACACAACTCTCTCACCACAACGCAACTCTATCACCACATCACAACTCTCTCACCACAACACAACTCTCTCACCACAACACAACTCTCTCACCACAACACAACTCTCTCACCACAACACAACTCTCTCACCACAACACAACTCTCTCACCACAACACAACTCTCTCACCACAACACAACTCTCTCACCACAACACAACTCTCTCACCAAAACACAACTCTCTCACCACATCCTCTCTCACCACAACACAACTCTCTCAGCACAACACAACTCTCTCACCACAACACAACTCTCTCACCACAACAGAACTCTCTCACCACAACACAACTCTCTCACCACAACACAACTCTCTCAGCACAACACAACTCTCTCACCACAACACAACTCTCTCACCACAACACAACTCTCTCAGCACAACACAACTCTCTCAGCACAAGACAACTCTCTCAGCACAACACAACTCTCTCACCACAGCACAACTCTCTCACCACAACACAACTCTCTCACCACAACACAACTCTCTCACCACAACACAACTCTCTCAGCACAACACAACTCTCTCAGCACAACACAACTCTCTCAGCACAACACAACTCTCTCAGCACAACACAACTCTCTCACCACAACACAACTCTCTCAGCACAACACAACTCTCTCAGCACAACACAACTCTATCAGCACAACACAACTCTCAGCACAACAAAACTTTCTCAGCACAACACAACTCTCTCAGCACAACACAACTCTCTCAGCACAACACAACTCTCTCAGCACAACTCTCTCACCACAACACAACTCTCTCACCACAACAGAACTCTCTCACCACAAGACAACTCTCTCACCACAACACAACTCTCTCAGCACAACACAACTCTCTCACCACAACACAACTCTCTCACCACAACACAACTCTCTCAGCACAACACAACTCTCTCACCACAACACAACTCTCTCTCACCACAACACAACTCTCTCACCACAACACAACTCTCTCACCACAACACAACTCTCTCACCACAACACAACTCTCTCACCACAACACAACTCTCTCACCACAACACAACTCTCTCACCACAACACAACTTTCTCACCACAACACAACTCTCTCACCACAACGCAACTCTCTCACCACAACACAACTCTCTCACCACAACACAACTCTCTCACCACAACACAACTCTTTCACCACAACACAACTCTCTCACCACAACACAACTCTCTCACCACAACACAACTCTCTCACCACAACACAACTCTCTCACCACAACACAACTCTCTAACCACAACACAACTCTCTTACCACAACACAACTCTCTCACCACAACACAACTCTCTCACCACAACACAACTTTCTCACCACAACACAACTCTCTCACCACAACGCAACTCTCTCACCACAACACAACTCTCTCACCACAACACAACTCTCTCACCACAACACAACTCTCTCACCACAACACAACTCTCTCACCACAACACAACTCTCTCACCACAACACAACTCTCTCACCACAACACAACTCTCTCACCACAACACAACTCTCTCACCACAACACAACTCTCTCACCACAACACAACTCTCTCAACTCAGAGAAGTCACAGAAATCACCTTCAGATATGTGGACCCTGACTCCAACATATATTCACACAAAAATTTTTTAAAAAGATTCCAAAACAAGTTGACTCCTTACCCACAAAATTATAATCTATTGACCCCCCCCCCACCCACAAAATCATAATCTATTGCCCCCCCCCCAACCCCCAAAATTAAAATTTTTGTGTTTACATTTTGTCGATAATACACACTATCCCAAAATATTTTTTGGCATAGTTATTTTAAAGAAAAAAAAACATTTGAAGCTTTTTAAGTGTGTTAATAGAGATATGCAGTTGAACGTTGGTCAGAATAAATTCCTACTTTTGCTTTAGGCTGCCATAAAGTGTTTCTATGTATATATATCAGGACTGATTCTTAGTTTTTTTTTAAATTGTTCGATTAATCGGGAAAAAATTTAATCGATTAATTTCGATTAATTATATTTTTATAACGCATATATAGATCCCATTAAGTTGCGTTTCATTATTTCGCGAAATCGGTTTAGTCGCGGTATTACCATGGCTTCCAAATTTTGTGACGTAACACAGCAAATTCGTTCTGCTATGCAAAAAATAAGGAAGAAAATCCGTTTTGCTTTACGTATGCATGTGTAAATAAATAATAATAATACGAGGGAAAAGTATGTAAGTAAGAAAAAATATAAATTATTAAAAAATTGGAAAATAAATATTAGAATTATTTTCTTAAATTTAATCGAATTTTAATCGATCAAATTAATTTTAATCGATTAAAAGTTTTAATGTATCTTAATATATATCTTAATAACGTCTTAATATATATTAAGCTTAACCTGTCCTAAGATAGGACCGGTCCTGTCCAATCAGGACCGGTTACTGTAACTTAAATTATTCCGTATTTGCTTATAACCCGGCGTTCATTTTTTGGTGTGTCGTTCTATAAGATGGTATACGGTACGTTTATTAGCTGTTAAGATGCAGTGCAGCAAATGAGAGCTAATCTAAAGCGCGAGCGATGATGACATCAAGCACCTTCTTAAAATTTCGTGCTTTAAAAAAAAATAGTAATTTAAATTTTAATTAATAATCATAAATTATATATAATCTCTGTTAGTCGAGTTCGACTAATAGTTTTTTTTAATAATAAAATATAATCGCTGAGTTGCCGATGCGCAGTACCAGAGCTAATACTAACACTGCGTAGCGGTGACGTCAAAATACATTTGATGTAAACAACGGACAACGCCGCAAGCCCCAAGTGGTCATGTGACTATTACAAGAGTCGTTTGCTAGAAGTCAGAAAGTTACCTGTCTACCGCTTACGGCTGTGCGGACGCTTGACGCTTAAACGGTCCTTAATTTGGAGCGGTTTTGTCTTATACTTATAGCTGAAAGTTTTCCTGTTAAGTAGGCTTCCTGCATGACTAAAGTAGTTGAATTAAAATTACAATAATCATATCAAATCTGATGTTTTTTTGTTTTTTTTTGTTGTTTTTTAAATTTGATTTGGTGAGAGATGGAAGAGGGGTAGTCTTATACGGCGAGTTTATCACAAGCATGTATTGTAACAGGAAAAGTAAGGCTCGTCTTTTAAAGATCATGCAAGTAAATAGGAGAGAAAACAGTAACTCATTAACAGGATTAAAAGTGTTATTTTTAAAATTATTTTTTACATTTATTATTTAAAAAATAGAATACAATGAAATTGAAAACAATACTTACATTTATGTCCGCAGGAAATATCCAGAAAATAGTTTGTCTACAGCACCTATAAAAAAAAAGCAGAGTTCAAGTTGTACTTGTTTGTCAACATCCAACTAAGCTAGAGTCAACGCTTTTCTATTACATTTGCAGTAGCGAGACTTTCCGTCGAGTTTCGGGTATTAGAGAAAGTTAAACGGGTTTTCCCAAACCAACCCTTTATTTAATGGTCATTTCATTAAAAGTCAGTCGAATATTTGATTATTTCCGAGTCATCTTCCCTTGGAGTGGCGCTTTTGGACGATTCATTAATGGAAACATCATTTCACTTTGCTTTAACTCTAGCCCTGAACTCTTTCTATATATGTTAGAAACGACACAATAATTGGCTATGTCAGTGTCTGAATATCGTTAAATAAGATAACTTGAAATCGCAAAATATCATTTAAAATCGAAGCATAAACATATTTGTGGAATTAGCTGCACTCACATCCTTATTATGCACATTAGAAAGTAAAATGTTCTGAAATATTATTTCCTCTTTGTTTTCACACATTAAAGCTGCACGTGATGTTTAAAAAAAACCCCCAGCTACGACCAACGGGATTTTAAAAAAAAAGAAGATAAAGTTATGAAGCAGGAAGTAAGTTAGTAGTGGGAAAAAAATGATCAGAAGTAGGCTATGACCCATTATTTCCAGCCTGTTGAAAGGCTTCGTGATGTTATTGTTATATATCCTTTTATTTATAATTTATGTATTCAATTTTGAAATAGACTAAAGGATGGCAGATGGCAATTTATTTAAAAATAATTTTCGTGGCCTCTTCATATTAGAAAAAGTGCTGCCACACAGTGACGTAGCTAGTGAAGGGGGAGGGGTGGTCCAAATTCGAAAGTTCCCCACGGGGCCCATTACATCCTTTAAGCCAAGCTATTGACCACACGTTTCTGTCTATGGATGAACTTCTTTGACATTTTGATGTTTCTTGAGTACACCAGCTTCAAACCTTTCCACAAGGGATTTAAGATTGGTGACAATGTGACAGAACTTTTATATTTCCAAAAAAATAAATAATATAAAATGTCTTTAAACACAAATCGTACTTGTAAATTGCGTGTCATCCCTCTAGCCCAGTGGTTCCTAACCTTTTCGGCTCCAGGTACCCCTTCTGATACCCAAAAACTTTCATGCACCCCCTCGTAAAACTTGCAGAAAATGCATAATAAACTATGTTTATTTTAGGAACACAACAATAGGCAACAGGGAATTTAGTGAGAGATCTGCTGATTTTTATGATCAATCAATGATTTAAATCTGGGGACTGTTTTGAACAAAGCAACTCTCATGTCCTCCTCTGCATTCAACTTATTCTTTGCCTTGGGTTTAATCGTCAAAAGAGTGGAGAATCCTGCTTCACAGAGATTGCGAATCCAAAGGTTTTTCCTAGAAATTTCTTGACAGAAATACCCATCAAAGGACCATCAATGTTGAAAGGTGTTCTGAATTTTCCTCCTTGATGTTGTCAGGCAGTGATCCCTCACAATGCTTCCTTCTGCAGCAGATATTACAACTTCATCCAAGAGTGGAAAGTTGGCAAAGTTGGACTATTCGAGTCGTCGTTGGAATAGTGGCAGTTTCTTAAGGAAGGCTTGCAATCTCTCAGTAGCATCCATTAAAGTCACAGCAGGTCATTGGAGAGATGTGTTTACTCATTCAAGATGGAGAAGATGTCAGCCAGGTATGCCAAGTAATGAATGAAATTTGGACATTCAAACTTCTCAGCAAGGTCACTCTCTTTTTCTCGCAAGAAAATGGCAAGCTCCGTCCCCTGGACAATCAGCGCACCCCATTGTGGTAGAGCAGAACTTCATGCTCAGAGCCCACCTCCTGACAGAACAACTTGAAGAGGCGGTGGTTCAAGGCATGTGAGCGGATAAAATGTACAACCTGGAATGCAGTAGAAAGAACTGACTTCAAGGTTGGAGGAAGAGTTTTGCATGCCAGGGCCTGACGATGATAGGATACAGTGTTTAGTGACAATATCTGGAACTTCTTTCTTTACCAGTGCTGAAAATCCTGACGAGTATCGGAGTATCTATCAAAAAGGTTGTATATGGGCGCCCTTTGACGCGACATGCTTTGCTTATGGTTTACTTTTTCAGATTATCAGTTTTTTTCTTTCTTTTTTTACTTCAGCTTTTTTTTTCTTCTTCTTTTTCTTTTTCCCCCCTCTGAATCGTTCATGCACCCCCTGAAACCTGCTCATGCACCCCTTGGGGGTGCATGCACCACTGGTTAGGAACCCCTGCTCTAGCCTGAAGCATTATATGTACAATAACTTTATTGGTGCCTTTGGCTTAATTTTACAAACTCATTTCATGTGGAACAAAACATACATTTCTGGAAAGGGCTGTCCATAAATGACGTCACGCGATTTTGGCCGATTTTTGACCCCCTCCCCCCTCGTCACGCGTCGTCACAAAAAGTTAGACACCCCCTCTAAAAATACGTCACAAAGCTTTGACCCCCACCACCTTTGACCTCCCACATCAAAAAACAACCTTATTTTCTATTTGAAAATAAGTATGTTTCAAATCACTTTTATTGTCATTAAGTATTTATTATTTAGTTAGTGCAGGTCTACATTGTAATATCGTAACCAACGTGAAGCGTTTTTTAAAAATCGTTTAACCGGCCTTCACAAAACGAACTGTGTTAACATCCTTAGATTATATTTTATTTGAATGAATACAAATTAAACATTGACTATTAATCATCACTGTTAACGTCTTTGTTTAGAAAAAAAAATCTTTAAAATTAATATTTTTAAAATGTATTTTTTTAAATCCCTCAATTGACTGACAGGCATCCCGTAAGAAAGAGGTCGGCGAACAGGGGTAAATTACCTTATCTGGGGTCAAAAGGGAATTCTTTGGGGTAATGCAGACTCATTTGGGTCATATAACATCCACTACAATCCACTATATTTATTAAAGTACGTCTTGTGTACGTGTACGCTTGGAACATATGTCCATTATTGAACCGGTTCCTTCCAGAAAATGCATTTGTTAAAATTTGACAACTATGTAGATTTCTTACCTACGTACTATACAAATACACGTTAATCCACCCTACTTTCATTTATATTGACACGAGTGACAATAATCTTAATCAACATGACTTGACTGTATCAAGTATCCTTTCTGTGATATTTATAATTAATGCCTAAAAAACTGAACTAAGAAGAAAAGTTGTTTTGTGCTCCTCTCGAATTGCGATGTCAAGAATTTGATGCATTCAATAAATTATATGATTACTTGACTAATTTTAAATGGGCTCATTTATTATTATATCTAGAATGGCCAGAGGCGTTTGACCAAAAACCAATCGAACAATTATTTCAAACTTAAAACGATAATGAATCTATCCAATAGACCCCCCCCCTTTTTTAAAGAAAAAGGATATTCCTTGTCGTTTTGACTTAAAATATCTACACATAATCCTATTCATATCATTTTTAGACACTTGTCTTGCATTTGGGGGGGGGGCTAACGATGCTCCCCCAAATCCCAAATCATGTGAGCAGGACCTAGAGTCTGGGGGTGGGGGGGTAACGCACACATAAACTTGTATATTTTGGGGTAACGGGCAAAAGAGTTCGCCCGACTCCTGCCGTGAGAGAACCAAACCGAGCTGCGGTTACATCACAAATGCTTTGATGTCAACATCAAACGCCGCACGGTAGCAATTTCATACGTTATCTTGTGGATTCTCAAACTTTAGGATTATAATTAGATTTAATTTTCGTGTCTTGATAGCTTACGCAAACCAGCGTCTGATGGCCTACCGACCAGCACATTGAGAAGCACTGATTTAAAAAAAAATAAATTTTAAAAGTAATTAAATAAATTGTAAGCGACCAAATATTTCTGTGGAAGTTTTTTTTAAGTTACCCTTTTTGATGTGACGTCACATTTCTTCAACCCCCTCCCTCCCCCTTGTCACGCATCTTCACAAAAGTGTGACCCCCTCCCCCCCTAGGTGCGTGACGTCATTTATGGACGGCCCCAAAGGTGATGGTAATCTAATCTCCTCTACTAAACTTAAATATATTCGCAGGTCAGCTGTTGAGTTTCATAAAAAATAAGGAAATTTACAATTTACTCGTTTATATATAACTAGAAAAATACCCGCACTTTGTAGCGGGAGTGTGCTGATCCTTTATCCAAGTATTAGTTGCTGGTTATTACAATTTTTATTTGCCAAGATAAATTTAAGATTCATCTATTTAGTTAAAATCTTATGAGAAGCAGAGATATGCCATTTTACCGCGTGAGTTGTTTTCACTTAATGCAGTGCCTTTTAAAATAACCTTACTATTTAAAAGATATGATTTATTAAATAATGATTCTTGCCGACCATAATAACTAAATTTACAATTTCATTCCCACTTGTACAAAATTAATATAACTTACAGGTTTTCCGAAAGAGCTCTACCACCCTCGTCACTCAAAAATTTAATATAATTACGAAACTGCAGCGTATCACAATTGTAAGTTATATAATATTTGTAACCACGTCTATGAGATAAAGAACACGTGGCACTATCCCTTTAAAAGGCAAAAGCTAAGTGACTCCTAGCGCAAATAAACAAAATTATAAATGTACTTTCTAAAATAGTTTTTTAAAAAAACGTTCGTATTAAAATGATACAGAAAAATGTGCACACTATATTTAGACAATATAGAAAGCTGGCCGCATAAAATAAAGTCTTGTTATAAAGTAAATGTACTGGACCAAAATAACTCCTCCTTTTGACGTATTCAGAACTGTATACACAGGCAAATAATATTTAACATTTTGTATGTCTCTATATTTTACGATTTATATTTACGGTTTATAAGCAATGTGTATAATTTCAAAAAGGAATCATTTTTTTGTGTTCCCTATTTCGGATAAGACATCATATTTTGTAAATTATATTCAATGCACACACACACACACACCAGATTTTATATCTGAAAAATAAAATAAAAATGAAAAAAAAGAAAAGATTCAACCGTCTATTAATAAGTGCATCTTAAAAATGATTAAAAGGCAATTTTAGAAATGTCCTATGCTATTCTGAATACAAAGGAATGAACATAAAAACATATTCAATTCGCAATTCATATTAATTAAGCGTTTTCAGGATCACTTCATTAAATTTAGTCAAGTTTTGTTAATAAATTCGGTATCAAAGTTTATAATGTATAGTGTATATAAAGCTTAAGTAAACTGTTGTAAGGTGTAAGTTTTTTTGACATAGGCCTTAACTTTCAACATAAAATAAACTCGCTACATCTATGGTTTTTAATTAAATGTCGAGTTATGAATTAAATTTTTAAAAATCCCATCGTGGAAAAAATTGAAATAAAATAATTTAAACGCATATGTAATATATCAAGCTCAGTTGCTATTTTTCTGTTTGTTTGTTTGTATCCATTAAAGAAAGGCCACTGCTTTGTTGACATTTTCCAAAAGATCTCTGCCACTGTCGTCACTAAAAAAGCTCTTACATATTTACGACACTGCATCGTAACACAATTGTAATTAATACAATATTTGCAACAGCGTCTATGAGATAAAGATAATAAAGATAAATAAAGAAATTAGGCTATATTCCTAATTTTAAAAAAAAATTAAAAAATCAATTTTATGTTAAAAATGCATGTGAAACCATGACAATAATTTATTTTAAAAATGGCCCATGTTAATCCGCCATCAAAGGAATGAATATAACATATTCAATTCGCAATACAAAATAATTAAGCTTTTTCAGGATGACTTTATTTAGTTTAATCTACTTATGTTAATAGATCCGGTAGCCTAAGTTTAAATAGTTTGAAAAAAATACTGACACAATTATTACATAAATAGGTTTTTATTAAATGTCGAGTTATGGAACAGAAAATAATTAAAACAAATTCGCAATTAAATTTAAAAGTGTAAACAATTAAATCTAATGCATCGTGTGGCAGTTGTAATTAAATAGGTTTATGTTTCTATCTAATATATAGAAAGTAACAGTAAAGAAAATGACAATTCTTTGTACTACACAGCTCAAATTATGAAGCGTACACGAAAATGTGCGCACCGTAATTAGACATTATAATATTTTTTGAATGCGCAGCGCTGAAAATAAAGTATTGGGGAAAAAAACGTCACCAAAAGGAACTCGCTTTGAACGGCATTTGAACGTCCGCGTAAATTTGTTCAATAAAGAAATGAGGTTAAATTTTTTATTCTTTGTGTCTGCATTTTCTGATTATTTAATTTACGGCATTCGGGCAAAAGGGATAATTACAAAAACTAACTTAAAACCACCTTCAGGGTAAAAGGAACCGTCCTGCCAAATTTGGTCACTGTCCGTCATTTGGTTTTTCCGTGATTGTCTAACAGAAAGTCGAAAAGTGAAACATACAAACATACAAAGATACAAACACCAACTGAGCTTTATATATTAGATATATAGATAGACTAGTAGACCCGTCGTGCGTTGCAACGATCAAAGTAAAAAGGAATAAATTTAAAGAAACCAATGAGTGGTATGTTTAAAAATAATTCTGAAGAAATCTTCGTGGAAGTGTGAAAAAAAAATCCAAGTTTCATAGCAAACGGATAAATAAATTAATAATTAAATAGCGTACAAAAGAAGAAACGATATTAAGGGCCCCAGCCCCAAAATAAGTGATATTATAGTTTTTTTTAATTGCCATTGTACTCATTTCTTAAACGTTTAAGATTTTATTCAACATTCAGTCATTAACAATCTTGACAAATAATGACACATGTATCCATTATTATACAAATTGAAATTAACAGGTGTTTTGAACTTTATATCTTGCCCAGAATGGGCCCTGGGGCCCTTAATGTTGTTTTTATCTATTGTACTCAATATATATTCCTCAATTTCGTGTAAAATTGAAGAGGGAATACAATGATTAAAGTTCAGTAAAAAGACTTTTTCGAAGGAATGGAAATTAAGAGTTCAGTGCCCTATAGTAATATAGGCTCTTAAGTTTTTATATTCTAAGTTTTGTCAAAATCCAGTTTTTTTCTCAATATCTAACTCTTAAACTACTTTTTAAATACCTACAATAGGGAGAAAATAGCATTAAGGGGCCCTGGTCCATTCGGTGCAAGAGGTCAATTTCAAAAACCTGTTCATTTTAGTTCATTTTTATTGTGGCTATATTTGTCAAGCTCTTTAAAAAGTAAATAGGACACATATCTTAAACATATACGAAAAAAGATATTTGGGGCCCCGGCCACGAAGATATTGGCATTAGAAGTGCAGTGTCTATAGTATTTTAATATAGGCTACTAAGTTTTTGTGTGGAAAGTTTGGTGAAGATCTATTCATTTACTAAGTAGCTAACGTAGAAACTATTTTTTATATAGCTCATATAAGATAAAAACGACATTAAGGGTCCCAGGGCCCATTCTGGGCAAGATATAAAGTTCAAAACATCTGTTCATTTCAATTAGTATAATAATTAATACATGTGTCAAAATTTGTCAATATTGTTAATGACTGAATGGTGAATAAAATCTTAAACGCTTAAAAAATGTGACTTTTTGGGCACTCAGCGCCAAATGAATGAACATCAGCAGTTTAGTGCCCTATAGTATTTTAATATTGGCTATCAAGTTGTCATATACACATTTTGGTTAAGATCCAATAATTTACACAGTAGCTAAAGCTTAAACTAATTTTTATATAGCTCGTATAAGCAAAACATGACGATATGGGCCCCCGGCGCCCCATGAGTGTTAAATTTTAAAAAAAAGATAGTTACCATCCCGGGAGCATACTCAACAGTCTTGAAAAGTTTCATGACGATCGGGTGAATGGTTTAGACAGCTATAAAGGACATTCATACACACACAAACATATTTAAATATTTATATGTATATATATACTTTAAAAATACCTGCACTTTGTAGCGGGAGTGTGCTGACCCTTTATCCAAGTATTAGGTGATGGTTATTACAATTCTTATTTGCCAAGTTAAATTTCAGATTCAACTATTTAGTTAAAATCTTATGAGAAACAGAGATATGCCATTTTACCGCGTGAGTTGTTTTCACTTAATGCAGTGCCTTTTAAACATAACCTTACTATTCAAAAGATATGACTTATTAAATAATGATTCTTGCCGACCATAATAACTAAATTTACAATTTCAATCCCACTTGTACAAAATTAACATAACTTATATGTATTTCCGAAAGAGCTCTACCACCCTCGTCACTCAAAAATTTAATATATAATTACGAAACTGCATCGTATCACAATTGTAAGTTATATAATATTTGTAACCACGTCTATGAGATAAAGAACATGTGGCACTATCCCTTTAAAAGGCAAAAGCTAATTGACTCATAGCGCAAATAAACAAAATTATAAATGTACTTCCTAAAATACTATTTAAAAAAACGGTCGTATTAAAATGATATAAAAAAATGTGCACACCATATTTAGACATATAGAAAGATTGCCGCATAAAATAAAGTCTTGTTATAAAGTAAATGTACTGGACCAAAATAACTCCTCATTTTGACGTATTCATAATTGTCGAAACAGGGAAATAATATTTAACATTTTGTATGTCTCTATATTTTACGATTTATATCTACGGTTTATAAGCAATGTGTATAATTTCAAAAAGGAATCTTTTTTTTTGTTCCCTATTTCGGATAAGGCATCATATTTTGTAAATTATATTCAATGCACACACACACACACCAGATTTTATATCTGAAAAATAAAATACATTAAAAAAAAAGATTCAACCGTCTGTTAATAAGCGCATCTTAAAAATGATTAAAAGGCAATTTTAGGAAATGGCCTATGCTATTCTGAATACAAAGGAATGAACATAAAAACATATTCAATTCGCAATTCATATTAATTAAGCGTTTTCAGGATCACTTCATTAAATTTAGTCAACTTTTGTTAATACGTTCGGTAGCGAAAGTTTATAATGTATAGTGTATATAAAGCTTAAGTAAACAGTTTTAAAGTGTACGTTTATTTGACATAGGCCATCACTTTCAACATAAAATAAACTCGCTACATCTATGGTTTTTAATTAAATGTCGAGTTATGAATTAAATTTTTTAAAATCCCAATTTTATTCATTGCATGTAAAATATTAATACAATGCATCGTGAAAATAATTGAAATAAAATAATTTAAACGCATATGTAATATATAAAGCTCAGTTGATATTTTTATGTTTGTTTGTTTGTATCCATTAAAAAAAGGCCACTGCTTTGTTGACATTTTTCCAAAAGATCTCTGCCACTGTCGTCACTAAAAAAGCTCTTATATATTTACGACACTGCAATGTAACACAATTGTAATTAATACAATATTTGCAACAGCGTCTATGAGATAAAGATAATAAAGATAAATAAAAAAATTAGGCTATATTCCTAATTAAAAATTATTTTTTTTTAAAATCAATTTTATGTTAAAAATGCATGTGAAACCATTACAATAATCGATTTTAAAAATGGCCTATGTTAATCCATCATCAAAGGAATGAACATAACATATTCTTATCTTATCTTATCTGATTACAGACGCTCCTTCTATACAGAAGATTATTGCGACCTACGCTTATCTAATGGTTTGTGTTTAGTCCTGCATTTTTATTAGATATTTAAATGTTGATAAAGTGTTGGTTTTCCTGGATTCTTCAGGCAACCCATTCCACGCCCGAATTCCGGACGGGAAGAAGGAAAACTTGTATGTGTTTGTTCTTGCATACGGAATAAGAAAGGTGTTTTTATCCTTATGTCTATCTGAGGGTTGTATTAAGTTATCTTTGTGTTGTATTTCTAAATTAGAATTAATTGCTTTATGTATGATTACTACTTTGCTCTTGGTTCTTCTATCCTCTAGTGTTTCAAGGTTTAATGATTTAACTAATGGTGTTATTCTTGTCAGTTTTGAATATTCTCCAGTAATGAATCTGGCAGCTCTTTTTTGAATTTGTTAAATTCGCAATACAAAATAATTAAGCGTTTTCAGGATCACTTTATTTAGTTTAATCTACTTATAATAATAGGTCCGGTAGTCTAAGTTTAAATAGTATAAGTGTATAGGTTATGTAAAAGACAATAGATTATGTAAAAGACAAACAAAATATAAATGTTATATTAATAGGACACAGCTAAATTTAAGATGCGTACACGAAAATGTGCGCACAGTAATCAGGCGATAAAAGATTTTAAAACGGGCGCCGCTAAAAATGAAGCCTTGAAAAAAATACTGACGCAATTATTACATAAATAGCTTTTTCATTAAATGTCGAGTTATGGAACAGAAAATAATTAAAACAAATTCGCAATTAAATTTAAACGTGTAAACAATTAAATCTAATGCAATCGTGTGGCAGTTGTAATTAAATATGTTTACGTGTCTATCTAATATATAGAAAGTAACAGTAAAGAAAATGACAATTCTTTGTACTACACAGCTCAAATTATGAAGCGTACACGAAAATGTGCGCACCGTAATTAGACATTATAATATTTTTTCAAATGCGCACGGCTGAAAATAAAGTATTGGGGAAAAAAAACGTCACCAAAAGTAACTCGCTTTGAACGGCATTTGAACGTCCGCGTAAATTTGTTCAATACAGAAATGAGGTTAAATTTTTTATTCTTTGTCTCTGCATTTTCTGATTATTTAATTTACGGCATTCGGGCAAAAGGGACAATTACAAAAACTAACTTAAAACCACCTTCAGGGTAAAAGGAACCGTCCTGCCAAATTTGGTCCCCGTCCGTCATTTGGTTTTTCCGTGATTGTCTAACAGAAAGTCGAAAAGTGAAACATACAAACATACAAACATACAAACATTTGAGCTTTATATATTAGATAAATCA
>CALYLW010000808.1:351240-457255 GCA_944989445.1 Ampullaceana balthica | reverse complement strand
TGCGACCTGAAACTGACTAACCCCGGCGAAATCGCCAAGCATACGCACTGGAACCCCCCGGACAACCGGGGGATGGGGCATGGCCTCACCGAGAGGCCCGGTGCTGGGTGTGGGAGCAGACCCATACCCAACAATGCCCGGCTAGGAACGCCGAAGACAGAAAGACCCTCTGGGCAAGGGACGGAACGCACTCGGACCGTCCTCAATGGGTTGAAGATTTCTGCCTACCCCCCTCTCTATTCTATGGTTCATATATCGAAAAAAGCAGGTCCCGGAATGGACCTTCTAAACCCCTTCTCGGCGGATGGTGGTACGTCGGGTCGGTTGGCTACCCCCCCTCTTAGAGGCATGGTGACGAACGACAGGCCATGTCCAAGCGGTCAATCGGTGACTGGCCGTCCTTGTATGGGTGCGAAGGGCCATCCTGAACAAGCCCTGGTAGTTTTACAGTTGAATGTCTGTGGCATAAGGCAAAAGGCACACGAAGTAACCAAAATACTCCACGAACGGAAAGTGGATGTGGCACTGTTCCAAGAAACGCTCCTCAAGGGGAAGCCGTTCCATATCACTGGTTACTCGCTATACCACTGCAAGTGTGACCGGCGATGTCGAGGTCTTGCCACAGCGGTCCGGAATGATTTAACGATGGAGCTGCTCGAAGTTAAGTGTTACAGCAACACTGATACTCTCACCGTGAGAGTTTTCAAAGGCGACGTTGGCTTTACAATCACGAACGTCTATAATACGCCCAGAAACCCTATCGCACTTCCAGTTGGGGAAGATGTCATTTTTGGCAAAACGATAATAGCAGGAGACTTTAATGCACAGTCTCCTGACTGGGGCTATGCTGAACGGAACGCGTCAGGCCGCTACATCGAGGATGTCTGTATTAATACGAATCTCATCAGGCTACAGAATGCAGACAGTGAACCGACACTACTGCACACGGGGCACAGCACGGAGTCCCGCCCAGATCTAACGCTTATTTCCGCTGACCTAGAGTCGAAGCATAGACTGGAAGTATTAAAGGAAGTAGGTAGCGATCACTTGCCAATCCTGATTGAATTTGGACTTGGTGCAGGCAAACCTCGATTTGAAAGAAGGCATTGGCAGTTCCGTAAGGCCGATTGGCGAAAGTACGAGGCCGAGAGCGAGACCAAGCTCGCTCTGCTGGATGTTGCAGGAGACAACATGGATGCCACCTACAGGCAGTTTATTGACACAATCCTTGGGGTTGCGAGGCGAACGATCCCAAGGACGAACGGGAAACAGAAGTTCAGACCTTACTGGGACAAGAGTCTGGCAGAATTGGTGAAACAAAGAGCAAAAGCACGGAAAAAGGCAGCCAGGCTGAAGACGCCCGAAGCTCGTAGGGCGTACAACAGACTGACGGCTGAAGTCCGGGCCGCTGTCGACAAAGCGAAGAAGGCGAAATGGGTAAATACGTGCGAAAAACTCGACCTCGTAGACGGAAGAAAAGTTTGGCGGCTCTTGGATGCATTATCTGGCGCAGGGAAGACAAAGAATTCCAACCCTTTGACGACACCAAAGGGCCAAAGGGCTAGTGAAGTTAAGCGCGCACGAGCGCTAAACAAACACTTTGCCCAGGTTAACAAAAAAGGCGCCAGATCTGATTTTAGCCGAACAATCGACCGAATGCGCAAAGAGGGCTCAAGGAGACAAAGTAAGGGCCCTCAATTAGAGGTTTTCGCGGCCCCCTTCACAATGACAGAGTTGCAAACTGCACTCAATAAGTGCCAAGCTGGCAAAGCACCAGGACCAGATAAAGTTCACAATGAAATGCTCAAACATCTGGGCAAGACAGGCCGAATGAAACTGCTGGGTTTCATAAATAGAACTTGGACAACAGGCACGCTGCCGAAGCTGTGGAAAAAGGCCACAATAACCCCAATTCCCAAAGAGGGGAAACCAGGCGAACACCCGTCCAGTTACCGGCCAATTTCCCTCACGTCGTGTGTGGGGAAGGTAGCTGAACGGTTAGTGAACGCACGACTCTACTGGTTCCTCGAACAGTCCAAATGCATTCCAATGACCCAGGGTGGGTTCCGAAAGGGACGCCAACCGATGGACCAGGCTCCCCGACTAATTCAGACAATCACGAATGAACTCCAGTCGAGGAATCACACCGTTGCGGTGTTCTTCGATCTAAAGCAGGCATACGACAAGGTGTGGCGTGGAGGGCTACTTTATAAGTTGCAGCAGTTAGGTGTTACTGCGAACATGTACAGTTGGATAAAATCGTTCCTTACGGACAGAACGATCAAGACCCGAGTGGGGGAGTCATTATCCAACGAAGATCGCCTGGAGGACGGACTTCCACAGGGGTCCGCCCTTAGTTGTACATTGTTCTTAGCCTACGTCCACGACCTACAAGGTATTCTGGGGTCACAGAATGCCATGTTTGCTGACGATCTGGCTATATGGAGTTCCGGAAAGGACGTTGCAACCCTGCAGAACAGGCTGCAGGAAGATCTGAATCGAAGACTACGCCAACCGTTGGCGCCTAGTAGTCAATACGGAGAAAACGGTCCATTCCATTTTCACAAATGGACGGAATGCACTGAAGCATGAGGTGGTGCTTCAGATATGTGGGAAAAGATTGAACTGGGATCGGACACCAACGTACTTGGGAATCAAACTGGACCAGAAGGTCCAGCTACATAACCATGTGCGTGAATTGTGTGCCAAAGCCACAGCTAAACTGTCCCTGGTGAAGAAACTGGCTAGCACTAGTTGGGGTGCGGATGCAAGACTACTTAGAGCTCTCTATCTCGGTAGTGTGAGGGGTGCTATTGATTACAGCCTCCCGGTCCAGGCCTTTGCGAGCCGTACGGCTCTAGAGGGTCTGGACCGCATACAAAACCAAGCTCTACGGTTTGTATGCGGGGCGTTGCGTACGACACCCACAGCCGCTGTAGAAATTATGTCTAACGTAGAACCCCTGGCGATAAGGCGAGAAAAGGCAATCATGACTACGGTGGAACGATACCGTAGGTTGGAGCATGACGAACCCTGCTTTCAATTACAAGACCGATGGGTAAAGAGGACCCGACTGAAAAGACCATCCTTCATGGATACGGTCTACGAACTAGAAGACTCAGTCCCCATACCCAAGCACAGGGAACGCATGCGACTGGTCCCCGCTCGAGGACCACATGAAAGCTCAGACTTGCCTGAACTACGTTTGACACTGGCAAATACAGCGGTGACGAAAGCCAGTCCCGTCGAGCTCCAGCGAGACGAGACTCTGAAGACAATCGAAGCTTATGGCGATAGTGTGGTAAAAGTCTTCACGGACGGTTCGCGTTTCAAGGATGGCAGAAGTGGATACGGAGTGCTAATTCAATACCCTCAACCTGGACCTGACAGTATCGAACTTTCAGGGCCGTACGGATCCGCATACAGTAGTCACGACGCCGAACTGGAGGCGATTTGCAAGGGTTTGAAGGAAGTGCGCCGACGTCTAGCAAGAAGAAAGGTTTTCCCGACCGTCGTAGTTTTCACCGACTCACGGTTTTCGCTCGAGACCGTGGGTCGATCCTCTCTGGAGACGAAAACGGTCAGTGTCATTTTGGAAACAGTAGGTGAAATCCTAGCACGAGGCGGAAAAGTAGTCCTTCAGTACATCACTGGGCACAGTGGCGAGCCTCATTCAGACAGGGTCGATAAGTTGGCAAGAGAAGGTTCAGCTCAGCCCCAACCCGATCGCCCGATGACCCAGCTGGGGGTCAGATCGTGGCTTAAGGACCATTTCCGAGAGAAATGGCTACAGGGCTGGGCCTCTGGAAGCACGGCCAGAAAAGTATTCCAGTACATGCCGCGACCGAGCAAAAGCGATTCCTGGTGGAAAATTGGACGTAGCAATCAGACGCTCATAACTAGAACGAGAACTGAACATTGTCCCACACGAAGCTACTTGTACAAGTTTAACACTAGAAGGGAACTGGCCTGTCGGCTGTGTGGCCACCCGGAAGAGACGGTGGCGCACGTACTCGAAGAGTGCCCCGAGCTGTGCGGGGGTTTGGAAGACGAAGTAACGGTACCTGCAGAGGATTACCTCTACGGCGATGCCCGCTTGATGAGGCTCGCTTGCGATAAAATGAACCGGGTCTTAAGAGCCTAGCGGCTCGACCCAAAAGAGAATGTACATTCACGATACAAACATTGGAAGGTTCACTCTTAGTACAGTACAACTTTCAGGGGACATAAACACAACAAGTATTAGGGGACATAAACACCACAACAAGTATTAGGGGACATAAACACCACAACAAGTATTAGGGGACATAAACACCACAACAAGTATTAGGGGACATAAACACCACAACAAGTATTAGGGGACATAAACACCACAACAAGTATTAGGGGACATAAACACCACAACAAATATTAGGGGACATAAACACCACAAGTATTAGGGGACATAAACACCACAACAAGTATTAGGGGACATAAAAACCACAACAAGTATTAGGGGACATAAACACCACAACAAGTATTAGGGGACATAAAAACCACAAGTATTAGGGGACATAAACACCAAAACAAGTATTAGGGGACATAAAAACCACAAGTATTAGGGGACATAAACACCACAACAAGCATTAGGGGACATACACACCACAACAAGTATTAAGAAGAAAGAACTTTAGCATGAAAAGTCTACTTCATAGGCATAAATTCCTTATATAAAAAAAAATCCATCACTTGCTTTTCATTCTTTAAAAATTAAGGCAAAACACATGATTTTGTAGAATCATTTTATAACTGAAAATAATCTTAAGCTATTAAGGCTTGGTACACACATATAAAATGTAATGAAATTAGACCATTTTGTAACACACTTACACAAATACTTGTTAGACCAACTTGTAACACACTTACACAAATACTTGTTAGACCAACTTGTAACACACTTACACAAATACTTGTTAGACCAACTTGTAACACACTTACACAAATACTTGTTAGACCAACTTGTAACACACTTACACAAATTATTCAAACAAGTATTAGAGTATAATTCAAATAACTATGAGAGTATAATTAAAATTCAATAATAACTTTTGCATGTTCTTTCCTTGTTCCAGTGCATTTTCATAAGTATAAGAGTATAATTCAAAGATGTATAAGAGTATAATTCAAATTCAATAACTTTGGTAGGTTCTTTCCTTCTTCAGTGGATTTTTTAGATCTCTATTATAGTGCAGTCAGAGAAGGACCAACCAATGTTCCCTCTAAGGTTCGTTGGTTCATGTGCAAAGTAAAAAAAAACTCGTGTGCAAAGTTGCACATAATCCATTTTTTTGTGCAATATTTTGCAAAATTTCCTGCGCTGCATTTCAAAACTTCTGCGCGGCGACTATCAGATATCTGCGCGGCCACGCAGCGTTTAGGGAACATTGGTACCAACCCCCTTTAGTACAAAAATTAATCTGGATGAATGTACAGCTTACGTAGAATGTTCTAAAATGACATAACATAAACATTAAATCAAAATTAATCAATAAATCATACAGATGTTACTGTATTGGAAAATCATTTAAAAAATCTGATCAAGATGATATAAATTTGAGAGGGAATATCTGATAACATATTTCATGTGAACGCCTGCTATCTCTCCCAGAGCGAACCATAATATCTTCCAAATAAATCAGAGAATTCTATTTATAATAAATAAATTAATTACTGCATATACATTCCTGAGCATATGCAGAAGACAAGTACCAGCACTTAAAAAAATAAATAATCAAATGTTTTGTCAGACATTATTAAGAGGATTGAAGTTGTATGACATGCATATCCAACATCTAAAATACTATGATATTGTCATTAACCTGTAATGGCTTTAGATTCCTTCACTATCAATATTATGCATGTGATTTAGCACTTTACTACCGTTGATTTAACAACATCTAAACTTTTATCACTCATTTTTCTATACAAATCAACATGATAATTTTTTTTTCAATGTTGGATATGTCTCACAACATTATGTTGTTGAAGTCTTTAAAGGATAATATCACAAGGCCTCAGAATTTTCTTAAACATGGTAGAACTAGTTCCTTAACGTTTAATGCCCCAGAGCGGGGTAATGCGCACCTCGATAGCACTCTCTTTAGTAATGAAATTATCGAAAGCAGAAATTCTTCATTTAGCGAGAGACACTTCAGTCGAATTCCTGCAATGGCGGCCGTTGACCTCGCTAGTGTTATCGCTCGATTCACAAAGTTTTTCAGTCGTTTTTAAGTTGTTTTTTTTTGAAAATGTGATTTTGCTATACGTTATTGTAAAATAATAGTATTAAACTACAGGTAAAAATAGTATTAAGCTCAAGACAGTCGTTTGGATACGTAAAATAACCATTATTATCCTCAAGGATGAAGTCAGTATGACAATAATAATATCAATAAATTTTACGCAATTTTTTAAATTTCATAAGTGTCATTACAAGTTGATAGTAATAAACGGGAAATCCTTACGGGACTGAGGCGGAAGTTTGGCGAAAACCTTCTGGGGCATTAAACGTTAAGCAGCAAATGCCCCATACACACACACACAAGGGAACATTTCATACAGAGGCTAGAGCTCAGCTGCGCATTGTGGGCATAGCATAAATTTTGAAGGATCAATGTTATTGAAATTGTGCAGTGTTAACAAAAGATTTTCTATCCACAACAAAGGGATAATTTTTTGCTTGTCTAAGATTTTGCTGGGGTTTTAACGTCAGTTAACTAATTCAGGACAGTCATTGAGGCACCTGAAATAAACTATTTACAGCTACACAAAATAAAGTCAGGTGCATCCATTTATGAAAAAAAAATATATATATTTTTTTTTAACTCATTAGCTCCTGATGCGACTAAATGCGTCCTTATATGGGTCCGTACGGATGCGCCCAAATGCGTCTGTTCGCCTAGCACCGCACTATCGTATTTTTTAGTTAAAAATAGCACGAAATCTCGCTTTCCTCGAGACTTCCGGCTAATGCGTGATTCTACGAGATTTCAATGAACATCACCGGATGTTTTTATCTTCTTTCACTTTCGATCCATGTGTGAATTAGTTTGACGCGTCTATATGGCGTATGTATTCACCCGAGGTGCCGAAAATTGCGTTATCAGACTTCAATCCTCATTATTTCGCAGTGTATGTTATATTATTATTAAACTTAATTCATTTCTTGATGCATTAAACATTTTATTTTTTAAGATAAATGAATATCTTTAGAAAATAAAAGCATTTCTCTAATGGAATTAAAAGCTTAACGAAGTTGCTTCCCTTTTGTCCGGAATATGAAATAGATTCGGAAGTAGCCCTTCAGGAGCTAATGAGTTAAACATAATTAATCAAATCATTTCTTATAAGTCTAGAACATAGATGATCTTTGATCCAAATTTTATAAATATATCCAACTAAATTATTTTAAAAAACCATTAACATTTTTTGTTAACTTGTCAGTAAGCAAGCACACACCTTTTTACATGCAACTGCTCTTTGCATTGACTTTCGCGTCTCAGAATGTGCTTTAAATAAACTTCGTTTGGCACGCTTGCAATCCAAGACAGCCTTTTCATGAAATGGATTTTTTGATCTGTTCACATTTCTAAGACACTGTTTGTCCTGGTCCTCCAAGCTTTCTACTTTATTTCCTGGGTAAGCAGCCTGCCAGTTTCTAGTTAATATAACTAAAGGTATAACAGGCAAAAGTGATGCATTTTCATAAAGGGGGCTATAGACTTTGGGCTCAACACAGATTACTTTTCTAGAATAAGTTTTGTCAGGACTGTAACTTTGCACCAAACAGGACGGCTCATAATCCGTACGAGAAAGTTTTCTTTTTTTCACAGATTTTTGACACTCGGCTTTCTTCCTGACTGTTAGATACCTAGGAATATTATCACTGCAAGAACTGATCTTTTTGTTAATGACACCCCCTTCTGACCTTGCACTCTGTTCATTCACTGTTTTTTGCAATGTCGTGGCCCCATTTTCGTACTTCAAAGAATGCAACCTAGAAGAATAAGAAATATCCTCATTTTTGACAGCATCATGATCCTCGACAGATTTAGTCACATTGACTTTAACTGGGGTGGCAAGTCTTTCCATTATTCGTTTCCCTTCATTTGCTTCACGCACACAAACATGGCTGAGGCCCGACTGGCAATAAACTCTCTTTGAGCTGTTTTTAAGTAAAGGATTAGTTGCACTAGAAGACCCTGAGCAGGACAACGGACTGCCAGATGGATGAAGAAACAGTTTATCTCCTGTTGGACGACTGCACAGTTTCACTTCCCCAATGCTGCTATGCTTTGTTGTTGTTTTGTCTTGTTGTGGTGATGAAATAAAGTCCACCTTCAAGTTTGTTATGTCAGGTAGGAAGCCCAACTTGTGAGGTGAGCTGTTGCGAGAAGCAGACAGTGTTCTTCTAAGGATGGGATAAGTGCAAGGCTGGGGGTGCTCGGTTAGCAGGTTTTCTCTCTCTGACTCGCTCTCACTACAGCTGGTATCCGACAATAGACTTTGATACACAGCCTTGCGATGGGTTGTCATTTCAGCTAGTATTTCTTCTGAAACACAATTAGACATAGACAATCTGGTGTTTTTCAACAGTGCTGCAGTCTGACGTGTGCGCAGGCCAAGAACATGGCCAACATTGGGTGATGAAAATGAAAGACCACTGGGGAAAATGGCCGGACTGCTTGAGCCAGATGGGGCTTTAGACCTGGTCCAGAAAGCAATCTCTTCCATGGTTAATGGTTTTAGGCCTACTGTTAGTAGCTTTCGAGAGGCTGTCCATGGCTTAATTTCAGCTTTATTTAAGCGTATAAGCTTTACTTTACAAGGTTTCATTCGTTTCAACAAAATCCTACTTTTCTTGTTGAGCCCAGTGTTTACTTGTCTCATGAATTCCTTTCTCTCCCTTTTAGTAAACTTGTACTGATGAATGTATGAGACCCACTGCTTGCAGCGAAATGTCACAGGATACCGAAGAGGTCTGTCCCTCAGCTTGAAAGTTGTTAAATCCTTTCTCTGAGTTGAAGTCTGACAGTGGCTCTCAACATCTGACAGAATGTGGAGGCTGGGGTCCCCTTTAACATGCTTGCGAGTCAACAGTCCCAAGGGAGAAGTCAGGTCAATGTTGTATAGTGATCTGGTGGCGGTCAGAGTAATCTTTGACTTGACTTCTGTCTGCCCAGTGTCGTCCTTGCTTTCCTGAGAGCTCCATGATAATGTCTTGCACACAGATTGTGCCTTTGTACTTTGATTTTCAGCTCCATCACGGCTCAAGTGGGACAGAAGGCATTTTGGTGAGCGAGCAATGGTGGGTGTTGGTGGGATGATCTCTTCCAAATCAATGTTTTCACACTCGGTGTTTCTACGGGGTCTTTCAATACCCAACGCCCTTTTTTTGGGAATAAGACCCAAGGATGAGAGATAATTCTTCTTGGATTCCTTGACATAATGAAACTGAATGCTGTTTTTATTGGGTGTTGTGCAAGACAGCTGTTTCACAGAAGGTGACTTTGGTGGCTGATGTTTTACACACAGTAACTGATGTGTGTGGAGTACTTTCCTCGATTTGAACTCTCTTGAGCAGAAAAAACAAATGTAAACATCTATAAAATAGTTTGGAGGCTGTAGAATGCTGGTGGCTGAAACATAAAAAAAAATCTTATTAGTATTTTATTTTCAAAATGTATTCTGCTGAACATTAACTTGTCAATCTGAATACTAAATGGAAAACATTTTTTGGTAGGTTCTCATCATCAGTTTGACAATATGTTATAAATATCTGATGACACCTTTAATATCTAAACAAAATCCAACACGTAACTGGACTCAGCTATGCCTTATGTTCAAAGTTATCTAAGGAGCCTCCTTTCTAACTTTTATAGACAGCATAGCAGTGCTTTTATTAGCAGTGCTTTTATTAGCAGTGCTTTTTATTAGCAGTGCTTTTATTAGCAGTGCTTTTATTAGCAGTGCTTTTATTAGCAGTGCTTTTATTAGCAGTGCTTTTATTAGCAGTGCTTCCAAATGTGAGGCATAAACAGCCTGAGGTTCAGGACCCGCAACAAGGTGGACATTAAAATTCTTAAAAATTGTCAATTTTCAGCCAGTTTTGAAATTGCATACTTTATTTAATTTTGAAAATTTATAGCTGTTTGCATAAAATGTTCAAAAAGGTGAAATACACCATTAATCAGTTCACACCAAGGTATTAGTGAACTAAAAATAAAAATATTGAACAAGCAATACAAAAACACAAGGTGTAGGCACTTTGATAAAATAGAAACGTCTGTCCGACACTAATTAATTTTTAAAAATATTTTCTAATGATCTAAAGTTGTCTTTTCATCTTTTCAAAGTTCAGATTTTGTAGAATGCGGATTTAGGGCATTGTTGAAAGTACAAGTTTTGTAAACTGTTGTTATTTTAGATTTAAAGTTACAAGGTTAACATTTCTTACAAAATATCTTTCAAACTGACACCAAGTGGGGCAAAGATTTATTTAGAAATTATTCAATGAACTTTTTTTTTCCTCCAGCAGGCTACATTAAAGCATAAATAAAGAAAGGTTGAAAAAAAAACAATTCCAAAAAACTATTCTATTTTAAACTAATGTATTAACTCTTTTTCTCCGGAATTATTTTCCTCGGAATTATTTTCCTCATTCTGCCGGAACTATCTATTCTGGAAATTAGTTGCGGGCTACCATGCTATCTTAAAATATTAATAACTTTTTATTATTTAACAGATAATTATATATTTGGCATTGAATTAAAGGGAAAACAATGATGTTTTTACGAAACACAGACTCATGACTTTATTATCATAAAATATTATGATTTTGTTTGAGTGAAAAAAAATAAAATATTAAAACACCACATTTAAAAAAAAACAAAAAAATCATTCTAATTCTAAGTCACAAAAATCTAGATTTTTATCCAAAATGTTAAGGAAATGGTGTTTTGTCTGAACTATATTCATATTTACAGCAAACAGAAATAACTTCACATTAAAAAAAAACAAACATTAGAGCTCAATATCCATGGTCATCCATACACTAAAATTATGTTTTTTACAATAGAGTATTGCAACTAGAAATTATTTTAAATTCTATCCAAAATTGCACTTAGTTTTAGTGAAAACTTTCAAACTGGACTCTTTATTGTCTATACTATTATTTATAGTAGAAATATTATCAGTCCATCAAGGCATTTGAGACAGGGGTGGGGCTTGTTGTTTATCAACAGATGACTTGTCGACTTCATTGTCAATTTCACTACAACTACTAGCACTAGGCGTATAATTCATCGACAATTTAAAATTACTATCGAATCATAAAATTTTTTAAAAACAACATTTTTCTTGTTCATCATCATAGTATTTACAATAATATTAGATCGATAACCAGATGAGCTGGTTGAATATCCATGTTTGTATACAAAAGTAAAAACAAAAATGAAAACAAGCCTTTCAAACGCTTCTTTTGGGGTGAAAACACATTCAAACAAAGAATTTCTGACTTTTTTATTCAAGGGAAATCATTCTAGATCACATTAAAACTACCATATATACTTGTTCTAAAGCCTACCTTTTTTGGACAAAATCTAGGGGAAAATGGGGGGTCGGGGGTGGGTGTCGGTGTCGTCGACTTACAAGCGGGTCATAGGTGATTTCTGCATGTAGATTGAATATCGGTGTTGTGAGGGAGGGAAGGTGTCTCCACTCACGGGCTTGCGTCAGTATGTCAAAGCAAGTAGGCGTCCTTTTATTTGAAACATCAGACACCTCCTCTTTTCTGTCAACCCCCCCCCCAGCCGTTATTGCTGTATCCTCCCCCCCCTCTCAATATCAACATTGTCCGTGATAATTCTGCGCCTATTACGCCGTTTTCCCTAACTGGCAAACTCCATATGTCCAATTTTTTTTGGGTCCCTTTGAGTTTGACTTAAAGACGTCCGCCCGACTGTATGTTGATGAAACATTTATGGTGTTGTTTACTGACTTTATTAAAATTAAATATAAAAAACAACATTTTCTTTTCGTTTTAATACAATAAAAAGCCCTCTGGCAATGACATCCATCTTCTTTGTTATTAAAATCTCTCTGTTATTAAAATCTCTCTGTTATTTAAATCTCTCTGTTGTTAAAATCTCTCTGTTATTCAAATCTCTCTGTTATTAAAATCTCTTTGTTATTAAAATCTCTCTGTTATTAAAATCTCTCTGTTATTAAAATCTCTCTGTTATTAAAATCTCTCTGTTATTAAAATCTCTCTGTTATAATAATCTCTCTGTTATTAAAATCTCTCTGTTATTAAAATCTCTCTGTTATTAAAATCTCTCTGTTATTAAAATCTCTCTGTTATTAAAATCTCTCTGTTATTAAAATCTCTTTGTTATTAAAATCTCTCTGTTATTAAAATCTCTCTGTTATTAAAATCTCTCTGTTATTCAAATCTCTGTTATTCAAATCTCTCTGTTATTCAAATCTCTCTGTTATTAAAATCTTTTTGTTCTTCAACCTAAACAAAGACAAAAGTGAACAATCATAATGACCCATTTAGCTTTTACAGTCGGACCTCGCTAAGTCGAACTTCACTAAGTCGTAAACCTCTCTATGTCGAATTAATTGTTAAATCCCGGCAAAAGTCGATAAGACTAAGTATTTTAGATCTCCTTAACTCAAGAGTTTTTGCTTCCAACCTCCGGAAGTCAAAATTTTCAAGGCGTTTGGGTAAAAGGAAAAATCTTACTCCCCCATCCCACTGTGGAGGGAGTCAAGTGTGTGTGTTTGTGCTTTCTCAGTGGTGTTTGTATTTGAAAGTAAAGTCGGCTTCCTTTCATATGAAACATCAGACACCGCCTCTCCTTCCTGTCAAGCCTTTTTCACTGGTATGGCTCCCCCCCCCACACCACAATATCAACATTGTCTTTGATTAATCTGCGCCTATTATGCCATTTTCCCTAACTCGAAAACTCCGTAAGTTGAATTTTTTTTTCAGGTCCTTTTGAGTTCGATTTAGAGACGTCCGACTGTAGTTTTAAATGTGTACTATTTTGTTTACGCTGTCCTATTTTTTTTTGGGGTCGGCTTGCGAGCGGGAGACGCACTTTTTATACTATTCTCTTTCAAAAGTGGGGGTGGGGGGGTGTCGGCTTATGAACGAACGGGCTATACAACGAGTATATACGGTATTTTAGTTAAATAGCTAAGAAAATAAACGAAACAATCCAGTTTTAATAATTCGATGCTGCTATCGCAGCTCCGTCAAAATCGTCCTTTAAAAATCAACGATGGTAGCGTTGATCCGGAGAAAAAGAGTTAAAACTTGATTACTTTTTCCATGGTACATTATGATGTATATTGATAAACTTTCATTCCATTGCTGTTTATTGTGTTTTTTTGTGTCATGAAGGCATTAGGCGAAATGTATACACCTGTATTTGTCTATTAATTAAGCTGAACATTTCTTGTCTAATTCAAACAAATCGTTTGTGTCTCTTGTATAGCATATTAAAACCCATGGCTTATAATTTATCCTCACTAATTAAGTATCATGTAAAAAAAACAACAATCAATTTATTTTACTGTTCTAATTACCTCATGTAATTTTAAGAGTTATATGGAAAAGTAAAAATCTAGACGAAATACTAGACAAGTAAAAATCTAGACAATCCTGTTTTAACTCCTTGAAAGAAAACTTTCATTTATACAGTTAATGCTTAAAAGTTAGCTTAATTATATAGGCAAAGTTAACTTTTTAAAATTGAAATTTCTTAAAAGTGAAAAATTATTGGATATTTCAAGCAAATGGTTGATTGGAAGGCTAAAGTTACATCTAACCCATTTGAAGGCTAAAGTTACATCTAAACGATTTTTTCCCTTTTAAATGAAAAATAATAAAGTTTGATGTTTTCTAACTAGTAAACACAAGAAAAAATAATTATTTCAGTTTAACACTAATTTGAAGAAAAAGAAATACATTTGAAAAAATGGAATAGTAAGAAAATTATTTCTTAATCTATGTAAGGTAAATTATCAAATTTAGTACCATAGACTGAAACATTGCTTGAAGCTCAAAACAAGATCAAGTCAAACTTGGATAATAAACCAAATTTCAACAAATTTCTAGAACATTTTCTCACCTTGAGCTTTCCAAGATCTACTGAAAACTGTGGGGAAAAAAGGCTGTCTCCTTTCAACAACATTCTGTTAAACAAAAAAGTGATATGTCTTATAGATCATTTTTCATAATAATAAGAAAGAACAGCACAGTTAACATTTTGATTAGTAAAACTTATTTTCTTAACACTTAAAAGCAGGCATGATTAACTTAAAGCTCCTATGTGGCACATCACCAGCAACAACTAAAGTGAAGAAAAAATAATTCTTCATTCTCTCTATTCATCAATTTTTTAAATTTAGGTAACAGAAGAAAAAAAATAAATGCCCATTAAAATTAGATTAAGCACTTAAGATTTTAATTTAGAATGCTATTTAAATTTTTTTACGTGAAGTTCTTTATAAAAAGTTAAATTTTAAAGCAATGATTAAAATTATTATCAATAAGAAATTTATCTCAAATTGAAACGTACTTGAGAGAGAACATCAAAATTCAGCGGTGAAAGGCTGACAGAGCAATTCATTGCTGAATACAAGACAGCTGATGTCATACAATTTATCTTCAAAGGATTTTTCAAGTTACCTGTAATGATAATTGTTGACTTGGAAGATTTTTAAAAATACAAACGTTATTAAAAATTGCAAACATTGTCATTTGTGGGCTATAGCTCATCCTTTGGGATACACAAATGTATCTTTGCATTTGTGGGCTATAGCTCATCCTTTGGGATACACAAATGTATCTTAGCATTTGTGGGCAATAGCTCATCCTTTGGGATACACAAATGTATCTTAGCATTTGTGGGCTATAGCTCATCCTTTGGGATACACAAATATATCTTAGCATTTGTGGGCTATAGCTCATCCTTTGGGATACACAAATGTATCTTTGCATTTGTGGGCTATAGCTCATCCTTTGGGATACACAAATGTATCTTAGCATTTGTGGGCTATAGCTTATCCTTTGGGATACACAAATGTATCTTAGCATTTGTGGGCTATAGCTCATCCTTTGGGATACACAAATGTATCTTTGCATTTGTGGGCTATAGCTCATCCTTTGGGATACACAAATGTATCTTAGCATTTGTGGGCTATAGCTCATCCTTTGGGATACACAAATGTATCTTAGCATTTGTGGGCTATAGCTCATCCTTTGGGATACAAAAATGTATCTTAGCATTTGTGGGCTATAGCTCATCCTTTGGGATACAAAAATGTATCTTAGCATTTGTGGGCTATAGCTCATCCTTTGGGATACAAAAATGTATCTTAGCATTTGTGGGCTATAGCTCATCCTTTGGGATACAAAAATGTATCTTAGCATTTGTGGGCTATAGCTCATCCTTTGGGATACACAAATGTATCTTAGCATTTGTGGGCTATAGCTCATCCTTTGGGATACACAAATGTATCTTAGCATTTGTGGGCTATAGCTCATCCTTTGGGACACAAAAATGTATCTTAGCATTTGTGGGCTATAGCTCATCCTTTGGGATACAAAAATGTATCTTAGCATTTGTGGGCTATAGCTCATCCTTTGGGATACAAAAATGTATCTTAGCATTTGTGGGCTATAACTCATCCTTTGGGATACAAAAATGTATCTTAGCATTAAAAATTGACTGAAAAAAAAATAGGAATGTGTCCTACTCTGTATTACTTGTTCATAATTTAATTATAAATGTTCTGAATGCATGGAAACCTTGCCTTCTTAATAGGCCTCATTTGCAAGAATATTCTACCCTCTGACGCACATACATTTTAGTATATTTAGATAGAGTAAAATGCATATTTCAAAATGAACATACTTTTTTAAAGTGAGAATTTTGTCAGACTAGCAATATTCACTAACCATGGGCATCTGCAATAGTTTTTACAGGGGAGAGTAACTGTTGGAACTTGTCATAATCACTAATGAGGGTAGCAATGGGGGGCTGAAGAGCAAGCGTCCCACAGACTGTCACATGATAATCACGAGATTAGTGACAGAGAGGTCACATGGGTAGAAAGCGCGCGAAAGCAGTTGATAGAAAGTAATGGCGGATGTGTGGCTGATGTCTCCACGTTATGAAACCTCAAAGTTATATTTCTGTATATATTGTGCATATTAAAGTTATTTTGTTGACAACAGTATTTCAAGGATTTATTGCACGAAAGTTTTTATTGTGAGAACGCCTACAGAAAACACATTTAAAAGTAAACCATTTACACAGACCTTGGGACCAATGTTCCCTATAGGTTCGTTGGCCTGTGTGCAAAATAAATAATGTGAGTGAAGTTGCACAGCACATATTTTTTGTGCACAATTTTATACCCCCGCTAACACAGATAATGTATTATCCATATCAAAATTTGCAGCCTGGTAATTGTAAACTTCTGTGTGGTGTGTCAGATATATGCAGCTTAAATGTACAATTGCCTTGGACAATCATTAGGTGAGATATTAAGCCCCATATCTTACAATAAATAAAATGTGTTGAAATATAACTGGAGCTGAAAATGTTGAGCCTAAAATTGAGATGTAAAAACTGTCTTAAAATTTTAAGTGCACTGATGCCACATTCATTTACTTTTCAGGGTTGAAAAAATAAACAAAATTACGTCACCTATTTTGCCATGGGACTTCTTTCGAATTTCATACACTAAACAGCACATAACGTAATTGTTTATTGGTAATCAAAATCCATATTGGTAAACAATAAAATGCCATCCATTTTTGCCATCATTCATGTTGTCATATTTTGTATTCAAAACAGCACATAATTTCGATTTTCTTATAAACATATCACAGTTACATAAAAATGCTAGAGTCAATCATTTAAGATGAGACGGCGGGCCATATTTGGCCCTTGGACTATCTTTTCTACAGGGTTGGAAGCTTTTTATTAACATTCTTCAAAAATTTGTGTAGATAAAATATTTGACATTTAAAAGCACAAAAAATTGGGAAGCAAGCAACATCTAAAAAGTTTGTAGGACCATATTTATCTAAACTTTGCCTAAGTGATTGCATAACAATGCTAGTGCAGCCTGCACATACATTTGTCAAGTGAATGCTATGGCATTTAATATCAAAATTTATTTTTTCTCAGTGTGTAAAACTTTTGTTAAGCTCAATGAACATGGAAAGGAAAAAATTAAAAAGTTACCGTATTTATTCGTGTATAGCACACAAAATTTTATACAGAAAACAATTACCAAAAGAGTAGATGCACCATATACATGATGTCTTACACAGAGAAAGTGAAACAAATTTATACCAATTTTCAACCAAAAAATTTAGGGTGTGCGTTATACACGAGTGTGCGCTATACACGAATAAATACGGTAGTTAATATATCAAATAAATACTTACCATCAAGCTTGTAATGTACCCTAGCAACGTGCATCAAATGTCTTTTAGTTTTTCCATGCCGAAGTAAAGAATACACTTTTACTTTTAGGATAGTTTGGCAATATGAACAAAAAACCTTTGTATCAGAGCCATTTATTTTTTGACACCAAGAACTAATGGGTACTCCATGGACTTTAATCTGCATCCAATCATCAGCACTAGTCATTTGTCAGCTTGCCCTGAAAAACAATATATAGTATTCATACAAAATCAGGCAGGTTAAAAATTATTTAAGAACTTTCTTTTGATAAAATTTACATTAAAGATGAAAATATTAGCTGAAACACAAATTCGGCTTTGGGACAGGTTGCAGACATTTAATTTTTTTATTTTTAAAAAAATAAATAGTTATAGTTACATGTAGATTGTAAGTACATGTTACAGTCAAACCCACTTACCTCGAGCTCGGTTAGCTCGACCACCCCACTAACTCGACGTTTTTTATTGGAACCGCCAAATTCTCTCTTTGTCTTGGCATTTTTTCATCGGCTAATTCAATTTTTCTAAGTCGCCGAAACCTACTACCTCGAGCACAAAAGAGGGCCAAATTTGCAACTTAACTTGGTTTACCTCGATGCACTCTGCATTTTTAGTTCAAAACAGTGTTGACATCTCGCTTTCTTTGAGACTTCCGGCTATTGTGTGATTCTACGAGATTTCAATAAAAATTACCGGATGTTTTGCGTGTGTGAATTATTAGTTCGACGTGTATCCATGGAGTATGTATTCACCCCAGGTACTGGACAATCGCGTTAGAGGTCGTTAATCGTCGTTATTTCGCAGTGCATGTTATATTATTATTAAACTTAATTCATTTTCAGATGTATTAATCATTTTATTTTTTAACATAAACGAATATCTTTAGAAATGAAAATAAAGGTTTGTATCAAGAATCGACGGTGGTTTTTATTTAATCAAATAAAAAAATTATTATTCTTTTAAAAGTTTGTTGTTGCTTTGTTACCAGTAAGATACGTGACTGTGACTAACACGCGCGTGACGATGAAATCAAATCATTTCTGATAAGGATTAATTTTTTTTTAAATTCGCTTAGACTTAGGTAGTTGCCGACCGAGGTCTAACACACAGCCCACAGCGTGCTGTGATCAACGGTCAAGGCCACAATAGTTTTATTTATATTACAAGTTTGATTGACTGAGGAAATTCGAGAGCGTTCTGATAGTAACAGATATCCTGCACGTCAAAGGCATTAAACTTAAAATTACCATATTGATTTGTTTATTTGTACTTTAAATTCGCTGATACGGCGGCAAACGCGAGCGGCTGTGACATGCCACACGCAGCATGTGACGAGGCGAGGCGAAATTTGACATTTTAACGCATGCGCAGACAATTATAAACTGGTAACTTTTTTCTAATTAAATGGAATCGAAACATACCACAGAAACCTAATCAAAGTCCTTTACTTCGGCATAAATATATATATAAAAATAATAAAATATATATATAAAACTCCCGATTAGTGTCATAACTTTTCCTGACTTTCAAGGCTGAGAAATTTTTTTAAAGAATTCCCGACTTTTTCCTGTTTTCCTGAGTGGGAACCATGGTTATATTTAAATTTTAAACGGCCCTTAAAAACGGTCATTACAACCTTAGGAAAGAGTGAAGAAATTTTAGGGTTCCGATACGATTCCGATTAATCGTCCCATCACTAATTAACGCTAACTAATTAATCACGTACATAAAGAAATTTCAAGCACATGTTAATATTTTGTCGCCATATTGGTTTTCGTTTTAACTCGATCATCGGTTATGTCGACGCCATTTTTCATACCCCAACGCCGTCGACTTAACCGGTTTCGACTGTATTAAATTGCAATAATTGACAATAAATCATTTATCAACTAAATATGTGTCATTCTCTTTGGGGGTTTGAGCCTTCGGCTCTTATGACCCAGCTTACAATTCCTGTGGTGAACCTCAACATACAGGTTTTCATCCCCAGTTCTAGCTCTTATAACCCAGCTTACAATTCCTGCGGTGAGCCTCAGCATACAGGTTTTCATCCCCAGTTCTAGCGCTGGCCTGTCTGCAACTAAATTTGCAGTTAGATGTTAATTTTAGGAAATCTGCAAGGACCTGCTTTTAAGACTTGTAAGTGAAAGTAAACTCCGCCGTAGCCGGTCCCAAGCACGGGTGAGAGAGGAGGAGGGTTGTGCAAAAGGCTAGTATCCTTTACTTGTAAAAAAAAGCCTTGCTACAAAAGCACAAACAAACATAAAAAAAGGAAACCCGGACCTTGGAAAAGATGGGTCTCATAACAGAGAACTAATGAAGCTGTGTGGCCAAAGCCAAACGGAAACCACCCGGCAGACAACCATCCTCTCCACTAGGACCACCACCAGTTAGGAACATGGAACATAAGGACCATGTTTAAAGCTGGAAAAACTGCCCAAGTTGCTGGCGAAATGCTACAAGCTAACCATCTTAGGGATAAGTGAGTCCTGATGAACAGGCTCAGGCCAGATGAAGCTAAACACAGGAGAACTGCTGCTATATTCAGGCCATGAAGATGAAAATGCAGCCCACAATCAAGGAGTAGCACTCATGCTTTCTAAAACTGCCCTGAAAGCCCTTATAGGGTGGGAAGCCCATGGTCCCCGTATAATAACCGCAAGATTTAGGACCAAAAATTGAGAAGTCAATATGGACACTCTGAAGGTATATGCTCCAACCGACAGCAAAGAAGAGGACAAATAGGACTTCTACAACAGATTAAGAACCCTTATCCAAAAGTGTCCTAGAAGCAATGTGGTTATACTCTTGGGCGACGTAAATGCAAAAATAGGCAAACAAAAAGGGATATGAAGATTGCATGGGAACACATGGCGTGGGTGAGATGAATGATAATGGTGAAAGGCTAGCAGATCTGTGTGCTGCAGTTGGAATAGTCATCGGTGGAAGCCTCTTCATGAACAGACATATCCACAAGGCGAGATGGATATCACCAGATATGTCAACGGCTGACCAAATCGACCTTATCTGTATCTGCAAAAGTTTAGAAGATCTCTCCAAGATATTAGGGTAAAAAGAGGGGCAGATGTACCCTCAGACCATCATCTACTGATGCCAAACTAAGGCTCAAACTGAAAAAGAATTGGACAAGTGAGGGAAGCAAGCGCCAACGTTTTAACACTAATCTTTTGACAGAGGGATCAAAACTTAATGAGTTCAAACTTACGTTATCCAACAAATTCCAGATGTTACAAGATCTAGGCAATGAAGAAACAACAAAACTGGAAAAGTATCAAAGAGATATTCACAACCACCTGTGAAGAAGTGTTTGGCCCCAGACAACAAACACATAAAGAATGGATTTCTAATGAGACCATGGAGAAAATCCAATATAGGAAAAAGATGAAGGCAAATCTAAACAACAGCCGCACCAGAACCAAAAAGGCCAAAGCATCAGCAGAATACTCAGAAGCTGATAAAGACGTTAAAAGGTAGTATAAAGTCAGACAAAAAGATTTACATAGAAGGATTAGCACTTGGAAGCAGAAGAGGCAGCTTACCATGGAAACACAAGAGAACTATTCAGTACAATCAAAAAGTTATCAGGAAATTTAAAAAATCCAGAGAGACCAGTTAAAACTAAAGATGGGAAATCAATACCTGACGAAGAGGGTCAGGAAAAAAGATGGATAGAGCATTTTGAAGAACTCCTCAAACGACCAGCCCCGCAATACACACACAACATAGAGTCGTCGGAACAAGATCTAGAAATAGATTGCAGCACACCCACAAAACAAGAGATAAGCAGACCAATTAAACATCTAAAGAAAGGCAAAGTGGCAGGTCCAGACAGAATACCGGCAGAAGACTTGACAGGAGATATTACGACTAATTCTGAAATGCTACATACTCTGTTAAAGAAAATATGGTAGAAAGAACAAATTCTTACAGAGTGGAAAGAAGGTCACCCCATTAAGCTTCCGAAGAAAGGAGATTTTAGCTCTTGCTCCAACTATAGAGGAATAACTCTGCTACTCATATCAAGCAAAGTATTCAACAGAGTGCTGCTAAACAGAATGGGGGAGGCAGCAGACACCCACACAAGCAGGTTTTAGAACGGATAGATCATGCATTGACCAGATTGCCACACTGGGAATAATACTGGAACAATCCTGGAGTGGAACTCGCCACTGTACATTAACTTTATCGACTATGAGAAGGCTTTCGATAGTGTTGACAGGCCAACTCTGAGGAAGTTGCTAAGACACTACGGGGTACCACAAAAATTGACAGACATAATTAAGGCTTCTTACGAAGAACTGTCATGTAGAATTGTTCATAGGTAAAAAACAACAGCGGCTTTTGGGGTACAGAACTGTGTCAGACTATCACCTTTTTTATTCTTGCTAACCATTGACTGGATAATGAAAATGTCTACAGAGCAGAAGAGAAATGGTATCCAGTGGACACTATGGAAACAGCTTGATGACCTGGAATTTGCGGATGATCTGGCCCTAATATCACACACACAGCAACAGATGCAAGAGAAAACTAACCATGTAGCATAGTTCTCTGCTTGCGTTGGCCTGAACATCCACAGAGGAAAAAGTAAGGTCCTTAAAATAAATACATCAAGCAACACTCTAATAGCACTGGAAGGAACGAATCTTGAGGTGGATAGCTTTACATACCTTGTTAGCATCATTGACATACAAGGAGGGACAGACGCTGACATAAGAGTGAGAATTGGCAAAGCAAAAACAGCATTTTAATAGCTAAAAAAAAAGTTTTTGACTATAAATCCCATTTATATGAGACATAACTAAAAGTATTGATTATGTTCAATATAATACGCACCGCGCGACAGACCCCTGTGACATAGAGGGCTGAAATGAAACTTCAGTGACCCGTGGAGGTCAACTATAGCAGACGACCATACATGCTACATAGAGATAAACTAAAAATTCATTAATTTAATTAGGGTACATTCGATCGATCTGAAATTTTAATACAATTCATTGTTAGGTGACACAAGTGTATGTGCAAAATTTCAGCTCGATAGGATCATGGGAAGTGGGTCATTTTTTACTTTTGTTTTTCCGCGGACGGGACAACGACAAGACAGTGAAGAAAGGGATTTAAAAAAAGTCTGCAGCTGCAACAACTTGACCCTCTAGACCAAGATCAGGATATTCTACACCACAGGGAAGCCTGTCTTGGTATATGGAGCAGAAACATGACGAACAACAGCAGCCGGTTCAAAAAAGCTACAAACATTTTTAAACTCATGTCTCCGAATCCGCTGGCCCAACGTCATCATCAACGAGGACCTCTGGCAACGCACACAACAAGAGCCAGTGGAAGAGTTAATATTCCAGCGCAGATGGAGATGGATTGGCCACACCCTCAGAAAGCCTACATCCAGCATTGCAAGAGAAGCCCTCACTTTAAACCCCAGGGCAAGAGAAAAAGAGGTCAACCCAAAATTAGGGGCCAGCCGATATATCGGTACAGATATCTGGGTATTGGCAATATCGGTATCGATAGCATGTATAGGTCCTGATATTGACGTCACCGATATTCCATAACAAGTGACATTTTGACCCAAAAAAATTCAGAAAAAAGCATTATCATTTTGATTTATAAATATCTCAACAAATTAATATATAGATCCTGATACCGTTATAAAAGAACCAAAAGAGTCCTAGTATTAATATGTACAGACACGATACAGCGTGCCATTTGTGATGATATTGTTTGATTAAAGTAGTTTGAAAAAATAATCCATTTATCTAAATCTATTTTTAAGATTGTTTTTGACGTCAACACCATCAAAGATTTTAGCTCATATCGGCAAAAAAAAATATATCGGTTATACATGTATCGGCAAAAAAATATCTGTAATATCAGTATCAGCAATATCTGCAAAAATGCATAGTGGTAGACCCCTACCCAAAATGACCTGGAGAAGGGAACTGGAGGCAGACACCAAAAAGAGTTGGCACAGCTGGGGAGAGTTAGAGATTGGCGCAGGACCGGGATGCCTGGAGAGCCTTTGTTTGTGGCCTATGCCCCAGATGGGACGACATGTGATGAGTAGTGAAAGTTCTTAATCTAAATTTTTTTTAAATCAGGACAGAAGGAGGTAAAGAAATAAGCAAATCATGTGAAATTTTGTCACTAGTTACAAGGATTCTATTTCTTAAAGCAATAATTTTAATAAAGTAATTGACAGAAGTCAGAAAACCTGTCACCTCCCAATTTGTGACAGCTGTGAAAGACTAACTACACTGTCAGTATTACAGCTTATGGCATGGTATGGTTTATAATATTAATTTTTAAATAATAATAATGGAATTGTTGTTTTATTTATTTCCTGGTACTTTTTAAAAAAATAAAAATAAAATGACAACCAAAGAATCTACAACGCAAAAATCTTTTCAATTTTCTTTCAAAATCATAGAAGGTTAATAATTGTCACAATCACAAATTAATTGGTGTATCAACTCTAACAAAAATTGCACTATTTGATGTTTGGCGTTTCAGAATTACAAAATTTAAAAAAATAAAAACAATGAGAACAGCGGTGATGGTAGAGAATAGTGAATAGAGGTTACCTTGAATTCTTTTGTGTATCTTAGTCTTAGTATCTTGTATTATAAGTCTAGTCATACAGTAAAAGTAAATTCAGTATAGTATAGACCAGTGGTGGCCAGTAACTGCAGTAACCGAGAGCCATTTTAAAATATACAAAAATGTTTGAGAGCCGCATTGAAACACGATGGGTCATTAAACCTGACTTGGAAATCCTTCAGTAATCCTTGTAGCATATATTTCATAAATTGTACGCGAGCCACAATATGAACACAGAAGAGGCGCATGCGGCTCGCGAGCCCCGGTTTGGCCACCGTTGGTATAGATCAACGGTTGCCAAACTGCAGCTCGTTAGCAGCATGCGGCTCTTCTGTGTTCACATTGAGGCTCACGTACAACTTATGAAAGATATGTTACAAAGATTACTGGAAGATTTCCAGGTCAGGTTTAATTACTCTTAGTGTTTCAATGCGGCTCTCTTTAGAATTTTATATTTTTAAGGATATTGTTAGCGTTACCACATGTCGCAATGCTAGCCTGGAAACTGCTGCTACGACTGTCGTAGCAGAGACAATTTGACGGGATATTGCTAGCGTTACTATGTCGTAACGCTAGCCAGGAAACTTCTGCTACGACTAGTCATAGCAGAAGTTTCCCGGCTGGTGCTACGACTAGTCTTAGCAGTAGACACTTCGAAAAAACTAAGTCGCTATAATATTTTAACAAACTCTTCAGAATATTTTATACGCATATATCATATATAATACGATATTAATATATCTGGGCTTATTTATGTCTTATCTGTGTATTAATTCTAAAACTAAATTTATTTAAATCGATTTAATCAATATGTATCCCTTTTCAGAATAAGAAGAAAAATTACAATACTAGCACACTCATTGTGGCTATAAAAAAAATTTGTAATTACATTTTAAAATATTGGACGGGAGCTGGGTTTGATCCCACTATCGGTTTTAACATCAAACTCACCCGACGAACACTTCGTCTAGAGAAGCTCATGTCAGATTTCGATTTTTTAAAATTATAACTTTTTGTCATTAAATGGGAAACAAGTTTTTTTTAACCTTTAAAATTCATTAATTGTCTTACCTAGTAATAATTAAATTTGATTATGAGAACTATTGTTTAGTATTAAAGTATTAGTATTAGCATAATTAAAATACAGCATTATTCCAGCATATTTTTTACGACTAGTCGTAGCAGCAGACACTTCGTATTTTAAAATGGCTCTCAGCTACAACAGGTCTGGTCACCCTTGGTATAGACAGTCAGTATGTATAGTTGGAATAATAACAATATGTATTTTTTTGGCTAAAACAAAGAGAACCGTGCGCTCATTGTTATGGCAGAGCGAGGCATACTTCCGGGAATGAAATGTTGTATTTTTACACTTGAAAAGGGAATAAATAATAAGTGCAATTATTAAATCAGGGTTGTTATTTTAAGGTCTGGGTTAGGTTTTGTCTATTTTTTAAATTAAAATTGAAAAAAAAATTATATAGCTGCCAAAAATACCACATTATGGTGCGCACCATTCTCTTTGCTTTTACAGTTTTACCATTTCTTAAAAATGTACAAGTCTAAAACTAAAAGTCTAATCTCTTACTCTTACGTCTACTATAATAGACTATACTATAACTACTATTATACTATAACTATAAGTATATAGTATAACTGACTAGTATAAGCCATAGTATTACTTAATTAGTATTAGTAAAATAAAATTAGTACTAGATATTTTTTATTAAACAATAATATTATCCTGGTAATTAAAATATATCTAAATTATCTACTATCTACTGATCAAGAATGATTTTAAAAAAATATATTTATAATTTGTTTACAGTACTTGCTATGCAACAGGAACTTCAGTATCAACAATGATAATTACAATGCCTCAGACAAATTGGTTGCCAGATTGTTAATTATTAATATTACTTTACTAATAATTAATATTTAAAGTTAATATTATTATTAAGACAATTAAGTAAAAGTTCCCATGCCCATAGCCATAGTTAGAATGTAATGTATTAAATAACAATTTAAGTATGTCTAGTAAAAAAAAATATTTAATTATACCAGTACATACAATGTAACTTACGCCACAAGTTCCTCGACTTATTAATTATTACTTAAATTCGTTACCGCTATATGGCTAATGTTGATCTTTTGATGAAAATCTTGATGGCGGATATTGAATTGGAAAAAAAAAGCAACATCCGGGGGAAATCCGAGTCCTATTTGTGGAGAAGAAATTTTGGCGGGTTTTTCAGAAAATTAATAATTTTTTATTTTTAAAATTATATTCGAACACCATTTCAATCACTGGATGCATTAAGGGTATACTACCACATAAAATTCTCGTAAATAACGATCAAACCAGGAAAACCAACACTCTATTGGCTGTCCATTTAAATGACGTCACGCACCTAGGGGGGAGGGGGGTCCACACATTTATGATTATGACGATGGGAAGGATGTTTGAGAAATGTGACGTCACATCAAAACTAGGAACTTTAAATAAAAGTTCCACTTAAATAGTTGATTTCTGACAATTTATTTTATGACGTTTTACATGGCTTCACAAAGTCAGAGCCAAGGAAATATTTTCCACCCCACCCCTCATTGTATTCAGGAGGGACAAAAATCTGCGAGACCTATTGGTTCGTAGCCGTCTGCTTATTCCGTCCTCCCATCTGGGCACCAAGCCATGTGGCCGTAATCGCTGCAAGACATGTCCCTTTGTTACCCAGACGGACCAGATTGTCTTCCCTAAGGGGATATTCAAGATTAGGAATGGCTATCTTTGTACCAGCCGCAATGTGGTCTACACCATTGTGTGTAAGCGCTGTCCTTTGAAGTACATAGGTGAGACGGGGAGGTTACTCTCCTGTCGTATCGCTGAGCATGTACGTGCCATTAAACAAGACAAACAGTGTCCTGTCTCCCGACAATTCAGTGGACGTGACCACATGGGAGTCGATGACATGTCTGTCACCGTCATGGTTTCTTGTACAAACACACGGCAGGGTCAGTCTGGAGAATAGACTAATCCAAGAGTATGGGACTCTTACACCACATGGGAATAATGTTGTGTTTGCACTGACAACCTGATTGATTGGCCACACCCACCCTCTCCTTTCCTATATAAGCTCTTACTTTTCTCTCCTTACTTTATCTCTACTGGACTACTTGGATTTCACCGCAGCTAAGTGTTTTTATTCTTTCGTTATATTCGTTTTATTTGTGTACTATTTGCCCGTAGAGGAAGGCTCTTTGCCGAAATATTCGCTGTTGTGTTACGTCCTGTCAGGCTAACTAATACTCTGTTTATATGTTATACATTTACTACATGGCTTCACGCGTGTTACGATATTAGAGTGAAACCTTACACTAAATATATACTGAAATGACAAACAAGTGATTTGAAACATACTCATTTTCAAATAGAAAATACAGCTTTTATGGGGGGGGGGCGGCGCAAAGCTTTGTGACGTCATATTGGAGGGGGGGGTCTAAGATTTTGTGACGACGCGTGACGAGGGGTGGGGGAGGGGCAACGCAAATCGGCCAAAATCGCGTGACGTCATTTATGGATGGCCTCAAATGATGGATAAGCGTAAGACGCAATAATCTTCTGTCTAGTAGGCGCGTCTGTCATAGATAATACAAATATCTTGTTGATAAGTTCAAGCATGTAGTGTTATTTAAACGATATTCTCATATAATCCTTCATATCTATATTATACAGCTATACAGCTACTACTAGGACTAGACATCAAGACAATCTAGTCAATTTCGTAAAATTATTTTTAAAAAACAACATGCATTGAAATAAAGCAATTAATAAATATCTTAATTATATTTTTCTAAAAATAATTCTTAAAAAATGAAATAAAATAACCAACAACAATCAAATTAAAAGAAACATATTCGTCAGTCTCTAAACGGATATTTTAGTTGGCCAGGTGGCCATGTGAACTTTTTGAAGAATTTGAACGCATAAAATTAAACATTTGTACAAAACAGTTCACCGACAAAACGGCCCCGACATAACGGCCCAGGACAAATAGATTATAATAAAAAGTTCAATCAAATTTTATATTCGTATTTTCACTCACCGATTCAGTGTTAGGATTATCTCACAAGAAACAATAATAATGACATCACACGAATGAATCTATTAGCCTTTACTCGATATGGTACCAAGTCATGGGCGTCGTTAGGAATTTTTCCAGGGGGGGGGGCAAAAAATCCCACTTTTTATTTTATTTTAACTGGCAATGCTATACAGGTACAATTTTCAATTAAATTCAAGTTCAGTATTAAATAAGGGTTGCAAAAAGCCTTAGAAATTAATAAGACTTACAAATTAGTGCTGTAATAGTTAAAATACAACATTTATTAATGCAGTTAATAAATTAATTTTTTCCCTCAAATGTAGGGGGGGGGGCAAATGCCCCCCCATTGCCCCCCTTCCCTACGCCCATGTACCAAGTCAGGTTTTGTTTTTGTTTTTTACAAGAAATAATATATTGTAATAACATCACAAAAAATAATTTAAAAATGTTACCACTTTTTTTTATTGTGAAAAAGTTGACAAATCTTAAAATGCAAAAAATTGTTAATTATTTGTAAAGAAAATGTAAACAAATTTGTCTAGGGCCGTTTTGACCGGGACCGTTATATCGGGGCCGTTTTGACGGATCACCGTACAAAACGAATGAAATACCCCATGACTCGTATACATGTATATAAATAGTGGAAAATTCAGGGGCGACGCAAATCTTATTATGTAAATGTGCAATGCCACTGTAACTTCTTTTTCTAATAGTGTGTTTTGATAATGTTAAATGCATTTTGCACAATTTTGGGGTTTTCAATGCTTCCTGGTGTTAACATCTCTGGCTACACCTAAAAAAACAACAAAAAAAAACCCAACAACAACACTTTAAAGTACAGTATTTTTTTTAAATCTGTTTGCATATGAGAAAATGCTACATCCTAATCATTATAGATATTATTGGAAAAAAATCTTCAGTTTTGTACGGTCACGATTCAGTCAAGCATGAATGAGAGGGGTAGTAAAATAATACAGCAACGCTTGGGCTTAAAGATTTTAAGTTTGCTATTCCACTGGTCATCTAGCTCGGGATCGTCTTAACTAACTCAGGTGTGAAAATGGACACCCAGAAACAGTAACACATTTATAATATCCCACGAGTATGGTTCTAGTGTTTACGGGCCAAACATCAATACATGTATGTAGTGTGTGTGTGGGGGGGGGTTGTTATAAAATTCGTCATCCGTGGCAAGGTGAAAATACAGCGGCACCACTGGGACAGGTCATGGACAACAATTTCCCTTTCTCGGGTTACGAACGCATGCTTTAAGAAGGCCACTAGCACTGCTCAGCGCTAGCCAAAAAGCCTTTCTTTCATTGACACAACAGTAAAAGATTCTTTGTAGTTGCACGGTGTTCAGTTGATGTATAACTTAATTGTCCTTGTTAACAAGTAGGAACACATAACAGTATGAACGACCGGATGGCATTCAAAAAATGATTATTTCATCTTGAAAAATATATTGTCGCCGTTTCATCTACTTCAGTGTTTCAGGGTACGAACGTCTCGGATTACGAACTTGTGTGATTAAGAATGTTTCGGGTTACGAATTGAGTGCTGGAAAGCATTGACTTTGTAACCCTAGATACCACGATTAATCGTTAAAAAGTTTAAAGATTAAATTTGGTGTGAGAAGAAAACAAGAGGCAGAAGAAAAAATGGCGGAAGGTCAACGCAACGTGAAAATTTCAGAAAGTTGTGAACAAAGGAAACAAGCATTACGGCAGATACCTGTAGGTCAGCTAGGCAGATACCTGTAGGTCAGCTAGGCAGATACCTGTAGGTCAGCTAGGCAGATACCTGTAGGTCAGCTAGGCAGATACCTGTAGGTCAGCTAGACAGATACATGTAGGTCAGCTAGGCAGATACCTGTAGGTCAGCTAGGCAGATACCTGTAGGTCAGCTAGGCAGATACCTGTAGGTCAGCTAGGCAGATACCTGTAGTTCAGCTAGGCAGATACCTGTTGGTCAGCTAGGCAGATACCTGTAGGTCAGCTAGGCAGATACCTGTAGGTCAGCTAGGCAGATACCTGTAGGTCAGCTAGGCAGATACATGTAGGTCAGCTAGGCAGATACCTGTAGGTCAGCTAGGCAGATACCTGTAGGTCAGCTATCTAAGGTTGTTAATGGAATAATGTTAACCTTATTCCATGAAATAAGGATAATTAAATTATCAAGATCGTACTGTTAACACGTTACAGAAATGTCATGGCGGAAGTGGAACAATTAATTCGTGTTCAAAAAGGAAAGTGTTCATTAAAATTAAAGGAAGAAACATTGTCAGCCATCGTAATTTTTGAATATTAAAGGCCGTATGCAGATGTATATAATTTTGGGGGTTTATGAAATACCAGGAGTGTGCCAACATAAGGGGCCGTCCATAAAGTACGTCTCGCTCCAGGAGGGGGGAGGGGGTGTAAGAAATTGTGACAGTTTGTGACACGGGGGAGGGGTCCGGTCATGTGTGACGTCACGGTGTTTTCTATTAAATTTTAATTATTTTGTTAATAAAAAAAATATTTTTTTTCGAAAATGTGACGTACTTTAGGGGGGGGGGTGTCCGAGATTTGTGACAGTTTGTGACAGGGGGGAGGGAGGGTGTTAAAAAATTGTCAAAAATAGCGTGACGTACTTTATGGACGGCCCTTAACAATTGAACTATACACGTTGCATGTTGCAGCAGGGTTGCCAGATTATAATTTGGGTAAAAAGCCAAAATGTCGACAAAAATGACGTCATCCACCTAGGGGGCTGCAGGGGTCACAGATTTGTGACGATGTATGATGAGGGGGGGGGGCTTTTAAGAACTGTGACGCCACATCAACAACGCGCAACTCTAATTAAAACCTACAAAATAGTAAATACCGCTTTTATGGGGGGAGGGAATTTGTGACGTTATATTGGAGGGGGTCTCGCTCTTCATTACGTGTGACAAGGGAGAGGGGTGAAAATGCAGTATAAAACCTGCAGAAATCGCGTCCACTTCATTTATTGTCGGCCCATGAAGGCTGAAAAATGTAATTAACAATTGAAAATTAAGGTTCAAACAGGAGAAAAAGGTTAATAAATGTGTAAATGGCAATGTTCTTATGTATGGTTATATTCACAAAATAAATAGAATATGATAGTAACATACACATTTGAAAGAAAAGCTTCAGTTCATCCTTTTCCTATATACTGCTATTTGCAGTAGTATAAACTGTATCAGATGTCATGTCATCAAGCAGTCTTGGTGACACGAAGTCCTTACAGTATTTATTTGTAAGTAAAAGCTCAGCCCTGACTCTAAAAGTGTGAGCTGCATTCAATATCTAACTTTGTCTTAATGGCCTCTTCGTTAAACTTTAAAGAATGGCTATTGAAAAATAGAAAATTAATCAATTATGGATTTTGTATGGTGGATTAAAAAAAAATTTGTGAAAAAATATAATTTTTATATATATTTTTATTTGTTTTCATTAAAAAAGGCCAAAAAGCCACACAAACATAATTTCAGGCCAACCCATCTCAAAAAAGGCCAAGCTGGCAACCCTGTGTTGCAGGCACACAGTGAATGTATCTAAGTCGCACAAGCATACTACACACTAGTTGGTTCTAAATATAGCTGGAGCAGTCAAAATAACATTGTGATCAGGGCTGTCAAAATTGTTGAAAAATGCTGCCCGGGTACCCGTCCAAATTTCGAATGGGTACCCGGGGTACCCGATCGGAGCATCGCATAATTTCCCCCGTCATGAGCGCTATACAATGCTACCCAGCCACCTTCCATGCACCTCATTTCACACAGTAGCTACACGGCAGACGTCTTAGGGGCCGTACATAAATGACGTCAAGCGATGTGGCCGGTTTTTACCCCCCCCCCACCCTTCGTCACAGGTTGTTACAAAAACTTAGAGCCCCCTCCAATATGACGTCACAAAGCTTTGCGGGCGCCCCCCCCCCATAAAAGCCGTACTTCGTTTTTGAAAATAAGCATGTGTCAAATAACTTTATTGTCATTTAATTTTGTATTTAATGTGAAGTTGAACTCTAAAAATCCCTACACGCTTAAATCCACGTAAAAAGTCATTAAATAAATTGTAAGCAATCAAATATTTCAGTGGAACTTTTATTTAAAGTTGCGCGTTTTGATGTGACGTCACATTCTTAAACACATCCCTCCCCTCGTCACAAATGTGTGACCCCTCCTCCCCTAGGTGCGTAACATTATTTATGGACCGGCCCTTACCCATCTTACACTTATTTAGTAACTAATTTATTGATAAAAACTTACAAATTTTGGTGTATTATTAAAATCAGTTCTTGGACAAGGCACACGATGTAATGAACACACGAAACACAATCGAATGGAGGGAGGAGGAGGGGAGGGGGAGATAAACAGCATCGACAATCTTAAACCCAATGTCGGCGTATTTCAAAAGTCAAATTTGGTGTCAAAGCAGGGGTGTTTTTAATTTTTAAAAATGAATCGGCCTCTTTCATCTCCATGCCGACGTTTTAGCTATCATACACTCTTAGTAACTATTTAATTTATTAACCTTCAAAACTGACAACCTTGTACGCATTTTTAACATCAGTTTTTCTAGGTCAACACGTGTTAACGAACACAAGAAACACAAGCGAATGGAAAGGGTGCGGTTATAGCATAGGAGTGGATGGGGGAGATGGGGTAGATAATTGGTATCAAGCAGTAACCCAATGTGGTATATTTCAAAGCAATGTTAGTGTCAAAGCAGGGGTGTTTTTTATTAACAATAACAAACACGGCCTCTTTCATCTCTATACAGTCCATCCTTATTTTCGGCAGAGGAGTTTTGTTTTCTTTATATGATTCATCACACACAATGATTATGGTACTAAGCAGGATGGTAAAAGAAGAAGAATATGATGGTCAAAAAGACAATTATAATGGCCTGTGGCAAAAAGAGATATTGTCCAACTGCTACTCTTACCATCAACTCACCCTGGTTTCAATGTGAAGTTCGAGCGAGAGTTTTGAAAGATGCTATTTGTGATCTCATCATAGGCATTATTGAAGGTGTTGTTAACAATTCTGACAAAATATTCAAAGCTTGGGTTGACAACAACCATCTATGTGCCAGTGTACAAACCAGAGCCACCACAAAAAAGAAAAGAAGATAAAGACATTGATGTTGAGAAGATTGAAATAGGAAGCCAACTAATGTCAAAGCAAGAATTTAAAAAAAACTACAAGAGGAAGATAAAACCATAATGGAAATAAAAACGAAACTCAACAAAGACAATCAAACAGGCTAAAACAAACATTACAAGCTAGATATAGGGGCATATTAGTAAACATTGCACAAGCAAGTACATGTAAAAGAGTGGTTATTCCTGAAAAGTTGCAAGAAACCATAATAAAAATGACACATGACAGTCCTTTAGGTGGACACATGGGCGCAAAGAAACAATTGCTACCATAGCAGAAAACTTTTACTGGCCTAAAAAGACTAGGCAGATAAAAGAATACATCAAGAAATGTACAGTGTGTCTACCACATAAACCCAAAGATGGAAAGCACACAGCACCAATACAGTCGTCTGACAAGGCAAACTACTTATTCGAGAACATTGCCATAGACCTAATAGGACCATTCAAAAAGATGTCAAAGAAAAAAACATATGTATGCTCTTACCATAGTGGGCATAGCCACCAGATAGGCTGAAGCTATTCCACTGAAAAGAATAGATTCAGAGAGTATATGCACTGAGTTGCTCAATGTTTTCAGCAGATATGGTTTTCGCCAAACCATTCTTTCAGACATTGGCAGCCAGTTCAAGGGACAGATGACAAAAGCTATTATGAAAATGCTAAATATTACACAAGTGCACAGCACAATTTACCATCCACAATCAAATGGAGTAATTGAATGACTAAACAAAACAATCAAGAACATGCTATTAAAAGTTTCAGTAGACCATGAAGACAAATGGAATGAATGAATAGTACCTTTAGTACTATTTGCATACAACAGCAGCAAGCATGAAAGCACAGGTTTTAGTCCTTTTGAATTAATGTTTGATCAAAACCCTGCAAGTCCTTTGAAACATTTCAAAGAAAGTCTAATAAGCAAACAAGATGCTATCCAGGACAGATATCAGCTGATGTCAGAAACTAGTGATAAAATACTCTACAGTATTGAAACAGCAAAACAAAGACTAATCAAGCAAAGTACAAGACACAGAGTAATAAAAAATAAACACAGGCAATTAAGAACATTCGAGCCAGAAAAACAATTAGTATTGTTGCAAAACACAAAGAACGAAATCACATGGGAAGGTCCCTACAAGATTGAAGAAAAACTTAGTGATGTGACATATAGTGTTAATATAGAAGGACATGTGAAAAAACTGCCCATTGATAAACTAAGAGCATATGGTGACAATAAAGAAGAAAGACAAACAATAAATATCATCAGCAAAGAGAATGATGAAAGTGATATGGGTGCAATGATGAACGTGATATGGGTGCAATGATGAAAGTGATATGGGTGAATGATGAAAGTGATATGGGTGCAATGATGAAAGTGATATGGGTGCAATGATGAAAGTGATATGGGTGCAATGATGAAAGTGATATGGGTGCAATGATGAAAGTGATATGGGTGCAATGATGAAAGTGATATGGGTGCAATGATGAAAGTGATATGGGTGCAATGATGAAAGTGATATGGGTGCAATGATGAAAGTGATATGGGTGCAATGATGAAAGTGATATGGGTGCAATGATGAAAGTGATATGGGTGCAATGATGAAAGTGATATGGGTGCAATGAAAAGCCCCAACACAGAAAAAATATAATCTGACATACCAGATATTATGAAACATAGAGTGATGACATAACAGATATTATGAAACATAGAGAGATGACATACCAGATATTATGAAACATAGAGAGATGACATACCAGATATTATGAAACATAGAGAGATGACATACCAGATAATATGAAACATAGAGTGATGACATACCAGATATTATGAAACATAGAGAGATGACATACCAGATAATATGAAACATAGAGAGATGACATACCAGATAATATGAAACATAGAGTGATGACATACCAGATAATATGAAACATAGAGAGATGACATACCAGATATTATGAAACATAGAGAGATGACATACCAGATAATATGAAACATAGAGTGATGACATACCAGATAATATGAAACATAGAGAGATGACATACCAGATATTATGAAACATAGAGAGATGACATACCAGATATTATGAAACATAGAGTGATGACATACCAGATATTATGAAACATAGAGAGATGACATACCAGATATTATGAAACATAGAGAGATGACATACCAGATAATATGAAACATAGAGTGATGACATACCAGATATTATGAAACATAGAGTGATGACATACCAGATATTATGAAACATAGAGTGATGAAAGTTTTTCAAAAATACAAAGATGTCATCACAAAAGAAACAGGAAACACAAAATATGTGACTCATAAGATAAAACTGTTTCAATATGAACCTTTAAAGACCAAATTATACCCTATTCCCATGGCATTTAGAGACACAGTAAAACAAGAAATTGACTATCTACTCAAAGAGAATAAAATAAGAAAAGCAGTTGAAGCAAACTATACCTCACCAACTGTCATAGTTAAAAAGAAGAATGGACAGATTCGACTATGCCGTGATTACAGACAATTGAATAATATAACAAAATTGGACCATGAACCTATTGGACACCCAAGTGACATTGTAGACAGAATTGGTAATTCCAAAATATTTACTACATTTGACTTGAACAGAGGTTTTTGGCAGATAAACATGGATCCTACTTCTGTCAAATATACTGCACTTGTAGCCATGGATGAAGTATATGAATGGTTAGTGATGCCATTTGGATAAGTCAACAGTACAGCCACTTTTAGCAGATTTATGAAAGTGATGTTGCAAGGCATTCCAAATGTGGTACATTAGCAAACGACACTCGTATCCACACTAAAGATTGGGAAACGCACATCCACACACTTGAAGGTGTACTAGATAGACTCAAGAAACATAATGTTACAATCTCACCTGAAAAAATAAACATTGGAAAGAAATATATTGATTTTCTGGGATACATAATATGAGGTGGTGCAGTCACTCCTACTGCAGAGAACGAAAATAATATCTTTAACTTGTCAGTCCCAAAATCAAAGAAACAAGTTCAAGCCCTGCTGGGACTATGTAATTTTTATAGACCATTCATTGAAAGATATCTTATCTTATCTGTTACAGACGCTCCCTCTATACAGAAGATTATTGCTTCCTACGCTTATCTATGGTTTGTGTTTAGTCCTGCATTTTTATTAGAAATTTAAATGTTGATAAAGTGTTGGTTTTCCTGGTTTCTTCAGGCAACCCATTCCCCGCCCTAATTCCGGACGGGAAGAACAAAAATTTGTATGTGTTTGGTTCTTGGATACGGAATAATAAAGGTGTTTTTATCCTTATGTCTATCTGAGGGTTGTATTAAGTTATCTTTGTGTAGTATTTCTAAATTAGAATTAATTGCTTTATGTATGATTACTACTCTACTCTTGGTTCTTCTATCCTCTAGTGTTTCAAGGCTTAATGATTTAACTCATGGTGTTATTCTTGTCAGTTTTGAATATTCTCCAGTAATGAATCTGGCAGCTCTTTTTTGAATTTGTTCTAGTTTATCAATGTTTTCTTCTATCTAATTTTGCTATCTTGTTCTGATTTAATTGTTCTATAGATTATACAATCATTAGCAAATAACCTAACTTTTGTTCCTGTTGAGATGTTGTTGGATAAATCATTTATATGAATAAAAAAGAGTAAGGGACCTAGCACAGTTCCTTGTGGAACTCCTGAGTTAACCTTTATTGGCGCAGATTTAGATCCATTAATTATTACAGTTTGCTCCCTGCCCAAAAGGAAGTCTTGGATCCAGTGATGTAAGGGACCTGAAATTCCAAAGTAGTTAAGTTTTTTAAGTAAACTAAGGTGGTGAACTTTGTCAAATGCTTTTGAGAAGTCTAGTAATATTGTATCCATTTGATCATTTTTGTCTAAGCCTTTTGATAGTTCATCTATTAAACCTATTAATTGTGTTTCACATGATCTGTTTTTTCTAAAGCCGTGTTGATGTGGGCATAGGGCATTATATTTGTCTAGGTGGTTAACTATTCTACTATACATTAAGTGTTCTACTAATTTACAGCTATGCAGAAAATGTTCACCCACTTACAGAAATTACAAAACACACAGATGTTCGAAAATTTCAGTTTTCATGAGATTGCTTCAACGCACGGGAAAACATTAAGCAAGCATTTAGGAAAAAACCTATGCTAGTTACACCCCAATGGGACTAACCTTTCTTTAGTTTCATCTGATGCATCATCTGTTCCATTAGGAGCTTGTCTTATGCAAGAACATGATGGTATGCTCCATTCAATACAGTAACTTAGCAGGAATTTAACAAAAACAGAATGTAACTACAGCACTAGAGAGAGAGAGAGGGAGGGAGGGGGAGGAGGATATATATATATATATATATATATATATATATATATATATATATATATATATATATATATATATACCTACTAAATAAAAAAATACCTACTAAGCAGAACATTCATTATTATGACAGACCACAAACCACTTGTGGCATTCAACAAAAAGAAAATAAGCAACGCAAAGTCAGTCGATGAGCTATGTTATTAGCAGACTACAAGTTTGACATTAAACCCGTTAAAGGAAAGGACAATGTTGTTGCAGACATACTAAGTAGATTGTTAATAAATACAGACATTCTGTAAATTATCAAAAAAGGAAAGCAGAAACTGTATTAGTATTTGTAAAACAAATGAAAAGAAGCAATGTTTGAATTTTATTAGATAATATATTTAATTTTATATATTATGATTGTTAAAAGTTGTTTTAATTACACAAAATTATATGTGTGTTAAAATTTCAGTTTCATTCTTTTAAGTACAAGCAGACCGTTGAAATTCTGCAGATTTTTTCTTGATTTCTATGTGTGTAAAACAGTGATTGTCCATCGATGATAACATTTTACTGTAGATTATTTTTGTTGTAGTTATAATTAAGACCAAGAATGTTGTAAGTAGAAAACATTTTTTTTTGAAGGATGGGGGTGAATGTCACGTGAGAATCACAAGATTGAGGACAGAGAAAAATGTCACGTGAGAGATGCGTGGTAGAAGGTACTAGAGAGAGAGACAAGATGGTTGAATGTGTTGATGTCTCCACCATGTGAAATCTCAAATATATTGTTGTACATAGTGATTTGTATTATCATCGGATATTACAGTATTAAAGTTCACTTTATTAACATTAAGTGTTTCAAGGAAACATTGTACGCGAAATGTTATTACTTGGTAACGCCTACTAACTAACACACATGAAAAGTGATGAGTGACACAATGTTCCCTCTAAGTCTAAGCTTCGTAGGTCCGTGTGCAAACTTTAAAAAAACCTCGTGTACAATGTTGCACAACGTCTATATTTGGGGCAATATTTTACAAAATTTTCTGCGCGGTGGTTCTAAACTCCTGCGTGGCGTCGGTCAAATATCTGCGCAGCCGCGCTGCTTAAATGGAACATTTTCGACCATGGTTCTAAAACTTCGCTTACACCTGCAAACCAAACATCCACTACAGTATCAGAAACTTCAGCTGAGACAATCTAAATCTAAAGCTATGTGAACGATTGTTCAGCTCGGCTGGTTATATTGTCAATAAGACCTGCTCATCACTTGAACCAAATAATGTCAATACACTTGTCTGTTTGCGTTGTTGGTTAAAAGATGTCATATAAATAGAGGTTAACAAAGATTTTTTTTAAAAACACGTTTTTATAAATGGACTAAAAAGAAGAAAATAATTTGAAACTTATAAGTTCAAGTACTTTGATTTAATATGACTCAAAACGTGGGGTACTGCACTAGAGGATAGAAGAACCTAGAGTTAAGTAGTAATAATACATAAAGGAGTTAGTTATAATTTGGAAATACATTTACAACACAAAGATAAATTAATACAACCCTCAGATAGACATAAGGATAAAAACACCTTCCTTATTCCATATGCAAGAACAAACCCATACAAATTCTCGTTTTTTCCTGTCCGGAATTCGGGCGTGGAATGGGTTGCCTGAAGAAACCAGGAAAAACAACTCTTTAACAACATTTAAAACTCTAATAAGAATGCAGGACTAGACACAAACCATAGATAAGCGTAGGGCGCAATAATCATCTGTATAGAAGGAGCGTCTGTGACAGATAAGATAAGAAATCTGTTTTCCCTACAAACATCATAAAAAATATCATACATTAATATTACTATTGTAAAAATAAAGTTTTTTCACTTTTAAAACAAAACTCATAATTTGTTAAGCAAATGCTCCCTAACCAAATTATCAAGAGACTACGGAGACTTTGACAAAAGACAACAGCTTTTAAATTATCACTTCACGAGAAATAGCTAAAAAGTCACGTGCTGTAAATAACAGTGAAACGCTTGACTAACAAGCCATCTTGATTTTAGGACAAACCTAACATGTTTACAGACCTTTGTCAAAAAACCTCAGCCGGCTGCTGGTATTGACTACAGAGAGAAGGAGCACTCCTTTTGAAAGCAAGGCAAAAATTTTTCATAACTATTTTTAGCGTTCCAAACCTTCCGTTCGTTATCGCAAATATTAAATGGCTGTGCAGTCAACTAGTGCCATAAATATCAAAACAGCTACACTAGGATGATAGCTTTTTCACTACTGGTACAAAAATCCCGCAGCCAATCTGGTATCAACCTGAAGCAGCCAGGCGTCGTTGACCTAGTTTCAATATAATCGACTTTTCCACAGCTTGTCAGCCTTTGCGCATGACCAAGTCACGTGGTACGACGCGAAGCTATTTTAGGAGTCTATCAGCAGCGAGATAGCGTTGCAAGCCTAGGGGAGAAAAATCATCACGTAAAGCTGACTTGACTGCTACACACTGAGCCTAGATAACTTAGGCTAGGCGGCTAGGCACATTATCGACCGCTTTTAGCTACGTCTGTGCAGGCTGTTTCTATGATTTATAGCTGATACGTGCCGGTACTTGTAGTTGTAGACTGTGGCGTTACCGTTGCGAATGAATTGTTATTGGTACTTTGACATTGTAACATGATGGCTGATTTCTAAGCCCGTATTTACGTTGCCAGTTGCTAACCTGTAAGAAAAACTAGTCAATGTATAACTTTATAAGACTTTAGTATCTTACTCTTTAGCAATAGATAATAAATCCAGTGAATCTGATAAACTATTGTTTTTAAACGACTTTATATTTAGGGTACTGACACTTGGAGGAGTCCATATGAATTAGCGGAGTCAACTGTGATTTTGGGAGTGATTGTTTACATGATAGGGCCCCTGTCAGATCACAAAGGGGTTTTTCACACAGGGTTGATGTAAAAATAGAGTTTTCTAATCCAATATTTATTTCTAATATGATAATTGGGAATAAAAGCTTTTATGTTATTCATTGGGTTGCCAGATGTCCGGTTTTGTAACGGACTGTCCGGTATTATCGTTATTTGTCCAGTGAAAAAAAATTGAAGCAATACCGGACATTTTATTTTTAAATCCCTTATATTAACTTCACCGTCTTGTCGTTCTCTCTTTCAGTCGTGGTCCAGCGGAAACAAATAAAAGTAATTTAAACAACCCCGTAAAAACAAAGTTTTTGACTATAAATCCCTTATATATGAGACATAACTAAAAGTATTGATTATGTTCAAACGCGACAAACATTTACAGACTGACACCGACTGGTGTCCCCTGTCTTTAAAACCGGGGAAAGGGACGGCAGGGGGTGTGAACATCGACGGGTGGCGTCAACGCGTGAACTCAACTGGCACGTGGAAGACAAACAATAACAAACTGTGAATTTGAATCACATACGTTATATAAGGATAAACTAAAAATGCATTAATTTAATTACGGTACATTCGATCGATCTGAAATTTTGATACGATGCATTGTTAGGTGACACAAGTCTATGTGCCAAATTTCAACTCGATGGCATCACGGATGTGTGTCATTTTTTACTTTTGTTTTTCCGCCCGCTTTTGCCCGACGACGAACGACAAGATTTCGAAGTTAATATAAGGGATTTAATAAAACAACCCCGTAAAAACAAAGTTTTTGACTATAAATCCCTTATATATAAGACAGAACTTAAAGTATTGATTATTTCCAACGCGACAAACATTTACAGCCTGAAACTGAGTGAACACCTGGTGTTAAACACGATATGTGGTCATCGATGGCTGACGTGAAGTCAAGTGACCCTTAAAATGTAAACAATAGCGACCGCTACATATCGCTTATAGAGATAAACTAAAAATGCATTAATGTAATAACCGTAGATTCGATCGATCTGAAATTTTGATACGATGCATTGTTAGGTGACACGAGTCTATCTGCAAAATGTCAGCTCGATAGCGTCACGGGAAGTGTGTCATTTTGACTTTTGTTTTTCCGTCTGCCTGACGACGAACGACAGAGAGAGGGACGGAGAGGGCGGTGAAGTTAATATAAGGGATTTAAAAAATGACCCACTTCCCGTGATCCTGTCGAGCTGAAATTTTGTACATAGACTTGTGTCACATAACAATGCATTGTTTCAAAATTTCAGATCAATCGAATGTACCATAATTAAATTAATGAATTTTTAGTTTATCTCTATGTAACTTGTTATAGTTGACCTCCATGGGCCACTGTAGGTTCACCCCAGCCCTCGATAACGACATTCCTGTGATTTACAGCACCGGGAGTTAAGTCATGTTCAGTCTGTAAATGTTTATACTAGTCTGTCACGCGGTGCGTATTATATTGAACATAATCAATACTTTTAGTTCTGTCTCATATATAAGTGATTTATAGTCAAAAACTTTGTTTTTACGGGTTGTTGAATTTAATATAATCAGCATCGATAAATTTTGACACTAGTATCTCGGTTTATTTGAGACAGCCATCTGGTAACCCTATTTATTCAAAACCCTATTTAACTCACAAGCCTATGATTTCGCGATCAATGTTGAGAGCTGAAATTTGGCACACATACTCAGCATCGACGACAATCAAGTTAAATAACAAGTTTCAATTAAAATGACTTTTTAAAAATAATTTGAATTCCTTTGATTTTGACCCCCCCCCCAAAAAAAAGGCACAGTAATTATTCGATTAAAACGCTTTCTTTTCCTGGATGTAAAATGCCTATTTCGTAAATAAAAGTACAATGTCTATAGGTTCTAGTCAAGTCAAATCAAAAGATTGCTGAAATTAAATTAAGTTTTATATGCCTTGTCTGTAAATAGAACTTACCGGTAATAAGAGTAAACAATGTCATCCCAAAGTCATTTGGATATCTGGGCATTATGTAATTACTAATGTTCCCTTTCAGCTGCGCGGTCGCGTAGATATCTGACCGCGATCAGTAATTCACAATTACCGGGCAGCAAATTTAGAAAAAATTCACAAAAAATGGATGCTGTGCACCTTTGCTCACGAGTTGTTTTCTTTTTTTAGTAAGTGTGCACACAGACCAACGGACTTTAGAGGGAACATTAGTAAGGACTTCATATATTTTGTTGTTTTTTTATTTTAATTCTACATTAATTTGAATTAGCTAGTGGACTTGACAGAGACAAAAAAACTTTCCTAAAACTATTATACCAAATCTATTTGGTACTTCTATTTTATGCTTCAAAAACATTCTTATAGCTAAATATTGTCTAAAAATATTAACATTACATAATTATGGCGCCTTCGCTGTCGCCTTTGTGGAGATGAAAAATTGAGAGGAAATCGTTGTGTGTGCGAATAATTTAATTTGTCTGTTTTAGTGCAATGGAACAAAAAATCCCCCTTTTTTATTTACTCTATTTTTGTGTGACAATTTGTAACGTAAATGTTATGTACCTGTCTTCGCCAAGTTGTAACAATTACAATTTGTAATTTGAGCTCACTCTTCAAAGAAAATTACAATTTCAACAAAATGTTATCTATTTCCCTTTCATTAACTGGAAGACAATATTTGAGTTAACAGTAAAAAAAGAAATGAACAAAAAAGCAAATAACTTGACAGCCGACTGTGCAAATTATATGAAATTTCGAAATATTGCATTATTATCAGCGATACAGGTCTCTGCCAAATTTCAGCTTAATCGAGAAATGGAAAGTACGTCAAAATGACATTTCAAGATTTTACACCAATACATAACACACACATAGAATGGCAAGTTAAATTAAAGCGTGTAAAAACAAATGTGTTTGAGTAAATCTATCTATTTATAATAATAAAAGGCAGTTGTCTGTGTGGGCCTCGATAGCCGATTGGTCCCGCAAACTCCTACAGCCAATCACTAGCGGAGAAAAATTAAATCTCATTTCCATATTGAACAAATTTACGCAGACGTTCAAAACTAGTTACTTTTGATGCTTTTTTTCCAAGACTGTATTTTGAACGGTGCACGTTGGGATTTATAGTCAAAAACTTTTGTTTTTACGGGTTATTTATTATAACTATTTGTATAGTATATTGGACGTGATATACATGTATGGCTGGAAGAGACAGCGGGTCTCTCGACAAACTGCGGTGGAGGGGAGGTAGGGTCTCTCGACAAACCGCAGTGTGGGGGGGAGGTAGAGTCTCTGGACAGACCACCGTGTGGGGGAAGGTAGGGTCTCTGGACAGACCGCGGTGTGGGGGAAGGTAGGGTCTCTGGTCAAAGCCTCTAATTGAAACGACGACTGGAGACTTCATTTTGGAGTCAGTTGATGTGGATGTTGTGATGTCCTACCATGAACTTCACAGGTCAACCTACACTTATTCCCGTCCTTGAGCGGGCTTTGTTGCTATACTTTGTAATAACGGAATGACTGGTAGAAAATGCGCATTTAAATAAGTACAGTCGGACCTCTCTAAGTCGAACACAAAAGGACCCTAAAAAAGCGACTTACGGAGTTTCCTAGTTAGATTAGGGCAAATGGCGTAATAGGCGCAGATTAATCAAGGATAATGTTGATATTGATAGGGGTGGTGGAACCGTCAAACCAGCGAGAAGGCTTGACAGGAAGAAGGGGTGGTGTCTGATGTTTCATATGACAGGAAGTCGACTTAGCCTTGAAATGCCGACACCACTGAGAAAGCCCCACCCCCCACTTTTTAATCCCTCCACAGTGGGGTGGGGGAGCAAGATTTTTCCCTTTACCCAAACGCCTTAGAAAATTCGGCTTACGGAGGTTGGAAGCCAAATTTCCGCGCCCTTGGTTAATTCATTTTTGGCGCCCTTGAAACTTGAAAATAAGGGAAAATACAAAAATTATACAGAATAAATTGATTATTGAAGGATTAGCCCTCGGCGCCCTTGGCAACTACCCCTATGCCAAGTCGTTCTTACGCCTCTGGTAACAAGATACGTTGAATTTGAATTGATGTAAAGATCAACGGTGATTAGGGCATAATTCATATTGTAAAGAAAGTTTAGGAATGGCTAGGAGCGAATCAACTTTTCTAATCACTTAATATAAAAAACTGGCGTCAAAAATGACGGAAGTTTTCAGCTGAAATATATTTATTTTATACAAAATGCACTTTTTTAGGGCGCTTACGGCGCCGACCTTTTCAAAAGCCCAACTAACTTGTCCTTGTTTGATAAATACGAAATATTAAACTTTCTGAAATGTACACAAAGTATTTTTTAATAGGGGTTGTAGTTCGCCTACGGCGCCCCCTTTGTTTTTTTTATTTTATAATTAACAATCATCCTATCCTCTTTTTACATTGATACCTTTTCCAAAATTAAAATACATGTATGAGCGAAAACAATGACGTCATATAATATTTTTTTACAGCGCATCTTTAATTTGCACACCTTTTGATGCATTGGTGCAGTAATTTGGTTTTCCCTGCTTTCTAAAATTAGTAGCGTCACAGACAGACATTGCAAATTATATTGTTTAATAATAACACAGAAAAGCTATTAGTCAATGTCTTTATTTTTACTTTCAGTTCTAGCTTCCTGTCATTGACCGATATAGTGAGCATAAAAACAAATGTTCTCTTTATCTCCGGACAAAACAATTGTTCTCTCCCTTTATAAATCCCTTATATTAACTTCACCGCCGTCTCTCTCTGTCTTGGGCACCGCGGAAAAACAGAAGTAAAAAATGACCCACTTCCTGTCATGCCAACGAGCTGAAATTTGGCACACGGACCCGTGTCACCTAACAATGCATTGTATCAAAATTTCAGATCGATCGAACGTACAGTTATTCAATTAATGCATTTTTAGATTATCTATATAAACTATATGTAGCTGTCGCTATTGTTTACATTTTATGGGTCACTTGACTTCACCCCAGCCTTCGGTGAACACATCTCGTGTTTTAACCAGGTAAACCACCTGGAGTTGATTTATCGCGTTGACGCCACCCGTCCATGTCCACATCACGTCCCCCCATTCCACTAGTTTTAAAGCCAGGGGAGATAATTTCGGGTTCAGTCTGTAAATGTTTGTCGCGTTTGCACATAATCAATACTTTTAGTTATGTCTCATATATAAGGGAGTTAAAGTCAAAAACTTTGTTTTTACGGGGTTGTTTTATTAAATCCCTTATATTAACTTTGAAATCTTGTCGTCATCCATCACTTCGTACGGCGGAAAAACAAAAGTAAAAAATGACCCACTTCCCGTAATGCCATCGAGCTGAAATTTGGCACACAGACCCGTGTCATCTAACAATGCATCGTATCAAAATTTCAGATCGATCGAACGTACCGTAATTAAATTAATGCATTTTTAGTTTATCTCTATACGATGTATGTAATTCAATTTCACTGTTAGTTATTGTGGTTTTTTTCACGTGATTGTTCAGTCACGCGTTGACGCGACTCATCGAAGTACCGGCGTGCTTTTGTTTACATTTTACGTGTCACGCTGAGCTCGATCCAGCGATTGGTGGCCAGACCTTTCCCCTCTCCCACGGTTATACAGCGGGAGTTAAGGCATAAGGCAGATACAGTCTGTAAATGTTTGTCGCGTTTGAAGATGATCAATACTTTTAATTATGACACATGTATAAGGGATTTATAGTCAAAAACTTTGTTTTTACGGGTTTGTTTTATGGTACTTCCCATTTAAACAGTACGTCCAGGACAGTAAGATGTAATATTGTTTACATCCAATGACAGTGAAGAATAGAACTTGGAAATGTATGTCAACCAGTTTTGTTTGTGTATACCTATAGCAAATAAATATTGGACCTAATGAGAGTGTGCTATGTGTGTATGACATTATCCATAAATTTTAGGGCTCATATTGATGGATTTGATATTATTTGTGTGCCACTAACATAGGACATATAACTAAGCCCAATCTTTAGTTGTTTGGGACTAGGTTAGGGTTAGGTTTTAAATTACAAACGCTTTACATGTTAGGGCCTAGTACTTAAACAACCAACTCTTTAGTTGTTAGGACCTAGTACTTACGAAAGTACCAACTATTTAGTTGTATGCCGCTAATATTCAAGTGCCTGTTTAGTAAATGGTATACATGATAAACCAACTGCTTGTTTGTATGACGCTAACATTCAAGTTAAGACCAAGTACTGAGGAATGTACATGGCTATGCTGCTTACATTCAAGTTAAGGCCTAGTACTAGAATGTACATGGCTATGCTGCTAAAATTCATGTTAGGGCCTAGTACTGAGAATGTACATGGCTATGCTGCTTACATTCAAGTTAGGGAACGGTAATAAGAATGTACATGTGTTTGCTGCTAACATTTCAATTTAGGGCCAAGTTACTGAGGGAATGTGACAACATCCTGTTTTATACCGATAACATTACAGGGCTTTGAACTGGGTAATGTGCCCTTGTGCGTATGCACTCAGCCAATTAAACAATGAATGTGGATTCCTAAATTACTCATATATATTCTACCTTCTATATAATGTTTTGAGGGGTTTACGATGTTTCTGTGGTATTGAAGAAGATACTTCTATGGTAGCAAGAGCAAATCGTCAAGGCTATAAAGGAACTAGAGGTTGGAAAGGATGAGGCAGTAGCCGTGAATGTGGTAATTGTTGTCCCTGGATTTCTTTGTCAAGAGTAGACCTGTCAACGGGTACCCGCTGCCGTGCAATTACCCGAGTAGTAAAATTGCGACCGGGTACCCATGAAAATGTTACTGATACTGCAATGTCTATACCAACGGTGGCCAAACTGCGGCTCTTCTGTGTTCAAATTTCTGCTCGCAAACAATTTATTAAATTAAAAAAAATTGTGTTTGAAATATATGCTGCGAAGTACCTTTAACAGGAAAACGATTAAAAGAAATGTGTCAACGGGAAATAAAATAAGGTCCCAACAAACTTCAATGTCTTTTGATACACCTTTTTTCTTTGAACATGAAACAAAAATCATTTATCATAAAATAAAAAAAGGTTGTGGTTCTTTGAAGTACATGTACATGTATTTAAATAAGGAAAACACGACCGAAACGCCGAGAATTAAGAGCGGCTAGAAATGACATTGGATTTCGCTTTGAATTACAACGTCAACTTTGAGTTACCGGTTGAGACAAGCCAATGTTGTTTATTTACTACCCCGTTCCTATCACCACAATAATTTAAACAAAACTCATCTATTGTTGGGTTTTTAAAAAACAACAACATTATTTCAGTCGTTCAATGATTTTTACCGTAATAAAAATAAAAAATGCTGTGCCCATTTAGTAGCGCCGCCTAACGGACATTAACATTTAAGTTGCCGGGTCCGTAGGACCTGACTGAACGTTTTGTCATTGTTGTTGACATTTTGTTTGAATGTTCAGTTTACTGTAGTTTTAGTTTATGATTACGACAAATGCACCAACAGCAGGAAATAGAAGTTTGTAGTGCTTTAAAGTTGACAATAGAATGTTATTGGATGCACATAGTTGGCTACTGTGGGAAATGAGGTTCTTAGACAGTGACTAGGTCACATTGTATAGAGGCCATGACGGTTAAAATTATGCGACGTTTCGAACGGCCACCCGTTCAAAATTTGGACGGGTATCCGGGCAGCTTTTTAAATCCCTTATATTAACTTCACCACCGTCTCTGTCTCTCTGTCTTGGGCGGGCACCGCGGAAAAACAAAAGTAAAAAATGAACCACTTCCCGTCATGCCATCGAGCTGAAATTTGGCACACGGACCCGTGTCACATAACAATGCATCGTATCAAAAAATCAGATCGATCGAACGTACAGTTATTAAATTAAATGCATTTTTAGTTATCTATATAAACTATATGTAGCGGTCGCTATCGTTTACATTTTACGGGTCACTTGACTTCACCCCAGCCATAGGTGAACACATCTCGTGTTTTAACCAGGCGTACCGGCGCGCTGTTTACATTATCACGCTGAGCTCGGTCCAGCGATCGGTGACAAGACATTTCCCCTCTCGGGTTAAAAGCAAATGGGAGTTAAGACAGATTCAGCCTGTAAATAGTTGTCGCGTTTGAACATAATCAATACTTTTAGTTATGTCTCATATATAAGGGATTTATAGTCAAAAACGCTGTTTTTACGGGTTTGTTTTTATTAAATCCCTTATATTAACTTCACCGCCGTCTCTCTCTGTATTGGTCGGGCACCGCGGAAAAAAAATGACCCACTTTCCGTAAAGCCATCGAGCTGAAATTCGGCACACGGACCCGCGTCACCTAGCAATGAATCGTATCAAAATTTCAGATCGATCGAACGTACCGTAATTAAATTAATGCATTTTTAGTTTATCTATTTAAAACTATATGTAGAAGTCACTATTGTTTACATTTTAGGGGTCAATTGACTTCACACCAGCCATAGGTGAAAACATCTCGTGTTTTAACCAGGTGTACCGGCGTGCTTTTGTTTACATTTTGCGTGTCACGCTGAGCTCGGCCCAGCGATCGGTGACCAGACCTTTCCCCTCCCTCCCCCACCGGGGAGTTTAGACGGATTCAGTCTGTAATTTAATGTTTGTCGCGTTTGAACATAATCAATACCGTTAGTTATGTCTCATATATAAGGGATTTATAGTCAACAACTTTGTTTTTACGGGTTTGTTTTATTAAAAAATATTGACAGCGCTAGTCAAGAAAGAGTTGCTGTGCTCTTGCTGTAACTTTTATGAAACGAAACAACATCATGGCGTCATTGATTTTTGTCACAGTCTATATTATTAAATCTACGAAGCTGGAGTAGCGATCGGCCGATCACTGTTGGCAAGCGTTGTGGGATGAAAAGAAAAAAAAGGTGTGGGGGGGGGGCAATTTTTCTTGAGCTAACTTGCGTTTTTCCTTCACAGAATAACATGTGATTCGTAGCGAAGTGGTTATCGCGTTCGCCTTGCACGCGGAGAGTCCTGGGTTCAAGCCACAGTGGGAACATCTATATATATATTTCTCCTTAACGACCGTGGGCAAATGATCATGACGAATGAACCTAGCAGCTGTCGAAAAATCACAGTTGGCAAGCGTGGTGGGATGAAAAGGAAAAATAAAACAAACCCGTAAAAACAAAGTTTTTGACTATAAATCACTTATATATGAGACATAAATAACAGTATTGATTATTTTCAAACGCGACAAACATTTACAGACTGAATCTGTCTTAACTCAACTTTGCTTCATAACCCTGGGGGGGTGGGTGGGGGGAGAGGGGAAAAGTCTGGTCACCGATCGCTTGACCGAGCTCAGCGTGACACGTAAAATGTAAACAAAAGCACGCCGGTACTTCGATGGGTCGCGTCAACGCGTCAACTCAAACTCTCACGTGGAAAAAACCCAATAACAAACAGTGAATTTGAATCACATACGTTATATAAGGATAAACTAAAAATGCATTAATTAAATAACTGTACGTTTGATCGATCTAAATTTTTGATACAATGCATTGTTAGGTGACACGGATTCGTGTGCCAAATTTCAGCTCGATGTCTTCACGGGAAGTGGGTCACTTTTGACTTTTGTTTTTCCGCCCACCCAAGACAGACAGAGAGAGAGAGAGAGAGAGAGATCACGACAGAGACGGCGGTGAAGTTAATATAAGGGATTTAATAAGAAAACCCCTTAAAAAACCAAGTTTTTGACTATAAATCCTTTATGTACGAGAAGTAATTAAAAGAATGTTCCTTATAATACGCAGCGCCAGACCATCCAGAAATACAAAATTGCAGTTGTGTCGTAAAACATGTTTAATATAATGCGCACCGATCAGGAATATGTTTATAAAAAGAGCTGTCAATAAAATACGCACCTTATTGCGCGACAGAAAGTTTGTTCAATATAATACGCACCGCGACGCTCTATCTCAAAAAATAGCATGATACATAGGAATAAATAAAATAATCTAAAAAATCAATAATTTAATCACGGTACGTGCGATCGATCTGAAATTTTGATACATTGTTTTTATCATCGGTACGAAACTGCCTGCAAAATTTCAGCTCGCTATCTTGCGAGCAAGTGGGTTAAAAATCGATCAAAAGTTTTGGCGACAAGGTCGGTCGGTCGGTCGGTCGCAGACACCACGAGTTAATATAAAGGATTTAATAAAAACAACCCGTAAAAAACCAAGTTTTTAACTATAAATCCTTTATGTATGAGACGTAACTAAAAGAATGTTCATTATAATACGCAGCGCAAGACCATCCAAAAATACAAAATTGCAGTTGTGTCGTAAAACGTGTTTAATATAATGCGCACCGATCAGGAATAGGTTTATAAAAAGTGCTGTCAATAAAATACGCACCTTATTGCGCGACAGAAAGGTTGTTCAATATAATAAGCACCGCGACGCACTATCTCAAAAAATACCATGATACATAGGAATAAATAAAATAATCTAAAAAATCAATAATTTAATTACGGTACATGCGATCGATCTGAAATTTTGATACATTGTTTTTATTATCGGTACAAAACTGCCTGCAAAATTTCAACTCGCTGGCTTACGAGCGAGTGGGTTAAAAATCGATCAAAAGTTTTGGCGACAAGGGCGGGCGGTCGGTCGGGCGGCCGCAGACACCACGAGTTAATATAAAGGATTTTTTTTTCAAAAAAACGTAAAAAACCAAGTTTTTCACTATAAATCCTTTATGTACGAGACGTAACTAAAAGAATGTTCATTATAATACGCAGCGCCAGACCATCCAGAAATACAAAATTGCAGTTGTGTCGTAAAACATGTTTAATATAATGCGCACCGATCAGGAATATGTTTATAAAAAGAGCTGTCAATAAAATACGCACCTTATTGCGCGACAGAAAGGTTGTTCAATATAATACGCACCGCGACGCTCTGTCTCAAAAAATAGCATGATACATAGGAATAAATAAAATAATCTAAAAAATCAATAATTTAATTACGGTACATGCGATCGATCTGAAATTTTGATACATTGTTTTTATCATCGGTACAAAACTGCCTGCAAAATTTCAGCTCGCTATCTTGCGAGCAAGTGGGTTAAAAATCGATCAAAAGTTTTGGCGACAAGGTCGGTCGGTCGGCCGCAGACACCACAAGTTAATATAAAGGATTTAATAAAAACAACCCGTAAAAAACAAGTTTTTGACTATAAATCCTTTACGTATGAGACGTAACTAAAAGAATGTTCATTATAACACGCAGCGCAAGACCATCCAAAAATACAAAATTGCAGTTGTGTCGTAAAACGTGTTTAATATAATGCGCACCGATCAGGAATAGGTTTATAAAAAGTGTTGTCAGTAAAATACGCACCTTATTGCGCGACAGAAAGGTTGTTCAATATAATACGCACCGCGACGCTCTATCTCAAAAAATAGCATGATACATAGGAATAAATAAAATAATCTTAAAAATCAATAATTTAATTACGGTACATGCGATCAATCTGAAATTTTGATACATTGTTTTTATCATCGGTACGAAACTGCCTGCAAAATTTCAGCTCGCTATCTTGCGAGCAAGTGGGTTAAAAATCGATAAAAAGTTTTGGCGACAAGCAAGCAAGCAAGGTCGGCCGCAGACACCACGAGTTAATATAAAGGATTTAATAAATAGAGAAAAAACAACCCGTAAAAAACCAAGTTTTTGACTATAAATCCTTTACGTATGAGACGTAACTAAAAGAATGTTCATTATAACACGCAGCGCAAGACCATCCAAAAATACAAAATTGCAGTTGTGTCGTAAAACGTGTTTAATATAATGCGCACCGATCAGGAATAGGTTTATAAAAAGTGTTGTCAGTAAAATACGCACCTTATTGCGCGACAGAAAGGTTGTTCAATATAATACGCACCGCGACGCTCTATCTCAAAAAATAGCATGATACATAGGAATAAATAAAATAATCTAAAAAATCAATAATTTAATTACGGTACATGCGATCGATCTGAAATTTTGATACATTGTTTTTATCATCGGTACAAAACTGCCTGCAAAATTTCAGCTCGCTGTCTTACGAGCAAGTGGGTTAAAAATCGATCAAAAGTTTTGGCGACAAGGGCGGGCGGTCGGTCGGGCGGCCGCAGACACCACGAGTTAATATAAAGGATTTTTTTTTAAAAAAAACCGTAAAAAACCAAGTTTTTCACTATAAATCCTTTATGTACGAGACGTAACTAAAAGAATGTTCATTATAATACGCAGCGCCAGACCATCCAGAAATACAAAATTGCAGTTGTGTCGTAAAACATGTTTAATATAATGCGCACCGATCGGGAATATGTTTATAAAAAGAGCTGTCAATAAAATACGCACCTTATTGCGCGACAGAAAGGTTGTTCAATATAATACGCACCGCGACGCTCTATCTCAAAAAATAGCATGATACATAGGAATAAATAAAATAATCTAAAAAATCAATAATTTAATTACGGTACATGCGATCGATCTGAAATTTTGATACATTTTTTTTATCATCGGTACGAAACTGCCTGCAAAATTTCAGCTCGCTATCTTGCGAGCAAGTGGGTTAAAAATCGATCAAAAGTTTTGGCGACAAGCAAGCAAGCAAGCGGTCGGCCGCAGACACCACGAGTTAATATAAAGGATTTAATAAATAGAGAAAAAACAACCCGTAAAAAACCAAGTTTTTGACTATAAATCCTTTACGTATGAGACGTAACTAAAAGAATATTCATTATAACACGCAGCGCAAGACCATCCAAAAATACAAAATTGCAGTTGTGTCGTAAAACGTGTTTAATATAATGCGCACCGATCAGAATAGGTTTATAAAAAGTGTTGTCAGTAAAATACGCACCTTATTGCGCGACAGAAAGGTTGTTCAATATAATACGCACCGCGACGCTCTATCTCAAAAAATAGCATGATACATAGGAATAAATAAAATAATCTAAAAAATCAATAATTTAATTACGGTACATGCGATCGATCTGAAATTTTGATACATTGTTTTTATCATCGGTACGAAAACTGCCTGCAAAATTTCAGCTCGCTATCTTGCGAGCAAGTGGGTTAAAAATCGATCAAAAGTTTTGGCGACAAGCAAGCAGGGCAGGTCGGTCGGGCGGCCGCAGACACCACGAGTTAATATAAAGGATTTTAATTTAAAAAAACCCGTAAAAAACCAAGTTTTTGACTATAAATCCTTTATGTACGAGACGTAACTAAAAGAATGTTCATTATAATACGCAGCGCCAGACCATCCAGAAATACAAAATTGCAGTTGTGTCGTAAAACATGTTTAATATAATGCGCACCGATCAGGAATATGTTTATAAAAAGAGCTGTCAATAAAATACGCACCTTATTGCGCGACAGAAAGGTTGTTCAATATAATACGCACCGCGACGCTCTATCTCAAAAAATAGCATGATACATAGGAATAAATAAAATAATCTAAAAAATCAATAATTTAATTACGGTACATGCGATCGATCTGAAATTTTGATACATTGTTTTTATCATCGGTACGAAACTGCCTGCAAAATTTCAGCTCGCTATCTTGCGAGCAAGTGGGTTAAAAATCGATCAAAAGTTTTGGCGACAAGCAAGCAGCGGTCGGTCGGCCGCAGACACCACGAGTTAATATAAAGGATTTAATAAAAACAACCCGTAAAAAACCAAGTTTTTGACTATAAATCCTTTACGTACGAGACGTAACTAAAAGAATGTTCATTATAACACGCAGCGCAAGACCATCCAGAAAATACAAAATTGCAGTTGTGTCGTAAAACGTGTTTAATATAATGCGCACCGATCAGGAATATGTTTATAAAAAGAGCTGTCAATAAAATACGCACCTTATTGCGCGACAGAAAGGTTGTTCAATATAATACGCACCGCGACGCTCTATCTCAAAAAATAGCATGATACATAGGAATAAATAAAATAATCTAAAAAATCAATAATTTAATTACGGTACATGCGATCGATCTGAAATTTTGATACATTGTTTTTATCATCGGTACGAAACTGCCTGCAAAATTTCAGCTCGCTATCTTGCGAGCAAGTGGGTTAAAAATCGATCAAAAGTTTTGGCGACAAGCAAGCAAGCAAGCAAGGTCGGCCGCAGACACCACGAGTTAATATAAAGGATTTAATAAGAAAAACCCGTAAAAAACCAAGTTTTTGACTATAAATCCTTTATGTACGAGAAGTAACTAAAAGAATGTTCATTATAATACGCAGCGCCAGACCATCCAAAAATACAAAATTGCAGTTGTGTCGTAAAACATGTTTAATATAATGCGCACCGATCAGGAATATGTTTATAAAAAGTGTTGTCAATAAAATACGCACCTTATTGCGCGACAGAAAGGTTGTTCAATATAATACGCACCGCGACGCTCTATCTCAAAAAATAGCATGATACATAGGAATAAATAAAATAATCTAAAAAATCAATAATTTAATTACGGTACATGCGATCGATCTGAAATTTTGATACATTGTTTTTATCATCGGTACGAAAACTGCCTGCAAAATTTCAGCTCGCTATCTTGCGAGCAAGTGGGTTAAAAATCGATCAAAAGTTTTGGCGACAAGCAGCAAGCAGGTCGGTCGCCGCAGACACCACGAGTTAATATAAAGGATTTAATAAGAAAAACCCGTAAAAAACCAAGTTTTTTGACTATAAATCCTTTATGTACGAGAAGTAACTAAAAGAATGTTCATTATAATACGCAGCGCCAGACCATCCAGAAATACAAAATTGCAGTTGTGTCGTAAAACATGTTTAATATAATGCGCACCGATCAGGAATATGTTTATAAAAAGAGCTGTCAATAAAATACGCACCTTATTGCGCGACAGAAAGGTTGTTCAATATAATACGCACCGCGACGCTCTATCTCAAAAAATAGCATGATACATAGGAATAAATAAAATAATCTAAAAAATCAATAATTTAATTACGGTACATGCGATCGATCTGAAATTTTGATACATTGTTTTTATCATCGGTACGAAACTGCCTGCAAAATTTCAGCTCGCTATCTTGCGAGCAAGTGGGTTAAAAATCGATCAAAAGTTTTGGCGACAAGGCAAGCAGTCGGTCGGTGTCGGCCGCAGACACCACGAGTTAATATAAAGGATTTAATAAGAAAAACCCGTAAAAAACCAAGTTTTTGACTATAAATCCTTTATGTACGAGAAGTAACTAAAAGAATGTTCATTATAATACGCAGCGCCAGACCATCCAGAAATACAAAATTGCAGTTGTGTCGTAAAACATGTTTAATATAATGCGCACCGATCAGGAATATGTTTATAAAAAGAGCTGTCAATAAAATACGCACCTTATTGCGCGACAGAAAGGTTGTTCAATATAATACGCACCGCGACGCTCTATCTCAAAAAATAGCATGATACATAGGAATAAATAAAATAATCTAAAAAATCAATACTTTAATTACGGTACATGCGATCGATCTGAAATTTTGATACATTGTTTTTATCATCGGTACGAAACTGCCTGCAAAATTTCAGCTCGCTATCTTGCGAGCAAGTGGGTTAAAAATCGATCAAAAGTTTTGGCGACAAGCAAGCAAGCAAGCAAGCAAGGTCGGTCGGTCGGTCGGCCGCAGACACCACGAGTTAATATAAAGGATTTAAAAAGGGTGAGGGGTGTGAGAGACGTGTTGTTGTGTTTACATTGTATGAGAATGCAATGACTTGACCTAGAATGAAACACGTGGTATGAGAGGTGAACTGTAAGCGTGCTGGTCAAGGACTGAGAGAATAGCTGGCTATAAATGTACGGTTCATGAGGCAACCGGGGTGGGTGGATTGCAGTGGATGGCATTCAAGCTGTTTAGGAAGTTAATTGTACAGTTGATCACAGTGAATTGTATATAGTAATTAAAGACAGTTGTTAACCAGACCACAGTGTGTTAAAGCCTTGTCACTTGACCAGCCACAAGTTCTATTACAAGGGGGCGGGTGGTGGCAACAAATCTTCTTGTGTTCACTTGCCGTTCAGTTGCGTTTTTCCTTCACAGAATAACATATGATTCGTAGTGTAGTGGTTATCACGCCCGCCTTGCACGCGGAGAGTCCTGGGATCAAACCCCAGTGGGTACATTTAAATATTTTTTTAAAAAATGTTTGTTTCTGTCCGTTCTTTTCCCCTCTTTCCAACATGACGAAGGCTGTTAAACGATAATCGGATTTGAAAGCGACTTTCGGTTTTAAATTTCCCAAACCAATAATCGAATTGGATTCGACCGGATTTATAAAATGAAATTCGGCCGGAGCCGAAGCCGGATTTATAAAAATTGCCAGATTCCAGATTTAACGGAGTCAGAGTTATATATATATATATATATATATATATATATATATATATATATATATATATATATATAATAGCAAACTCGTCAAGCCGGATCTGCCTGGATTTTGAAGCAAATTTCTGCGGAGCCATATTTGTAAATATAGCCGGATTCCGGATTTACCAGAGCAGCCGGCAAAATCCGATACACCCCTAATTTCTAAAAAGTCAGCTATAAAACGATAATCGGTTTAAAATCGGAGTTACATAATCAATAATCGGTTTGCCAAAAAAAAATCAACAACACGCAATTAACAACCCTAAACATGACTAACCTTCGCTAGGGTCGACCAATCACAGTTTATGTTTAAGGGATGGTAATAATAAAGGGGGGGCGTGTGTTAACAACAACTTCAGTGCGCATGTCTCCACGTTTACTCGCTTTTATTTCATTACTTGGTACTGCTGTTTGTGTCCGTACTCTCAACACCAACCCCCCAAACTTCTTTGCACTGTCTATGATGAGTAAGTCTGCGGCGTATGCTACGCAGCGGGTCGTATTTAGTAAATTTTAAACAACACGGAGAGCTTTGGCCATCCAAGTACTTTTATCAAGCTACAAACACTGGATGTGATACTGTTTCTAAAATGTACGCGAAGAAACCTCAGTTTTGGTGTAAAAAAAAAGGGGGGGGGGCTGCTTTTATTAACTCGTGGTGTCTACTTAAGGCGATGCCGAAAAAAACTTTGGATCGATTTATAAGCCACTTCCTCGTAAGCAAGCGAGCTGAAATTTTACATGCAGACTCGTGCCGATGATAAAAATGATGTATCAAAATTTCAGATAAATCGAATGTACCGCAATTAAATTAACAAATTTAAAGATTATCCTTATTTATCTCTATGTAGGCTAACTTGTTACATTTTTTTGCTATAATGTCGCTGTGCCTATTATATTGAACAACCTTTCCTGTCGCGCAATAAGGTGCGTATTTTATTGACAATACTTTTTATAAACATATTCCTGATCGGTGCGCATTATATTAAACATGTTTTACGACACATAACTACAATTTTGTATTTTTGGATTGTCTTGCGCTGCGAATTATAATGATTCTTTTAGTTATGTCTCGTACATAAAGGATTTATAGTCACAAACTTTTTTAAAAGGGTTTTTAAAAATTATAAACTTAATATGGCATAGCCATAGAGTATCACGTCACGTGACCTTCATTCTTACAAGGTCTGCAATGGAGGAAAGAAAACGAAAGGATCAGAGATCGGTTAGTGAGTACAGAGGCAAATCTTTGCATCAAACAGCAACTTGAACCAAAGAGACAAACGATGTCCCAGAAGGCGCCAAGTAATGGGGCATAGATTATCACGTCACGTGACCTATTAATAGGGCTGCTTCTTGTGAATGACATTTTTTTTTAAATCTACTATTCCGGGATTTGAGCTCGTCTCCATTAGAGACGTTTAAGTGTAGTTGATCTGATAAAAAATATGATCCATATGTCTCAGTTTTTAGCTTCCTTTTGAAAAGCTAAAGATCACCAAATACAGAATATGCACTTAGACTAATCGATTTCAGCCAATCGCACACGTGTACTACAACGATTTGCCATATTTCCGGTGATGACCTCAAGGTTCATTCCTTTCTTTATCGGTGTGGCTAATCCAGGTAATTGCATCCCCAATTGAAACATTTCCTCTCTTAAGATCATTAAATTCCTACCTCCACCCCCTACCCTACAATGTTCCCCCAATTCATAGTCACGGTGGCCGACCGTTTTGTAACACTAAGGTTCCCTTTTATCGTTTTTATTTTTATAGCTTGTAAAGAGAGAAGGACAACGAAAAGTATTAACTGCACTTTGTTGCTGTTGACTTTTTGGCAGTATTAGCATTGATGACTAATTTGCAAAATATTTGATGCTGATGACTTTTGCTCGAAACCCCCCAAAAATCTTTTAAACTAGTTTTTTAACCAAAAAGTAATATTTTGTCTGAGTCTAAAGTATTCCCTTAATTTCCTTCAGATGAAATTCGCGACTCATTTCTTCTTCACCGAGGCGTAACCTAATACAATCAGACGGAGCTCATGTGTCATTATCGTTACACAGCGGAGTAAGACAAGTGGAGAGGGAAAAATTACTCAAGACCATACTGGAACATTCTCAAATATAGCAAACTGTACATACCATCGTTGGATAAGCATAGTACGCAATAGTATTCTGTATAGAAGGAGCGTCTGTAACTGATTATATACCTACACAGTGGCGTAGCTAGGGGGGGCGGTGGGGGTGGTCCGCCCCGGGCGTCAGGCATTCAGGGGCGGCATTTGTGGGCATTTGAAAAGTGCAACCTATTCCGTCAACCACCCCTTTTCTTTTGAATGGGGAAAACCAAGGTGAAACAAAAATATTCGTAATTTCTAGTCCTAATTAACGGATTCCCACAACATTTGTTTGATTACATACTGGATGTTTGGATGTTATAAGTAACGTAAAACCATTCAAAAATTTAAAATCACTATAAAAAAAAGTTATCGATTTGTTTGGAAAATTAAGCAGTATACAGTACGACCAGATGACGCTTTTATAAGAAAACTTCACGAAAAACACATCACCGTTGGGCCCAATAATGTGCTATTAATATCGCCACGATGGTTTTTGCGTGGAATTTCGATTTTCGCAGAAAGATGAGCGAACAAGTACATGTACCTACAATTCAAGGAGGTTTAAATATTGTGTTTAATTTGCACTTAGTAATTTGTCATATAAAATATGGGTAATGTGTATGACTGAGTGTTCAGAAAATTATTATAAGGTACGATATTAAAAATTAAATTTATTTTGTTTTTATTGCATTAAAGTAGCACAATTAATTTGTGTTTCTCATTAAATTACTGTTACTCATTAAAAAATGTTACGCCTATCCAATTAAATTAATGTGTAAATAATTTGAATTCTTCTGTTTTATGGAAAATTATTAAGATTTATGGCAAGAACATTAAAATATTCAAATTTCTCCGTTAATAAACAGCACAATATGCATAAATAATTTATAAAAATACATACTTTAAAATTTCAAGCGTCTTCGAAAAATTGACATCTGAAGAAGTAACTAGTAAAATTAGATAAGATGCTTAAATTTTACTCAATTAAATGCAATCTTTTTCTTTTCAGTGTTATCTCAATTTATGGGAACCCGTCATTTTTTTAATTAATGCAAACCCATTGCACGAAACAAAGAGATGTACTAAAACAAAACGCTGTTATATCAGTCAAACAATTTGTGAAGAGTCGGAGATATCAACTGAACGCTGAGCTAGAAGAAGAAAAAATACGAGTGGGGAAAATTAAGAAGATGTGATTCTATCTTTCAAACAAGAAGTACAACGAGAAATGTTTTTATTCATGGATGGAATTATAACAGAAAATAAAAGAACGCTTTGATGAGTTGCAAGTCCTTGCAAGAAAATATTCGTATATAATACCATGTAACCTACTAAATGAAGCATTTTTGAACATCAAATAAATTACTTTATTGACATTGATAAAGAACAGTTCAATATTGAAAGAAAAACGATCCAGGTTTTAATGGTTGTACCTACACTACAAGAAGAGGCATTATGTTAGAAAAACGAAGCCCCCTTGATCTATTAAAATTCATTCAACAGTATTGATTGGAAAATTCTGTACCCAAAATTGTAATTTTGCTATGAATTTTTTCAACAATTGCTTTCAGCGTCGCTAGTTGTGAAAGGAGCTTCTCCAAACTGAAGTCGGTAAAAAAGTATCTACGTTCCACAATTAGTGATTTAAGACAACAAAATCTTGTAATATTGTCCATAGAACAAAATATTACAAATAATTAAAATTTTGATAGCATAATACACGATTTTTCTATTATGAAACATAGGAAAGTAAATTTATAACTATAATTATGTTTACATACTAATGTATACAATTTCATTGTTTGGTTATGGTTTTTTGGGTGTAAATTTGGAATATGTTTGGTCTCGGGTGATCCTGCGACCTCAGTCACTTTCTTGTGGCTTTTAAAAAGAGTATAGTGAATTTTTTTTTATAAATGTGTATTTATAGGTATATCATCTTATGCGGCCTCTTTAATTACAGCTTACATAAATATGGCATGCAATGGTAACAAGTTACAATAATTTATTCATATTTATTAATTTATGAAAACCATCAAATAATCGACTAATTTGTCGTCCATAAATGACGTCACGCAATTTTGGCTGATTTCCCCCTCCCCCCTTTCCGCCCTCGTCACACAAACTTAGACCCCTTCTTCAATGTGACTCCATAAAGTTTTGACCACCCCCACCATAAAATCCGTATTTTCTATTTGAAAATAAGCATGTTTCAAATCAAATTTTTGTCATTTAAGTATGTTTTTAGTGCAAAGCTGCACTCAAATATCATAATTGCGTTTTACGTAAACGTCATTAAATAAAGTGTCACTAATCAATATTTAAGTGGAAATTGTATTTAAAATTGCGCGTTTTGACGTGACGTCACATTTCTCAAACATAACCCCTCGCCACACATCGTCACAAGTGTATGACTCCCCTCTCTGCCCCAGGCGCGTGACGTCATTTATTGACGGTCACTAAAAAGGGCGGCATATTGAAGACCGCCCCGGGCGGCTAAAGTTCTAGCTACGCCACTGTACCTACATATCTTCACCAGCCTGATACCCTTTCCCATCGTGACATAATTAAATGCACGTTTCTGAATATGACAACCCATCAAATGGTATCGGTAAGTCCTAATAAAAGACGAAACGAAACAATGTATGATGACCATAACTTAAACAACTGGCCCCAGGGAGTGAAGTGCTACCCGTGGCTCACTGGCCGCCCCTCTATGTCTAGGCCCCAGGGAGCGAAGTGCTACCCTTGGCTCACTGGCCGCCCCTCTATGTCTAGGCCCCAGGGAGCGAAGTGCTACCCGTGGCTCACTGGCCGCCCCTCTATGTCTAGGCCCCAGGGAGCGAAGTGCTACCCGTGGCTCACTGCCCGCCCCTCTATGTCTAGGCCCCAGGGAGCGAAGTGCTACCCGTGGCTCACTGGCTGCCCCTCTATGTCTATGTCACATGACATCGTCTAGTTCATAGGACTTGGACCGTCCATCATTCATGAGGCTAAACTAATTACACAGCTGTTTTTAAGAACGAAACTGAAACAAAACCAGTAAACGACACATCGTAGCTGCTCGGCTTACCAGATTTTTTACTAGCAATTTAACAGGCTCTTGTGGAGTAACGGGTACACCGTCCAGAATTTATATTTGTTGGGCTTACCACAATAAAGGCACCCGAGAAATAGATAAACAATTAACAAGCTCAAAAATTAACACGCTCTTCTATTCAGTACGAGTCTGGTAATAAGTGGTAATCTACGCAGTGAAGTTCTCTCTACTAAAAATAAACGTGACCCAGCCAAAGTGTGACGTCAGTTTCTCAAAATGGCAATCATTCAACGTCAACATACAGGACTCACCTCTTGCGTCAGCAGTGTCATGGCCCCGTGACTGGCAACCCAACACATTGCTGTGTCCTAGTGTGGCCAGGAAACACTTTGGAGTCTGTGTTTTTTTTAGTACAGGTTACGACACGGCACAAAGTACATTAAAGCTTTAACTATATTTAGACCTCTAGACTTCTATATATATATTTAGACCTTTAGACTTCTATAAATATATTTAGACCTCTAGACTTCTATATATATATTTAGACCTCCAGACTTCTATTCAAACTATCGGGTCTCATTTCTAACACTTAATAAATGAATGCGGCTGGTTAACGAATAACAACCAACCTATAAATGACACGTTGATGTCTACGCCAAACACAGCCTTGTCAAAGTAAGCCAAACACAGCCTTGTCAAAGTAAGCCAAACACAGCCTTGTCAAAGTAAGCCAAACACAGTCCTGTTCCAAATAAGTCGATGGCCGACACACCGCCATGACCTACTTTTCACATCCAGCGAGCAACGCGCCGCGTCAGTGTCTTAGTTTCCCGCCCAGGACACATCGTCTCGCCGCCAACAGCCGTCCAACCAGCAGTGTCCGTCAGTGTTTAGGAACGGCCTAGGACACACTGCCCTGCACGCGACTGTTCCCGGCGAAGAGGTTTCGCGTTCCCTCACTGCCTCGTTACCACTCTTGGGTTTTATCGCTATGAAGAGAATTTCCAAAATCCGGGTAAGGAGTGTTCCCCCCATAAAACCTTTAAGATATAGGACGACTACAATTTTCAAATGCGGTTTCAGAGATAAGAGTTTCTATCATTATCTATGTAAAATTAATGAAAGTCGAAAAAAGGAAGGGGGTGGGGGGATGGCTTAAATAATAGGACGATTCTGTTCACAACAATTTCCACCATTTTATGAGGTTAAATTTTCTATGGTTTAGTCAGGTTCAAGTTCATCACTGCATCAGTGTTTCAATTTTTAAAGAAAAGTAAACGGGTGACCTATTCTTAAAATTAAATAAAATGACAATTATTTCTTTAAAAATAATGAGACCGTTGAAAATTTGGGGGCATGAAGTTATATAATAATAATGTTATTCCTAAATTTGGGGGCATGAAGTTATATAATAATAGTGTTATTCCTAAATTTGGGGGCATGAAGTTATATCATAATAATGTTATTCCTAAATTTGGGGGCATGAAGTTATATAATAATAATGTTATTCCTAAATTTGGGGGCATGAAGTTATATCATAATAATGTTATTCCTAAATTTGGGGGCATGAAGTTATATAATAATAATGTTATTCCTAAATTTGGGGGCATGAAGTTATATAATAATAATGTTATTCCTAAATTTGGGGGCATGAAGTTATATAATAATAATGTTATTCCTAAATTTGGGGGCATGAAGTTATATAATAATAATGTTATTCCTAAATTTGGGGGCATGAAGTTATATCATAATAATGTTATTCCTAAATTTGGGGGCATGAAGTTATATCATAATAATGTTATTCCTAAATTTGGGGGCATGAAGTTATATAATAATAATGTTATTCCTAAATTTCTTCAAACAATAAATGTTTCTTATTTTGTTTCCAACGGTTGTGAACAATTCACACAAAAATGCTTGGCACCTATGTCATTATCGTCCTTCTCTGAACATAATTATTTATTATTTTGGTGGACTTGAAGACAAAAGCTTGGGGAGATGTTACTATTTTGAGAGGCAACACTGGTGATTCCTTGGGAAAAGTAACGTGGGGGCGTTTTCTTATTCATCATCATCAGTACCGTGACCGTTGCGATCTTCACCGGCCCCTTCTACAGTGCCTTGAAGGATGATTTTTGTCAGGCTATCATATCGCAGCACATGACCGAACCATACCAGCTTGCGTCTCTAATTGTTGCTATAATGGTTTCTTGACGACCCGCAATGGAGGTTATTCTGTCCCATACATACTCAATGCTCTCTTGTTCTAGATATGAGATATGGAGAATTTTTCTCATGAATTATTTTCAAATACCTGCAGCTTGCCTTAGTGTCCAGGTCTCACATCCATACAGGACAATGGTTTTAACGAGAACTCTGTGTAGACTGAGCTTTGTTGGAAGGCTAATGTTTTTACCGGTCCATATTTTGATTAATTTCGTCATTGCTGCCATTGCCGACTCAATTCGAGCTCAAATTTCAGCTTCACGTCTTCTTAAAAAGTAGCAACTTTTCTTGGGATTTTTACTGAACCTTTAGAAGAACACAAATAACAACCTACATCTAACAGTACTCACATTGTCATTCTTTTAAATTAAAGTCCCACATGCCTGAGATTCATGAGTTAGACGTGTATCAGGCCTACGTGCCTGAGATTCATGAGTTAGACGTGTATCAGGCCTACATGCCTGAAATTCATGAATAAGACGTGTATCAGGCCTACGTGCCTGAGATTCATGAGTTAGACGTGTATCAGGCCTACATGCCTGAAATTCATGAGTTAGACGTGTATCAGGCATACGTGCCTGGGATTCATGAGTTAGACGTGTATCAGGCCTACGTGCCTGAGATTCATGAGTTAGACGTGTATCAGGCCTACGTGCCTGAGATTCATGAGTTAGACGTGTATCAGGCCTACGTGCCTGAGATTCATGAGTTAGACGTGTATCAGGCCTACGTGCCTGAGATTCATGAGTTAGATGTGTATCAGGCCTACGTGCCTGAGATTCATGAGTTAGACGTGTATCAGGCCTACGTGCCTGAGATTCATGAGTTAGACGTGTATCAGGCCTAAATGCCTGAGATTCATGAGTTAGACGTGTATCAGGCCCACATGCCTGAGATTCATGAGTTAGACGTGTATCAGGCCTACATGCCTGAGATTCATGAGTTAGACGTGTATCAGGCCTACGTGCCTGAGATTCATGAGTTAGACGTGTATCAGGCCTACGTGCCTGAGATTCATGAGTTAGACGTGTATCAGGCATACGTGCCTGAGATTCATGAGTTAGACGTGTATCAGGCCTACATGCCTGAGATTCATGAGTTAGACGTGGATCAGGCCTACGTGCCTGAGATTCATGAGTTAGACGTGTATCAGGCCTACGTGCCTGAGATTCATGAGTTAGACGTGTATCAGGCCTACGTGCCTGAGATTCATGAGTTAGACGTGTATCAGGCGTACGTGCCTGAGATTCATGAGTTAGACGTGTATCAGGCCTACATGCATGCGATTCATGAGTTAGGCGTGTATCAGGCCTACATGCCTGAGATTCATGAGTTAGACGTGTATCAGGCCTACATGCCTGAGATTCATGAGTTAGACGTGTATCAGGCATACTTGCCTGAGATTCATGAGTTAGACGTGTATCAGGCCTACGTGCCTGAGATTCATGAGTTAGACGTGTATCAGGCCTACGTGCCTGAGATTCATGAGTTAGACGTGTATCAGGCGTACGTGCCTGAGATTCATGAGTTAGACGTGTATCAGGCCTACGTGCCTGAGATTCATGAGTTAGACGTGTATCAGGCCTACATGCCTGAGATTCATGAGTTAGGCGTGTATCAGGCCTACATGCCTGAGATTCATGAGTTAGACGTGTATCAGGCCTACGTGCCTGAGATTCATGAGTTAGACGTGTATCAGGCCTACGTGCCTGAGATTCTTGAGTTAGACGTGTATCAGGCCTACGTGCCTGAGATTCATGAGTTAGACGTGTATCAGGCCTACATGCCTGAGATTCATGAGTTAGACGTGTATCAGGCCTACATGCCTGAGATTCATGAGTTAGATGTGTATCAGGCCTACATGCCTGAGATTCATGAGTTAGACGTGTATCAGGCCTACATGCCTGAGATTCATGAGTTAGACGTGTATCAGTCCTACGTGCCTGAGATTCACGAGTTAGACGTGTATCAGGCCTACGTGCCTGAGATTCATGAGTTAGACGTGTATCAGTCCTACGTGCCTGAGATTCATGAGTTAGACGTGTATCAGGCCTACATGCCTGAGATTCATGAGTTAGACGTGTATCAGGCCTACATGCCTGAGATTCATGAGTTAGACGTGTATCAGGCCTACGAACCTGAGATTCATGAGTTGTATCCCTTTGTCTATAAGAGAATGGTTGTCTTCATTTCGACGAGCCAATCCACGGGCTTAATGAATTATTGATTCTTAAAAAGACTCTGAGATCGATGTAACAAGACTCTGAGATTGATGTAACAAGACTCTGAGATCGATGTAACAAGACTCTGAGATCGATGTAACAAGACTCTGAGATCGATGTAACAAGACCCTGAGATCGATGTAACAAGACTCTGAGATCGATGTAACAAGACTCTGAGATCGATGTAACAAGACCCTGAGATCTATATATCAAGACTATGAGATCGATGTTACTGTATTAAACAGGGTCATTTACAACCAGCATTGAGTCATTGTGTCACTCGAACTAAACTTAACAAGGTGAAGAGTTCATTGAAGGCTGACTTCAAAGCCGTCGGTTTGACCCCAAAATCATCTGGTACAAGGAGGATATTTCAGAGACGCCGAGGCGTATGGGAACAACGTCTTTGCATGCAGGACAAGACAGTACATTTTCTTATCGACCCTCTAAATTCAAGCGATGGCTTGTCCTAAACGTCTGTTGCATGCAGGACAAGACAGTACATTTTCTTATCGACCCTCTACATTCAAGTGATGGCTTGTCCTAAACGTCTGTTGCATGCAGGACAAGAAAGTACATTTTCTTATCGACCCTCTACATTCAAGTGATGGCTTATCCTAAACGTCTGTTGCATGCAGGACAAGACAGTACATTTTCTTATCGACCCTCTACATTCAAGTGATGGCTTGTCCTAAACGTCTGTTGCATGCAGGACAAGACCGTACATTTTCTTATCGACCCTCTATATTAAAGTGATGGCTTGTCCTAAACGTCTGTTGCATGCAGGACAAGACAGTACATTTTCTTATCGACCCTCTACATTCAAGTGATGGCTTGTCCTAAACGTCTGTTGCATGCAGGACAAGACAGTACATTTTCTTATCGACCCTCTACATTCAAGTGATGGCTTGTCCTAAACGTCTGTTGCATGCAGGACAAGACCGTACATTTTCTTATCGACCCTCTACATTCAAGTGATGGCTTGTCCTAAACGTCTGTTGCATGCAGGACAAGAAAGTACATTTTCTTATCGACCCTCTACATTCAAGTGATGGCTTGTCCTAAACGTCTGTTGCATGCAGGACAAGACAGTACATTTTCTTATCGACCCTCTACATTCAAGTGATGGCTTGTCCTAAACGTCTGTTGCATGCAGGACAAGACAGTACATTTTCTTATCGACCCTCTACATTCAAGCGATGGCTTGTCCTAAACGTCTGTTGCATGCAGGACAAGACAGTACATTTTCTTATCGACCCTCTAAATTCAAGCGATGGCTTGTCCTAAACGTCTGTTGCATGCAGGACAAGACAGTACATTTTCTTATCGATCCTCTACATTCAAGTGATGGCTTGTCCTAAACGTCTGTTGCATGCAGGACAAGACAGTACATTTTGTTATCGACCCTCTACATTCAAGCGATGGCTTGTCCTAAACGTCTGTTGCATGCAGGACAAGACAGTATATTTTCTTATCGACCCTCTAAATTCAAGCGATGGCTTGTCCTAAACGTCTGTTGCATGCAGGACAAGACAGTACATTTTCTTATCGACCCTCTAAATTCAAACGATGGCTTGTCCTAAACGTCTGTTGCATGCAGGACAAGACCGTACATTTTCTTATCGACCCTCTAAATTCAAGCGAAAGCTTCTCCGAATCTATGTGAAGGCAAGAATTTGTTCCCGGGGCCCAGGGCGTCCCTGAGTCACCCAGCTCCGAATGGGTACCTAACATTAGTTACTAGTTGGGTAATGCGTGGAACCAACAAAGCCGTGGCCTGTGAACGCTGCATCACTTGCCAACAGATCATTCGTCATGGTCTGTGGACGCAATTATCTTCTGCATAGAAGGAGCGTCTGTATAGATAAGATAAGATAAGATAAGATAAGATAAAGCTTATGACCTAAGATTTTCAAAGTGATAAGCTTCAATTATAGCATCAAATACTAGCAGACTATAATTAAAATAATTCTTTTGGAGGGCAGGGCCAACGAGACTTGGACGAGTGATCACACTCTTGGTGATGTGAAAAAGAAGAGAGGTTTAGCAATGGTTCTCAAACGTTTATTTCATTCAAGAACACTGATTACACGGGAGAAAGTAGGACATTAAAAACGTTTTTGGTGCAGTTTCAGTTACTTAGTTTGAGAAGCACAAATGTAATAGAGATATAAAACTAAAATGCTACCTCACGTTGGCGAGACCTGTACTAGAATATGCATCTTCTGTATGTGACCCATCCACCAAAGAAAGCATTGATAAACTATAACAAATTCAAAAAAGAGCTGCCAGATTCATTACTGGAGAATATTCAAAACTGACAAGAATAACACCATTAGTTAAATCATTAAACCTTGAAACACCAGAGGATAGAAGAACCAAGAGCAAAGTAGTAATCATACATAAAGCAATTAATTCTAATTTAGAAATACAACACAAAGATAACTTAATACAACCCTCAGAGAGACATACGGATAAAAACACCTTTCTTATTCCGTATGCCAGAACAAACAAATACAATGTTTCATTTTTCCCGACCGGAATTCGGGCGTGGAGTGGGTTGCCTGAAGAAACCAGGAAAACCAACACTTTATCAACATTTAAATCTCTAATAAAAATGCAGGACTAGACACAAACCATGGATAAGCGTAGGACGCAATAATCTTCTGTATAGAAGGAGCGTCTGTAAACGGATAAGATAAGCACTGTTTTAAAGTGTTTAAGAAATCGCCCTATGAAGTATCTGTAACCATAACAACTTTTGAACAACTCACAGTATTTTTGTAATGTTATAATAATTTATGAACACAATCAATCCAATGGCTGAATATAAATATACTAGCAACAAAGCCCGTCCAAGGACGGGAATAAGTGTAGAGTGACCTGTGAAGTTCATGGTAGGACATCACAACATTACCCACCCCTGTCTGTCCAGAGACCCTAACCCCCACACCGTGGTCTTTCCAGAGAACCTACCCCCCACACCGCGGTCTGTTCAGAGACCCTACCTCCCCCCCCCAACACCACGGTCTGTCGCGAAACGCTACATCCCCTCCACCCCAGTTTGTCGAGAGACCCGTCGTCTCGACCGGCCACACATGTGTAACACGTCAAAAATACTATACATTATAGTTATAACAAAATTACCCACCCCGGTCTATCCAGAGACGCTACCTCCTCCCCTCCCCCTATACCGCGGTATGTCCCGAGTTGTAATAAATAACCCGTAAAAACAAAGTTTTTGACTACAAATCCCAACGCCCACCGCTGAAAATAAACTCTTGGAAAAAAACTGCACCAAAAAATAAACTCGTTTTGAATATCGTTCAATATGTAAATTAGATTTAATTTTTCTTCGCCAGTGATTGGCTGTAGGAGTCTGTGGGAGTTTGAGGGACCAATCGCTATCGACGACCGCACAGAAAATTGCTTTTTATTATATAGGATAACTTTATTTAAGGTTAACAAATAAAATTAATTTTAATAAGTTTAATTTAGATACTTAGCTACTATAATAATAATGTAGACACCAACACAATTTTGATATCACTTATTTATATTATAATTATTTCTAATCTTGTATTTCTGTACATCGCAGATAAAAAGATCGTATACATTTATATTTAAATTAAGTAACGCAAAATTACTAATGCAATTTTTGAACGAAACCGATCATTTCCGCCTAGTTCTGGCACCATCGAAGATCTCTCGGATCACTGTTTGTTTATACTCCTCCCAATGAACTCTGGTCACAAGGTCCTCCTGTAGCTTCTCATCGCAGGGGTATGGAGATATCTACGGGGGATACAAATTTCAATCTCAAATATGATGTATTGTCAACAAAAGATAATTACTTTATATTAACAACAATATTTGAATTTAAGCACTATACAAGTATAAACAAATATAAATCGCGAGGTTATGAAGTGCAGCACTCGAATTTCTTAGAAATTTATATTTTAAAAAAAAATTATAAAAAAAACCCAGCAACACTTATACCTCGGTTTTAAGTCGCCTCAAGAGCTGTTGCGGGCAGTTACTCATAAACAACTTTTTGTTGATCAGAAGACAGTCCGCTCCATTGCTGACCACACAGAGACTGGGCTGATCAGGGAATAAACACTGGACCAAACCCTAGAGGTGTGGGCAACACAAAAATGTTCTTCTATAGTCACAATACTCGTATACCACAGGAAATAAATACTGCACGAAACTCTAGAGTTGTTGTTAAAAACAAAAATTTATTCTTATATTTCAACTAGGGGTTGCAGGGCGCCAATGGCGCCCAATTTTTTCAAAAGCCCAAGTAACTTATTCTTGTTTGATAAATACGAAATATTAAACTTCCTGAAATGTACACAAAGTATTTTATAATTGTTTAGGTAATTGACGTCATATAATATTTTACTACCAGAAATACCATACGCTCTGTTAATCTCGAAACCAAAATGATTATGATTTTACGTTTATATTTTCAATTTAAAAAAATGCTGATTATGATACCTTTCTTTTTTTAACTGCTATGGACTGTTGTACTATGTCCCTCAGCGTTACGGAGGCAGTGACTTGGGCTTTTATATTGGTTATAATTTCCCATAATATGCAGCCTCTGCAAGCTTTACAACACTCGGAAATTCAATTCGTCTACGGATTCTATCACAAAGTTTATTATTCACTTTAAAATCGTCCAGTTCATTCGTTCATTTCTTAGAAAAATATTATTGTGTAACTAAGTACTTGTATAACTAAGTACTTGTATAAGTAAGTACTTGTATAACTAAGTACTTGTATAACTAAGTACTTGTATAACTAAGTACTTGAACGTTTCCCAAATTATGATCTAACAAACAACAATGACTACAGCTTACTGCTTTCATTCGTAAAAGCTATTAATATATTACACACTCCATTTGGTATTTCAAACCTTTGCTTCGTTAACACAGTCCTTATATACCACATCAGTAGACTTTATTATTTGGGTAAGTGGTAGCGCACTGGACTATCAATCCGAGTCGCGGGTTCGAGCCCAGGTACTGGCAAGGCCTCTGGGGCATTGTGCTGGCCATACATTCCCCTGCTCGTTAGTGGTGGCTAAAAACTTGTGAACGCTACATCACTTCCCCATAGTCCGTCATGGACTGGAAAGGGGAAAGGGGGTCTTTATTGACTTTTTAAAATTTTATTAAAGATTGTCCATTTTACAACACTCTTCTCTTAATGTCGAGGAGGGAAAAGAAAACAAAACACGAACAAAATTTTTTTGAAAAAATCACACACATACATACACAACCCATACCAACACACAGCCACACACACATACATACACACCCTATACCAACACACAGCCACACACACATACATACACACCCTATACCAACACACAGCCACACACACACACATACACAGCCCATACCAACACACCGCCACACCCTTAAATTTGAGGGCCTCAAACCACACAAACATCACACACACGCTAACAACTTACACACGCTAACAACTTACACACGCTAACAACTTACACACGCTAACAACTTACACACGCTAACAACTTACACACGCTAACAACTTACACACGCTAACAACTTACACACGCTAACAACTTACACACGCTAACAACTTACACACGCTAACAACTTACACACGCTAACAACTTACACACGCTAACAACTTACACACGCTAACAACTTACACACGCTAACAACTTACACACGCTAACAACTTACACACGCTAACAACTTACACACGCTAACAACTTACACACGCTAACAACTTACACACGCTAACAACTTACACACGCTAACAACTTACACACGCTAACAACTTACACACGCTAACAACTTACACACGCTAACAACTTACACACGCTAACAACTTACACACGCTAACAAATTACACACGCTAACAACTTACACACGCTAACAACTTACACACGCTACACTACAGAACCCAAATACACAAACACACATACAACCATACACACATACAACCATACACACATACAACCATACACACATACAACCATACACACATACAACCATACACACATACAACCATACACACATACAACCATACACACATACAACCATACACACATACACAATAGTACACAAACACACCGAAAACACTCATATACTAACAGAGCACACACACGAATACCACGCACACACTTGATGGTACCGGTGTCCGGGATGGTACCGGTGTCCGGGATGGTACCGGTGTCCGGGATGGTACCGGTGTCCGGGATGGTACCGGTGTCCGGGATGGTACCGGTGTCCGGGATGGTACCGGTGTCCGGGATGGTACCAGGACGTGAATCAGAGAGGGGGGGAGAGAGGGGGTACATGTATTCGAGAATTAGGGAAAAAGAATATATATATATACATTAAATACATTTAAATTACACATATTTACAGATATGCACCAACAATAAAGACTTGTGTTTGTAACATTTCCACATTCATTAAAACTACCCTCAAATAAAATTGTTTTGTTTTGTTTAATCTTATTTACTTTTGAAATTAATTTTTATCTATTAAATCTCTTAGTTTTTAAAACATTATCAGGATCTTTCTCTCGATAGACCTTTCTCTCGATAGACCTTTCTCTCGATAGACCTTTCTCTCGATAGACCTTTCTCTCGATAGACTTTTCTCTCGATAGACCTTTCTCTCGATAGACCTTTCTCTAGATAGACCTTTGTAGCACATCCCTTGAGCAAAAACTAGATATAGATCCCCCAAGTCAATTCCGAAAAAAGCGATTGTCTGTCATTGACTCTTGATTTCCCTGGGAACTGTTTTCTGAAATGCTTTAAAAGGAAATATTCTTCTTCACCTCTGATGGCAATTCTCGGCAACAAAATTTGTTGTGCAGCTCTTGGATTAAACGTGAACTCACATTCCAATATTGTCTTGGGTTAAACGTGAACTCACATTCCAATATTGTCTTGGGTTAAACGTGAACTCACATTCCAATATTGTCTTGGGTTAAACGTGAACTCACATTCCAATATTGTCTTGGGTTAAACGTGAACTCACATTCCAATATTGTCTTGGATTACTTGTGAACTCACATTCCAATATTGTCTTGGATGAAACGTGAACTCACATTCCAATATTTACCTGCATTATTTTTAACATCAATGAAGACCGATTACAGAGTACACAGTAAAGCAGTTGGGTTTAATTTCACTTAAAATTAAAATTCTTATATTAAATTTTAGTTTTGTGAGGGAGGTGTGTGTGTTTGTGTGTGTGTGTGTGGGGGGGGGTAATCCTGATTCATACAAGAACTGAATTATTTAATGAAATCATGAGGTTCTCCTTTGTCAATTTACTATTGAATCGTTGTCGTCAGAATGATTATATTTTACATTTCAATGGGGTTATTTGTTTGTATACGTTTTCTCAACGTTCCTTGAATGAGATCATTTTAACCATGCACTGTCATGATTTTCAACTGTAATATCCTCATCCTCTGGCAACTGTAATATCCTCATCCTTTGGCAACTGTAATATCCTCATCCTTTGGCAACTGTAATATTCTGATCCTTTGGCAACTGTAATATCCTGATCCTCTGGCAACTGTAATATCATCATCCTCTGGCAACTGTAATATCCTCATCCTCTGGCAACTGTAATATCCTCATCCTTTGGCAACTGTAATATTCTGATCCTTTGGTAACTGTAATATCCTGATCCTTTGGCAACTGTAATATCCTGATCCTCTGGCAACTGTAATATCCCCATCCTCTGGCAACTGTAATATCATCATCCTTTGGCAACTGTAATATCCTCATCCTCTGGCAACTGTAATATCCTCATCCTCTGGCAACTGTAATATCCTGATCCTCTGGCAACTGTAATATCCCCATCCTCTGGTAACTGTAATATCCTCATCCTCTGGCAACTGTAATACCCTCATCCTTTGGCAACTCGCCATCACCATCTTTCAAAACTCATTGTGCGAAATGTTCTTTAGAATGGAGAGTGCTGACGTCATCCCCTTGATCAACATTCATTACCTGTGGATTTTTGTCACCTTAAAAATAGTGAATTCTTTTAACAGCCACGGTTGACGGCGTGATAGACAATCCACCCTATGCATCTCGTTTTCCTGTCTTTTCAATTGACAGGATTTGTCTAATTCCCCGCCCAAGATCTTCGAATAGTTCTCGCAATTGTCGATCTATAATTTCCAGTGCATATTTTGGGAAAACAGAGACTTCACCAATAATAAAGATTTTTGTTTGTAATATTTCTCGTCCAGCTTTATCGTTTGGTTTCGAATTGAAATTGGCGTCTTTGTTCAAATTATTTTATGTCAGGATAGCACTTTGTTGTATTCAAGTGATTGTCCTTGAAGACATGGTAACCCAATTGTCTTCCTTTTTTTTCCGTACATAGACATCAGATCTATCTCTTGGGTCATGTGACTGTCACATTGTGACATATTCTGACCATTTATTTACAAGACAGAAAGTCTACTATTGCGAATTTAAATCAAATTTAATCAACAAATAATCCTTTGTGTTACATCATTCACCGCCTCATCAACAAATAATCCTTTGTGTTACATCATTCACCGCCTCATCAACAAATAATCCTTTGTGTTGCATCATTCACCGCCTCATCAACAAATAATCCTTTGTGTTGCATCATTCACCGCCTCATCAACAAATAATCCTTTGTTACATCATTCACCGCCTTATCAACAAATAATCCTTTGTGTTGCATCATTCACCGCCTCATCAACAAATAATCCTTTGTGTTGCATCATTCACCGCCTCATCAACAAATATCCTCGCGGAGATGCATGTCACGTGTTTAATACACAGAACTTAATTTAACGTTTTTTCAAGCCACTTCACTACAGTTTGTTACAATCACGACTACGTTTACAAACGTCAAATCGCCGCTCGTCAAAATTCTCTCAGCAAAGAAATAAACAACAACTGTAATTATTATTTTTTTATATGTTGTAGATTTTTCAAGTTAAAAAATGAATATTTTTGAATTATAAATGTGCTTACTTGAGGAATCAGGTGTTCTCTTATGTTCTTTTATCTCCCCAAATAATAATAATCGCAAGTGAACCAGACAAGAACGAAAGCTAATGTACATTGATTTGGTTCTGAAAATATCGGGAAAAGAATAGCTGTTCAATGTTTGTTTAATTTCCGGGTATGCATTCTATGCAATATTATCCGGAAATCCAAAAGCATTCTTCTACATTTCCGAAAAAAAACAACAATTTGGTTTTGAAAAATATTCTCAAATTTATCGTTTAATCAATTTATCGTTTAATCAATGTATAACTACATTAGCAATGAATCAATTGTCTTGTCAAGAAAACTTGCAAAACGTCTTGTCTTCACCAAACCCCAGTACTTGCTCTTTGTACGAAAGCGCTAAAATGAAAAGTTTGTTAACCAACGAAAATAATTCCTGTAATAACAAAGGTCGCATACTGTTTTTCTTTTTCTTACACATATTCCAAACACAACACACACACACATAAATAATTATGTAAACAAAATTTTTTTTTGAAAAATTGATAGTTTGCCATGCGGCCATTTGTCATTCATCCTTTTCTACTGTGTCGTCCTGGACAAGGTTTCCTTTTCGTTATATTGCCTTTTATATTCATACATTTTTGTTTTTATCTTAAATCTTAGCTTTAATTGTAACATCTAACAGTAACAGGTTTTAATAGATCAACTCACAAAGACGCCCCCTTTAGTTAGGTTCTGTACAAACACAAACTGTGGACCGTGACGAGCCTCTGTTGTCGTCTGGGGCTGGAAGTACACGAGGGAGGAGAGAATCGTTTTAGGGTGGGCTTATTTAAATCTAGAAAACTTATTGTAATTAAACTTTAAATTACAATACTTATACAGGACTTTAAACAATGTTCACAGCATGAATTATTTTACGGTTGTATGTTCTAGCTTAGATTACTATGTATCGATTGATAGAGATATAAGGATTGATATAGATGGATATAAGGTAGACTGACTAGTACAAATAGACAGACAGACTGATTAGACGGACAGACAGATTAGACAGATGAATGGATAGATGGATGTAAGAATGGATTGATAGATTGATGTATGTAAGTATGGATTGATAGATTGATGGATGTAAGTATGGGTTGATAGATTGATGGATGTAAGTAGGGATTGATAGATTGATGGATGTAAGTATGGATTGATAGATTTATGGATGTAAGCATGGATTGATAGATATATGGATGTAAGTATGGATTGATAGATAAATGGATGTAAGTATGGATTGATAGATTGATGTATGTAAGTATGGATTGATAGATTGATGGATGTAAGTATGGATTGATAAATTGATGGATGTAAATATGGATTGATAGATTGATGGATGTAAGTATGGATCGATAGATTGATGGATGTAAGTATGGATCGATAGATTGATGGATGTAAGTATGGATTGATAGATAGATGGATGTAAGTATGGATTGATAGATTGATGGATGTAAGTATGGATTGATAGATTGATGGATGTAAGTATGGATTGATAGATTGATGGATGTAAGTATGGATTGATAGATAGATGGATGTAAGTATGGATTGATAGATAGATGGATGTAAGTATGGATTGATAGATAGATGGATGTAAGTATGGATTGATAGATGGATGGATGTAAGTATGGATTGATAGATAGATGGATGTAAGTATGGATTGATAGATTGATGGATGTAAGTATGGATTGATAGATTGATGGATGTAAGTATGGATTGATAGATTGATGGATGTAAGTATGGATTGATAGATTGATGGATGTAAGTATGGATTGATAGATTGATGGATGTAAGTATGGATTGATAGATTGATGGATGTAAGTATGGATTGATAGATTGATGGATGTAAGTATGGATTGATAGATTGATGGATGTAAGTATGGATTGATAGATGTAAATATGGATTGATAGATTGATGGATGTAAGTATGGATTGATAGATTGATGGATGTAAGTATGGATTGATAGATGTAAATATGGATTGATAGATTGATGGATGTAAGTATGGATTGATAGATTGATAGATGTAAATATGGATTGATAGATTGATGGATGTAAGTATGGATTGATAGATTGATAGATGTAAATATGGATTGATAGATTGATGGATGTAAGTATGGATTGATAGATTGATAGATTGATAGATTGATAGATTGATAGATTGATAGATTGATCGATTGATAGATTGATAGATTGATAGATTGATCGATTGATAGATTGATAGATTGATAGATTGATAGATTGATAGATTGATAGATTGATAGATTGATCGATTGATAGATTGATAGATTGATAGATTGATAGATTGATAGATTGATAGATTGAGGTTTGGATGGACGGATACAGACATTTTGAAATACTTTTAATGTAATAAAAAAATATATTTTCGATGGAAATAAATCTTAAAATAAAATCTACTAGATACGACCCGTGGCGTAGCATACACCGTAGACTTGCTCATCATAGAGAGTGCAAAGAACTGGGCGGTGAGGGGAGAGAATGGAAAAAGTAATGGAAAAAAAGCGAGTAAACGTTGAGACATGCGCACTGCGGTTGTGGTTACCTGCCCCCGCCTTTATTACTACCATCCCTTGCCAGCCATAAACTGTGAATGGCCGACCCTAGCGAGGGTTAGTCATGTTTGCAAAAAAGGGGGGCAAGAACGGGCTGAAAAAACATTTTTAAAATTAAAAAAAAATTTCCAGCTGGGGCTTGAACCCAGGACTTTCAGCGTGAAAGGCAGACGGGATAACAATTACACTACGAAACAAATATTATTCTGTGAGGGAACAACCCAAGTGAACGTAAGAAGCATTGTTGCCCCCCCCCTCCGCCTTTTTTAAAATCCCTTATATTAACTTCACGGCCGTCTCTGTCTGTCGTCATCTCATTATCTCATCATCTCATGGGCGGACGGGCGGGCGGAAAAACAAAAGTCAAAAATGACCCACTTCCCGTGATTCGATCAAGCTGGAATTTGGGACACTGACCCGTCTGACCTAACAATGCATCGTATCAAAATTTCAGATCGATCGAACGTACCGTAATTAAATTAATGCATTTTTAGTTTATCCTTATATGAGGTATGTAATTCAAATTCACGGTTTGTTATTGTTTTTTTCCCACGTGAAAGTTTGAGTTCAGACCTTACTGGGACAAGAGTCTGGCAGAATTGGTGAAACAAAGAGCAAAAGCACGGAAAAAGGCAGCCAGGCTGAAGACGCCCGAAGCTCGTAGGGCGTACAACAGACTGACGGCTGAAGTCCGGGCCGCTGTCGACAAAGCGAAGAAGGCGAAATGGGTAAATACGTGCGAAAAACTCGACCTCGTAGACGGAAGAAAAGTTTGGCGGCTCTTGGATGCATTATCTGGCGCAGGGAAGACAAAGAATTCCAACCCTTTGACGACACCAAAGGGCCAAAGGGCTAGTGAAGTTAAGCGCGCACGAGCGCTAAACAAACACTTTGCCCAGGTTAACAAAAAAGGCGCCAGATCTGATTTTAGCCGAACAATCGACCGAATGCGCAAAGAGGGCTCAAGGAGACAAAGTAAGGGCCCTCAACTAGAGGTTTTCGCGGCCCCCTTCACAATGACAGAGTTGCAAACCGCACTCAACAAGTGCCAGGCTGGCAAAGCACCAGGACCAGATAAAGTTCACAATGAAATGCTCAAACATCTGGGCAAGACAGGCCGAATGAAACTGCTGGGTTTCATAAATAGAACTTGGACAACAGGCACGCTGCCGAAGCTGTGGAAAAAGGCCACAATAACCCCAATTCCCAAAGAGGGGAAACCAGGCGAACACCCGTCCAGTTACCGGCCAATTTCCCTCACGTCGTGTGTGGGGAAGGTAGCTGAACGGTTAGTGAACGCACGACTCTACTGGTTCCTCGAACAGTCCAAATGCATTCCAATGACTCAGGGTGGGTTCCGAAAGGGACGCCAACCGATGGACCAGGCTCTCCGACTAATTCAGACAATCACGAATGAACTCCAGTCGAGGAATCACACCGTTGCGGTGTTCTTCGATCTAAAGCAGGCATACGACAAGGTGTGGCGTGGAGGGCTACTTTATAAGTTGCAGCAGTTAGGTGTTACTGCGAACATGTACAGTTGGATAAAATCGTTCCTTACGGACAGAACGATCAAGACCCGAGTGGGGGAGTCATTATCCAACGAAGATCGCCTGGAGGACGGACTTCCACAGGGGTCCGCCCTTAGTTGTACATTGTTCTTAGCCTACGTCCACGACCTACAAGGTATTCTGGGGTCACAGAATGCCATGTTTGCTGACGATCTGGCTATATGGAGTTCCGGAAAGGACGTTGCAACCCTGCAGAACAGGCTGCAGGAAGATCTGAATCGAATCGAAGACTACGCCAACCGTTGGCGCCTAGTAGTCAATACGGAGAAAACGGTCCATTCCATTTTCACAAATGGACGGAATGCACTGAAGCATGAGGTGGTGCTTCAGATATGTGGGAAAAGATTGAATTGGGATCGGACACCAACGTACTTGGGAATCAAACTGGACCAGAAGGTCCAGCTACATAACCATGTGCGTGAATTGTGTGCCAAAGCCACAGCTAAACTGTCCCTGGTGAAGAAACTGGCTAGCACTAGTTGGGGTGCGGATGCAAGACTACTGAGAGCTCTCTATCTCGGTAGTGTGAGGGGTGCTATTGATTACAGCCTCCCGGTCCAGGCCTTTGCGAGCCGTACGGCTCTAGAGGGTCTGGACCGCATACAAAACCAAGCTCTACGGTTTGTATGCGGGGCGTTGCGTACGACACCCACAGCCGCTGTAGAAATTATGTCTAACGTAGAACCCCTGGCGATAAGGCGAGAAAAGGCAATCATGACTACGGTGGAACGATACCGTAGGTTGGAGCATGACGAACCCTGCTTTCAATTACAAGACCGATGGGTAAAGAGGACCCGACTGAAAAGACCATCCTTCATGGATACGGTCTACGAACTAGAAGACTCAGTCCCCATACCCAAGCACAGGGAACGCATGCGACTGGTCCCTGCTCGAGGACCACATGAAAGCTCAGACTTGCCTGAACTACGTTTGACACTGGCAAATACAGCGGTGACGAAAGCCAGTCCCGTCGAGCTCCAGCGAGACGAGACTCTGAAGACAATCAAAGCTTATGGCGATAGTGTGGTAAAAGTCTTTACGGACGGCTCGCGTTTCAAGGATGGCAGAAGTGGATACGGAGTGCTAATTCAATACCCTCAACCTGGACCTGACAGTATCGAACTGTCAGGGCCGTGCGGATCCGCATACAGTAGTCACGACGCCGAACTGGAGGCGATTTGCAAGGGTTTGAAGGAAGTGCGCCGACGTCTAGCAAGAAGAAAGGTTTTCCCGACCGTCGTAGTTTTCACCGACTCACGGTTTTCGCTCGAGACCGTGGGTCGATCCTCTCTGGAGACGAAAACGGTCAGTGTCATTTTGGAAACAGTAGGTGAAATCCTAGCACGAGGCGGAAAAGTAGTCCTTCAGTACATCACTGGGCACAGTGGCGAGCCTCATTCAGACAGGGTCGATGAGTTAGCGAGAGAAGGTTCAGCTCAGCCCCAACCCGATCGCCCGATGACCCAGCTGGGGGTCAGATCGTGGCTTAAAGACCATTTCCGAGAGAAATGGCTTCAGGGCTGGGCTTCTGGAAGCACGGCCAGAAAAGTATTCCAGTACATGCCGCGACCGAGCAAAAGCGATTCCTGGTGGAAAATTGGACGTAGCAATCAGACGCTCATAACTAGAATGAGAACTGAGCATTGTCCCACACGAAGCTACCTGTACAAGTTTAACACCAGAAGGGAACTGGCCTGTCGGCTGTGTGGCCACCCAGAAGAGACGGTGGCCCACGTACTCGAAGAGTGCCCCGGGCTGTGCGGGGATTTGGAAGATGAAGTAACGGTACCTGCAGAGGGTTACCTCTACGGCGATGCCCGCTTGATGAGGCTCGCTTGCGATAAAATGAACCGGGTCTTAAGAGCCTAGCGGCTCGACCCAAAAGAGAATGAACATTCACGAGTTGACGCATTGAGGCGACCCGTCGAAGTACCGGCGTGCTTTTGTTTACATTTTACGTGTCACGCTGAGCTCGGTCAAGCGAATCGGTGACCAGACGTTTCCCCTCTCACCCTCCCACCCCCCCTAGGGTTATGAAGCAAACTTGAGTTAAGACAGATTCAGTCTGTAAATGTTTGAAAATAATCAATAATGTTAGTTATGTCTCATATATAAGTGATTTATAGTCAAAAACTTTGTTTTTACGGGTTTGTTTTATTTCTTTTCATCCTACTACGCTTGCCAACTGCAATCTGTCGACCCCCAGCGAGGGCCAATCGTCATGCTCATTTGCACACACTTTGGTCAATTATAGATATAGACTTGAGCGTCATATATTTTAATCCCCCTTCCCCCAACTTTACCACACACTCTATGGTTACAAAGTTAATGAAATGACCGTACCTTCAGGTTACACGTTAAATTCAAGAACTCCAAAAATGTTCTCTTCTCTCCCAGAAACTCATCGGCGTCGATGTCAAGTGAACAGATGAAACCTGAAAAGCCGAGGGTTGATTCTTTTATTGTGTTTAAATTGGTTGATTCTTTTATTGTGTTTAAATTGGTTGTTTCTTTTATTGTGTTTAAATTGGTTGATTCTTTTATTGTGTTTAAATTGATTGATTCTTTTATTGTGTTTAAATTGGTTGGCTCTTTTATTGTGTTTAAATTGGTTGGCTCTTTATTGTGTTTAAATTGGTTGATTCTTTTATTGTGTTTAAATTGGTTGGCTCTTTTATTGTGTTTAAATTGGTTGGCTCTTTTATTGTGTTTAAATTGGTTGATTCTTTTATTGTGTTTAAATTGGTTGATTCTTTTATTGTGTTTAAATTGGTTGATTCTTTTATTGTGTTTAAATTGGTTGATTCTTTTATTTTTTTTAAATTGGTTGATTCTTTTATTGTGTTTAAATTGGTTGGCTCTTTTATTGTGTTTAAATTGGTTGATTCTTTTATTGTGTTTAAATTGGTTGATTCTTTTATTGTGTTTAAATTGGTTGATTCTTTTATTGTGTTTAAATTGGTTGATTCTTTTATTGTGTTTAAATTGGTTGGCTCTTTTATTATGTTTAAATTGAAAACAAATAAGATGTTGAGTTTAACTAGAGCGGAAAATTCCCATTGATTCACAGTTAAAACCTACACTAGAAATAAGGGCTTTCGCCCAGGAACACTTGTTGGTTTACAAGTGGAGGTAAAACGAGAGAACCGTCTGCTCGCTCGGTGAAGTGCATTCAATGTGTAATAACTGCGTATTGACTTTAATCGATCAAATTCAAAATTAACTAATATGGCCCCTCTTTCTTGTTTCTCTTCCAGCCTTTATATTACCATGTCTATCCACTCTAACACTTTAAAACACACACACACACACACACACACACACACACACACACACACACACAGACACACACACAGACACACACGCGCGCACACACATCACACACACACGCACGCACGCATACACACACAAATATGTATATAACATATACAATATTCCCAAACCTTCCCATGATACATCAGAAAATCTGGGAGACACGTTTCCTGGATTTTAACTTTTTGAGCACAGTGGTTCCCATATGTTTGCAAATACACAACCTTAGACCCACTGCTATTTTAGAAAACAAAATATCTCAATACAATTACAATGACTCACGCATCCACCTTTAAACATTTCATAAATAGTAATTAGTGACTGCATATGTATTTAAAAATATGAGAACTCTTAAGTATGGTGCCACTTCAATAACTTTAATTTACTTTTCCTTCGGAAGATTGATACAATTCACGATATCAATTATCAATACTAGCCAAAATACTTTTCTTCCATTAAAATATCAAATACCTAAATACACTTGCACAAAAACTCTTTGATGAAAATATTCTCCTAAACTTAAAATGATTTTTCTTTCTAAGGTTATTGCTACATTGGTTAAAATAACGTTGAAAAAACCCCCACAAATAAATGAATTATTTGAATAAAGGTATTTTACTTTTACACGACAATACTTGAAAAAAATTACTCTGAAGTAAAAAAAACAACTTTTGCTACAAAAATTATATTGAAAAATGGATGCTTTCAGTTTTACTATATTCAACGACATCATCGGAAATGACGCAATGCGCCGAAATCTATCTTCATATTTATTTACCGGCTTTACTTGTTAAGTTTGTAGGTAAAAAAAATTTTTAAAATCCCTTATATTAACTTCACCGCCGTCTCATTCGTCGTCACTCGTTCGTCGTTCGTTCGTCCCGCGACGCACGTCCGCCAGCGGTAAAACAAATGTCGAAAATGACCCACTTTCAGTAAAGCCATCGAGCTTAAATTTGGCACACGGACCCGTCTCACCTAACAATGCATCTTATCAAAATTTCAGATCGATCAAACGTACAGTAATTAAATTAATGCATTTTTAGTTTATCTATACTATATAAATCACTATTTAGAAAAACAAAAGTCGTTGTCTGCTAGAGTTTTGACCTAGTTTTAAAGCCAAGGAAGATAATTTGGTTTCAGTCTGTAAATGTTTGGAACCGTCTCTCTCTGTCGTTCGTCCGACGCGGTGACAAGACCTTTCCCCTCGGGTTAAAAGCAAAGTTGAGTTGAGACAGATTCAGTCTGTAAATATTTGTCGCATGTCTCATATATAAGGGACTAGAAAAATACCCGCACTTTGTAGCGGGAGTGTGCTGACCCTTTATCCAAGTATTAGTTGCTGGTTATTATAAATTTTATTTGCCAAGTTAAATTTCAGATTCATCTATTTAGTTAAAATCTTATGAGAAACAGAGATATGCCATTTTACCGCGTGAGTTGTTTTCACTTAATGCAGTGCCTTTTAACATAACCTTACTATTTAAAAGATATGATTTATTAAATAATGATTCTTGCCGACCATAATAACTAAATTTACAATTTCATTCCCACTTGTACAAAATTAACATAACTTATAGGTTTTCCGAAAGAGCTCTACCACCCTCGTCACTCAAAAATTTAATATATAATTACGAAACTGCATCGTATCACAATTGTAAGTTATATAATATTTGTAACCACGTCTATGAGATAAAGAACATGTGGCACTATCCCTTTAAAAGGCAAAAGCTAAGTGACTTATAGCGCAAATAAACAAAATTATAAATGTACTTTCTAAAATACTTTTTTTTAAAAAAAAACGGTCGTATTAAAATGATATCAAAAAAATGTGCACACCATATTTAGACAATATAGAAAGCTGGCCGCATAAAATAAAGTCTTGTTATAAAGTAAATGTACTGGACCAAAATAACTCCTCCTTTTGACGTATTCACAATTGTTTTGCACATGGAAATAATATTTAACATTTTTTATGTCTCTATATTTTACTATTTATATTTACGGTTTATAAGCAATGTTTATAATTTCAAAAAGGAATCATTTTTTTGTTCCCTATTTCGGATAAGGCATCATATTTTGTAAATTATATTCAATGCACACACACACACACCAGATTTTATATCTGTAAAATAAAATAAAAATTTAAAAAAGATTCAACTGTCTGTTCATAAGTGCATCTTAAAAATGATTAAAAGACAATTTTAGAAATGGCCTATGCTATTCTGAATACAAAGGAATGAGCATAAAAACATATTCAATTCGCAATTCATATTAATTAAGCGTTTTCAGGATCACTTCATTAAATTTAGTCAAGTTTTGTTAATAAATTTTGGTATCGAAAGTTTATAATGTATAGTGTATATAAAGCTTAAGTAAACTGTTTTAAAGTGTAAGTTTATTTGACATAGGCCATCACTTTCAACATAAAATAAACTCGATACATCTATAGGTTTTTAATTAAATGTCGAGTTATGAATTAAATTTTTAAAAATCCCAATTTGTATTCATTGCATGTAAAATATTCATACAATGCATCGTGAAAATAATTGAAATAAAATAATTTAAACGCATATGTAATATATAAAGCTCAGTTGATATATTTATGTTTGTTTGTATCCATTAAAAAAGGCCACTGCTTTGTTGACATTTTACCAAAAAATCTCTGCCACTGTCGTCTCTGAAAAAGCTCTTATATATTTACGACACTGCATCGTAACACAATTGTTATTAATACAATATTTGCAACAGCGTCTATGAGATAAAGATAATAAAGATAAATAAAGAAATTAGGCTATATTCCTAATTTAAAAAAAACAAACAAAACAAATCAATTTTATGTTAAAAACGCATGTGAAACCATGACAATAATTGATTTTAAAAATGACCTCTGTTAATCCATCATCAAAGGAATGAACATAACATATTAAATTCGCAATACAAAATAATTAAGCGTTTTCAGGATCACTTTATTTAGTTTAATCTACTTATGTTAATAGGTCCGGTAGCCTAAATTTAAATAGTTTGAAAAAAATACTGACACAATTATTACATAAATAGGTTTTTTAAATGTCGAGTTATGGAAGAGAAAATAATTAAAACAAATTCGCAATTAAATTTAAACGTCTAAACAATTAAATCTAATGCATCGTGTGGCAGTTGTAATTAAATATGTTTACGTGTCTATCTAATATATAGAAAGTAACAGTAAAGAAAATGACAATTCTTTGTACTACACAGCTCAAATTATGAAGCGTACACGAAAATGTGCGCACCGTAATTAGACATAATATTTTTTGAATGCGCACCGCTGAAAATAAAGTATTGGGGGAAAAAAACGTCACCAAAAGTAACTCGCTTTGAACGGCATTTGAAAGTCCGCGTAAATATGTTCAATACAGAAATGAGGTTAAATTTTTTATTCTTTGTCTCTGCATTTTCTGATTATTTAATTTACGGCATTCGGGCAAAAGGGACAATTACAAAAAGTAACTTAAAACCACCTTCAGGGTAAAAGGAACCGTCCTGCCAAATTTGGTCCCCGTCCGTCATTTGGTTTTTCCGTGATTGTCTAACAGAAAGTCGAAAAGTGAAACATACAAACATACAAACAAACAAACACCAACTGAGCTTTATATATTAGATTTATAGTCGAAAACTTTGTTTTTACGGGGTTGTTTATTTCAAAATGATCACGGAGATTTCAACGTGTTGTGCATCATATGTAATATTAAATCTATTTTAAACAGTATGTTTTGTGACTTAGTTGAACTTACAACTTTACAACTGCCCTGACTGTATTGTTCGTGTTTCGTATATTGTAGTTTGTTTGTGTTTGGCATGTTGTAGTTTGTTTGTGTTTGGTATGTTGTAGTTTGTTTGTGTTTGGTATTTTGTAGTTTGGTCTGTTGAGGTTTTCCGTTTAGCTTGTGTGCTGCGGGACAAGGAACTAAAATTCCTTTTTTGCACTCTTTTAAATCTAAGATTTTCCCCAGACTGCATCACTCAGAAGTTAATTAAAGTAAAGTCCCCTTTTCAGACCATGGTGGCCTATATATCATAATATTTATTATTTCAAAGGACTATAGACTTTTGACCTTAGCTTTGAAGTTGCAAATAAAATCCTCCGAATTCAAAAGATATCACAAAGTATGAGGACCACATTAATATATTTCTTAAATATTGATAAATAATAGGCACAAGAAATAATAAAAATAGACGCAAATTGACCCCCACTCCACCCCACCCCTCACCCAAAAAACAAAACAACAAAAATAGCAATTATAAAAATATCCACCGATAATACCCCAAAAAGTGGCTGCAATAACAAAATAGCTTCAGATAATGTCACTTTGTGTACTTAACCATTTTCAGCCCTGTTGACATTGGGCCCTGGTTCCAGACGTCGTTGAGCCATGACTGAAGTGTTTGGCCGGTGAGGCGATACATCTTGTAGTTGTAGTGTTTTGTTGCTCTTGTCGGTACAGGTGGAGCCACCAGCACTGACAGCTGTACCCAGACTTGCTGTAACATTAGATGAACTGGGCCGGGGGGGGGGAGGGACATGGTCAACATGTAAGTGAACAACGGCGTTAAACAGTTGACTTTGAGGGACATCAATTCTTAATTCATACATCAAGTGGAAAATGTATGTATTAGACACAAAAAATTAGTTCATAATACAATTTTTGGAATTAGATTGATATGTCTGTCCTGTTGTGACTAATACATAAAATACAATGATATTTTAATACAAAAATGGGTTTCCAAATAAAAACGTAAGAATTTCCAAAAAAAATTTAAAAGTAATATAATTTTTTTAATCACGTTCTTTACAAAAAGAAGACACAGAAGAATGTGCCTTGAGCTCTCAACGTTTTTTACACGAGTAACTAGTTTATCTTTAAATGATAGTTACGTAAAAATGTATACATTGTGAGCAAGATATAAGCATATCGCTCTGGGGAATCATCCTTCCATATAGTCTAGAAGTGCACCATGAAAGCAATAAGTATAGAAACAAGAAACCAAAATCATGATAACTGATAAGTACTGAGTACAGAAACAATTATAAAGAGGGGGGAAAAAAGTTATAATATCAGTATTTACAAAGTTAAAGGATGAAAATTATAATGATTAAAATCATCTCAGCGATGATTACGTTTTAATAAGTTAGTTGATGATGTGAGGTGCGCCACACATTGTTTCGTTTCACAATGCAAAGGTTGTTGACAACTTTAGTAAACATCCTTTTCCTAGCTCTCAGACTGACTTTAGTGTACATCCTTTTCCCAGCTCTCAGACTGACTTTAGTGTACATCCTTTTCCTAGCTCTCAGACTGACTTTAGTGTACATCCTTTTCCTAGCTCTCAGACTGACTTTAGTGTACATCCTTTTCCTAGCTCTCAGACTGACTTTAGAGTACATCCTTTTCCTAGCTATCAGACTGACTTTAGTGTACATCCTTTTCCTAGCTCTCAGACTGACTTTAGAGTACATCCTTTTCCTAGCCCTCAGACTGGTAGAAAAACCATGATTTTCTACTTTTTAAAAATTGTTGTTATTTTGAAAAATATGGTCATTTAATATTTTTAGAATTGTAGTTTTCTATTTTTTTTAGTGATGAGTATTGAGTGTGTGTTTATATAGCAATCAAATTTCACTACTTACTTAACACAGCCAGCTACTAAATTACTAAAAGCGATTTCTCAAATTACTAAACGTATTGAAATGTTTATTTAATATTAGTATTCCAATCATTTTTTGTAATACACACTTATCACAGGGTAAGTTCTTTGTTAAAAGTCTTGGAACGAAACAATGTAAAATTGGAATGTAACTCATAGTTATTTTAAATAATATTGATCATTGTTTGATTTGTTTAAAAATCGTGTTTCCATGGTTACACCAAAATACGTAGTAAAATTGGAGAGATGTAAAAAAAAGTCACCTGAGCACAAAAGAACTCGTAAAACCTTGAATCGATCAAACATTGTAAAGAGGTCATGGTTCACGTGGCTGCTGCATTGATTACAGATACAGTCAATTTACTCGCTGGTAAACTGGAATGAGGCATAAAGCCAGGTGCTGTACACAGGTGTACTGTACACAGGTGTAATTGGACGATTTACTAGTAATTATTCAAAGAAATGTGGCAAGTAATGAGTACCATAACTGTACAATTAAAATCACCATTATTGACAAGGTGTCAGAAGATTATCTGTGTCCAGGGTTAGTAGAACAAGGATTTCGTTTCGTTACCTTTGCCTGAAGGTAGATTTTGAAGATCCCATTTTAGTCAGTGATGGCTTTGAGGTGACTTTCATCAATTTTTTCATGACTGACACAGAACCCTAGAATTAATATATAAATTTTATCTTACCTCCCTTGTCCTGAAATTATTTAAACATTAAAAATACAAATATTCATTTTAGCTTAATTGTGCATTAATCTACGCTTAAATTTCAATTGAGTGACCGAGAACAGAAAAATACTTGACACTTCAGTTTAAAGTGATTGTTTTCCGTTGTTTTTGTTTGTTTAATAGCTTTGAAAAAAAATGTAACAACAAATCTTTGTTAGCTGTCTTAAACTGACCGATTTAATGGCAATCAGCCAGTCAGATAAGTTGCTGTCTTTCACCAGCACGGAGCCCCGCCTTGAAAAAGATAATGGATCAGTTAAATGATCATTTCACATAAGTTTATCAACATACAATGTAATCATGTTCTTTATATCTTATTCATTTCAGGCTTTTAAGCGACTAAATTTTATTTAAAAATCATGCTAATAATAAATAAAATACAAAATACACAAACAAATTGTGCAATGAAAACAATGAATTTGAGCTTTATTGTTAAACTAAAACGAAATTTAAAAATAAAGCTCAAATGTATTGTTCTCATTGCACAATTTATATGTGTATTTTGAATTTAATTTAAAAGCTTTATCGCAGTCCCATTCTATATGATATATTAATAATAATTAATTTAATGCGCTGTGTTTTTGTTCTGTACAGAATTATGGATAAAATCCGAATGACATTATTAAATCGAGAAATCAAAACTCGCTCCAATTAATTTCCACGTCCCGTCCTCCCTATACAACTCGTCATCTTAATTGAAGCGACCAACTCAAACGTATGGCATTTAATGTCATCTTGAGTACTGATAATTGAGATATGAGTCAAACTCTCTCTTAAATTTTTTGTTTTGTTTCGGTAATACTTATAAGCGGAATTCATCTATGTGCGTTTTAGATGAAAACTGCACATTACATAGAATAGTTCTTAGAGATTCATAAATTATTTGAGAAATGATCACGCTTTACGCTCCAGGTGGGGTAAAGCACCTAGAAAATCACTGCGAAGTAACTTCGAGTTCGAACTCTTCCTATAAAGTGAGGTAAAGCAGAAGGACAGAACATGTAAAAAATAAAAAATAATGAAAATAGAAAGAAAACAAGGAAAAAGGGAATAAAAAATAAAAAAAGATATAGAGAATGAAAGACAGAATGACAGACAGAATGAGAAAAGTAGGAAAATAAAATATAATGAAAGAAAGGAATAACAAATGAAAGAAAGAATAAAAGAAATAAAAGAAAGCAAGAAAGAAAGAAAGACAAACATAGATAATACAAGAAAGCATTGGCGAAGGAAAGAAAGAATGAATGCAAAAAAAAAGAAAAAAAAAGAAAGGAGCCAGAGAGAAAAGGAAAACAAAGGTAAAGCTGTGGAAGTGTCATACAAACAATATGTACTTGAAATATCCAAAAGCGACACTTGTATGGTCAGCATTGTCCAGTAGGAGTGGTAGGGGCCAGCCATCGAGGAAACTGAGGGATCTAGAGGTGAAAGATAGCATTTTGTTTTTGACATTAAAAAGGTAAAAAGATTTCTTTCAGCTCACCAACATGTGCGCGAATTTGATCAGTAATTTAAATGTTCAAGAATGGTAGCCAGGGAACTACAATCATCGGAGGTATGTATCAGTGGCTGGAGGTTGGAGAACATGACGCAGTAGACACCAATACGTCATCCTTTGTCGCCTCAACTGATTCTATAAAGAAGTTTGTTCTATTCACTAATTGTCCTTGGCAGTAACCAGCAATCGTGTTTGATGTTGTTGTATTGAGCAGCCCTGGACTGTCCGCAGCCTGGACTGTCCGTAGCACTGGACTCTCCGAAGCCCTGAACTGTCCGACGCCCTGTACTGTCCGCAGCTTTGGACTGTCCGTCGTTGTCTACACGGTAGAGGAATGACTTTGCGACCTATGTTGGAGCAGTGGACCGGCACATTATTTACTCCGCATGAATAACATCGATAGCCAGGACAGTTTGTTAGAGCTCTGTCCATTTAAAACGTTTGCTTAGTGCCACTGACCTGATCTGGGTTAAAACTAAGGATGTTAAACGATAATCGGAGAACCAATTATCGGTTTTGAAAGCGATAATCGGTTTTGAATTTCCCAAACCGATTACCGAATTTATTTATTATTTATTTTAAAAATCCTTTCCGTATTGAAAACTTCAAAAAATATTCGCACAAAAAAATTTACTCCCGCATTTGCAGACATTTTCATCCAATAAGGCCGCCAAGGTTTGTTTATTTTTAAGTTTTGAGCGTGTGTTTGTAAATTAATAATTTATAGTTTTCCGATAAGTGTGACGTCTTTACGTTCATTTGATTTCCGAAATCGACAAAAATAGACGTAATAAATGCAGGCTATATTGTCGAAATCATGATGTAGACTAGACATTACAATTTCCCACATTACGTATTGCGTATGACACCATTTCATTAATTCCACCGTTTCCACACCATCTTCGCCAGCCCTAGAGACAGCTCTGGGTGGGACTGCATTTCTTTAACTCCACGAAACATGTCACGTAATTTATTGAATTAAAATAAGTATAAAAGGTCGATGCGATTTCAAATTCAATTAAAGTTAGTTAGAGCTTGGCGTCAGTTCAACATTTAAAAATATTAAATTTTATACAAATCAAAATTAAGTTTACAAATATGGCTGGTCGAATAAATAAATCTGATGTGTAAATTTATTTGAAATTATCTTGACTTTAATTTATAAAATTTATCTATGGACATTTCGCATCTATTCTTTGTTTCCTATTTCTACCAAGCATGATTGCAACTCAGTTAATTTATTTTTGTTTATTAATGATATTATTTCGCTTAAAAATAAAGTTTTTAAAAAATAAACATACATTATACAATAGATCTTTGACTGTTTATCTGTGTCTTTCTTTACAAGCCCCAAGGATAAATTAATCATTGTCTTCCTTACAACCAACACCAATTCATAGCTCACCCCTCACATTACTCAGAATTCATTGACAAGATTTATGTGTATCTGTGGTGTGGCAGCAACTGAGCGTCAAGTCGAGCACGTTGCTTTGCTTGCAAGCAATAATGATACATGTATATATATATATATATATATATATATATATATATATATATATATATATATATGCCAATTAATAGCTGACCCATCGCGTCAATCAGATTTCATTGATACAACGGTGTGGCAGCAACTGAGCGTCAAGTCGAGCACGTTGCTTTCCTTGCAAGCAATAATGATATATATATATATATATATATATATATATATATATATATATATATATATATATATATATATCTAATATATAAAGCTCAAATGTTTGTATGTTTGTATGTTTGTATGTTTGTATGTTTGTATGTTTCACTTTTCGACTTTCTGTTAGACAATCACGGAAAAACCAAATGACGGACGGGGACCAAATTTGGCAGGACGGTTCCTTTTACCCTGAAGGTGGTTTTAAGTTACTTTTTGTTATTGTCCCTTTTGCCCGAATGCCGTAAATTAAATAATCAGAAAATGCAGAGACAAAGAATAAAAAATTTAACCTCATTTCTGTATTGAACAAATTTACGCGGACGTTCAAATGCCGTTCAAAGCGAGTTACTTTTGGTGACGTTTTTTTCCCCCAATGCCAATACTTTATTTTCAGCCGTGCGCATTGGAAAAAATATTATAATGTCTAATTACGGTGCGCACATTTTCGTGTACGCTTCATAATTTGAGCTGTGTAGTACAAAGAAATGTCATTTTCTTTACTGTTACTTTCTATATATTAGATAGACACGTAAACATATTTAATTACAACTGCCACACGATGCATTAGATTTAATTGTTTACACGTTTAAATTTAATTGCGAATTTGTTTTAATTATTTTCTGTTCCATAACTCGACATTTAATGAAAAACCTATTTATGTAATAATTGTGTCAGTATTTTTTTCAAGGCTTCATTTTTAGCGGTGCACGTTTTAAAATCTTTTATCGCCTGATTACTGTGCGCACATTTTCGTGTACGCATCTTACATTTAGCTGTGTCCTATTAATATAACATTTATATTTTGTTTGTATTTTACATAAGCTGTTGTATCTAATATATAAAGCTCAAATGTTTGTATGTTTGTATGTTTGTATGTTTGTATGTTTGTATGTTTGTATGTTTGTATGTTTGTATGTTTGTATGTTTGTATGTTTGTATGTTTGTATGTTTCACTTTTCGACTTTCTGTTAGACAATCACGGAAAAACCAAATGACGGACGGGGACCAAATTTGGCAGGACGGTTCCTTTTACCCTGAAGGTGGTTTTAAGTTAGTTTTTGTAATTGTCCCTTTTGCCCGAATGCCGTAAATTAAAAAATCAGAAAATGCAGAGACAAAGAATAAAAAATTTAACCTCATTTCTGTATTGAACAAATTTACGCGGACGTTCAAATGCCATTCAAAGCGAGTTACTTTTGGTGACGTTTTTTTCCCCAATGCCAATACTTTATTTTCAGCCGTGCGCATTTGAAAAAATATTATAATGTCTAATTACGGTGCGCACATTTTCGTGTACGCTTCATAATTTGAGCTGTGTAGTACAAATAATTGTCGTTTTCTTTACTGTTACTTTCTATATATTAGATAGACACGTAAACATATTTAATTACAACTGCCCTACGATGCATAAGATTTAATTGTTTACACGTTTAAATTTAATTGCGAATTTGTTTTAATTATTTTCTGTTCCATAACTCGACATTTAATGAAAAACCTAATTATGTAATAATTGTGTCAGTATTTTTTTCAAGGCTTCATTTTTAGCGGTGCACGTTTTAAAATCTTTTATCGCCTGATTACTGTGCGCACATTTTCGTGTACGCATCTTAAATTTAGCTGTGTCCTATTAATATAACATTTATATTTTGTTTGTCTTTTACATAAGCTGTTGTCTTTTACATAACCTATACACTCATACTATTTAAACTTAGGCTACCGACTTATTAACATAAGTAGATTAAACTAAATAAAGTGATCCTGAAAACGCTTAATTATTTTGTATTGCGAATTGAATATGTTATGTCCATTCCTTTGATGATGAATTAACATAGTCCATTTTTAAAATCGAGTATTGTGATGGTTTCACATGCATTTTTAACATAAAATTGATTTGTTTTTTTTTGTTTTTTTAAAATTAGGAGTATAGCCTAATTTTTTTTATTTATCTTTATTATCTTTATCTCATAGACGCTGTTGCAAATATTGTATTAATTACAATTGTGTTACATTGCAGTGTCGTAAATATATAAGAGCTTTTTTAGTGACGACAGTGGCAGAGATCTTTTGGACAAATGTCAACAAAGCAGTGGCCTTTTTTTAATGGATACAAACAAACAAACATAAAAATATCAACTGAGCTTTATATATTACATATGCGTTTAAATTATTTTATTTCAATTATTTTCACGATGCATTGTATTAATATTTTACATGCAATGAATAAAATTGGGATTTTTTAAAATTTAATTCATAACTCGACATTTAATTTAAAACCATAGATGTAGCGAGTTTATTTTATGTTGAAGGTGATGGCCTATGTCAAATAAACGTACACTTTAAAACTGTTTACTTAAGCTTTATATACACTATACATTATAAACTTTCACTACCGAACGTATTAACAAAAGTTGACTAAATTTAATGAAGTGATCCTGAAAACGCTTAATTAATATGAATTGCGAATTGAATATGTTTTTATGTTCATGCCTCTGTATTCAGAATAGCATAGGACATTTCTAAAATTGCCTTTTAATTATTTTTAAGATGCACATAGTAACAGACGGTTGAATCTTCTTTTTTAATGTATTTTTTTTTCAGATATAAAATCTGGTGTGTGTGTGTGCATTGAATATAATTTACAAAATGTGATGCCTTATCCGAAATAGGGAACAAAAAAAAAGATTCCTTTTTGAAATTATACACATTGCTTATAAACCGTAAATATAAATCGTAAAATATAGAGACATAAAAATGTTCAATATTATTTCCCTGTTTAGACGATTACGAATACGTCAAAATGAAGAGTTATTTTGGTCCAGTACATTTACTTTATAACAAGACTTTACTTTATGCGGCCAGCTTTCTATATGTCTAAATATGGTGTGCACATTTTTTTATATCATTTTAATACGACCGTTTTTTTTAAAAATAGTATTTTAGAAAGTACATTTATAATTTTGTTTATTTGCGCTATGAGTCAATTAGCTTTTGCCTTTTAAAGGGATAGTGCAACATGTTCTTTATCTCATAGACGTGGTTACAAATATATAACTTACAATTGTGATACGATGCAATTTCGTAATTATATATTAAATTTTTGAGTGACGAGGGTGGTAGAGCTCTTTCGGAAAACATATAAGTTATGTTAATTTGGTACAAGTGGGAATGAAATTGTAAATTTAGTTATTATGGTCGGCAAGAATCATTATTTAATAAGTCATATCTTTTGAATAGTAAGGTTATGTTAAAAGGCACTGCATTAAGTGAAAACAACTCACGCGGTAAAATGGCATATCTCTGTTTCTCATAAGATTTTAACTAAATAGTTGAATCTGAAATTTAACTTGGCAAAAAAAAATTGTAATAACCATCACCTAATACTTGGATAAAGGGTTAGCACACTTCCGCTACAAAGTGTGGGTATTTTTCAAGAATATATATATATATATATATATATATATAAATATTTAAATATGTTTGTGTGTGTATGAATGTCCTTTATAGCTGTCTAAACCATTCACCCGATCATAATGAAACTTTTCAAGACTGTTGAGTATGCTCCCGGGATGGTAACTATCACTTTTTTCAAAATTTAACACTCATGGGGCGCCGGGGGCCCATATCGTCATGTTTTGCTTATACGAGCTATATAAAAATTAGTTTAGGCTTTAGCTACTGTGTAAATTATTGGATCTTAACCAAAATGTGTATATGACAACTTGATAGCCAATATTAAAATACTATAGGGCACTAAACTGCTAATATTCATTCCTTTGGGGCTGGGGGCCCAAAAATTCACATTTTTTAAGCGTTTAAGATTTTATTCACCATTCAGTCATTAACAATCTTGACAAATTATGACACATGTATCAATTATTATACTAATTGAAATGAACAGATGTTTTGAACTTTATATCTTGCCCAGAATGGGCTCTGGGACCCTTAATGTCGTTTTTATCTTATATGAGCTATATAAAAAATAGTTTCTACGTTAGCTACTTAGTAAATGAATAGATCTTCACCAAACTTTGCACACAAAAACTTGGTAGCCTATATTAAAATACTATAGACACTGCACTTCTAATGCCAATATCTTCGTGGCCGGGGCCCCAAATATCTTTTTTCGTATATGTTTAAGATATTTTTCCTATTTACTTTTTAAAGAGCTTGAGAAATATAGCCACAATAAAAATGAACTAAAATGAACAGGTTTTTGAAATTGACCTCTTGCACCGAATGGGCCAGGGCCCCTTAATGCTATTTTCCCCCTATTGTAGGTATATAAAAAGTAGTTTAAGAGTTAGATATTGAGAAAAAAACTGGATTTTGACAAAACTTAGAATATAAAAACTTAAGAGCCTATATTACTATAGGGCACTCAACTCTTAATTTCCATTCCTTCGAAAAAGTCTTTTTACTGAACTTTAATCATTGTATTCCCTATTCAATTTTACACGATATTGAGGAATATATATTGAGTACAATAGATAAAAACAACATTAAGGGCCCCAGGGCCCATTCTGGGCAAGATATAAAGTTCAAAACACCTGTTAATTTCAATTTGTATAATAATGGATACATATGTCATTCTTTGTCAAGATTGTTAATGACTGAATAGTGAATAAAATCTTAAACGTTTAAAAAATGAGTACAATGGCAATAAAAAAAACGATAATATCACTCATTTTTGGGGCCGGGGCCCTTAATATCGTTTCTTCTTTCGTACGCTATTTAATTATTAATTTGTTTATCCGTTTGCTATGAAACTTGGATTTTTTTTTCACACTTCCACGAAGATTTCTTCAGAATTATTTTTAAACATACCACTCATTGGTTTCTTTAAATTTATTCCTTTTTACTTTGATCGTTGCAACGCACGACGGGTCTACTAGTTAAAATATAAAGGATAAATTTCCAAAGATTTTTTAAAAGATATTTCTCTACAATTCAGTTTTGCTGTTCGGTTTTTACATTAATAATATTTTTCAACATCTGCAGTATTTTTTGTATAGTAAAATGTATTGGATACATCTATTATTATAACAAACATCAGTTTTGCCACACAAGCGTGTTGCCAGTTTTATTTTATTTATTCTTTAGCGTTTCTATTTAATGATCGAGTTTATAGTAAATAGACAACATTTCCTGTATGAAACCAAATATATTTTAAAAGTATAAAAAATCATTTGTTTGACAGAAGTCAAGAGACATTGAGGCTCGTGATATTGTTTACCTCAGTATCTATGCTCTCCACCAATGTCTAAAGATATTTGCGCACATTTCGTGTATTAACTGCCCTTTGATATTATAGACACACTATGCTCTCTGTGGCACAATCAGATCATTTCAACGCTACACAATTTTATTTAAGGAAAATTAAATCTATTTGAAGATTATTACAATTTTTTTATCGTGCTAAATAATATTATTTCATATGTAGATAGCATTTATTGCTAAAGGTTGAAAAGGTTTTTTTTATTTTAAGTTCTGTAACTAAATACTTTTATTTACATTAGGGCTGGTACTGATTTTTTATTTAAAAATAAACGATTAATTTCGATTAATCACATTTTAAAACGCATGTATAGATCCCGTTAAGTTACGATTCATTATTTTGCGATATTGGTTAAGTTGCGGTAATTCCAAGGCTCTCAAATTTTGTGACGTAACAGCTGATTCGTTCTGCCATGCCAGAAAAAAGGAAGAATACCTTGCTTTTTTACATATGCACGTCTAAATAAATAAAAATAATACGGGGGAAAAGTATGCAAGTGACAAAAAATATAAATTGCTGGATACGTCCCGCGGTGTAGCATACGCAGCAGACTTGTTCATGGATAGTGCAAAGAAAGGGGGAACAAAGGGACACAAACTACAAGGAAGAAATCAAAACAACGCTAGTTAACATCCAGTGCTTTTCAAACATTTTGGATAGTGGACCGGCAGGATTTTTTCTATATTGGCGTGGACCGGTGCACTAGTTTCCCTGTGCAGATTTGGTAGCGACATAAGCCTATGCATGGCCTACAGCCCTAAAACATATGGCGTGAATATATGACACAAGTCATCCAACAATTTTGAAAAGAATAGTCATTTGTCTTTTACTTGTCTTCAACGATCTTTATGAATATTTTCGGTATCTAGTTTACTTTGCCAAACTATGTTCTTCATCGGTATGTGGTGGGAATATGGGCTATTTATAAAAATGTCGTCTGAGAATAAAATGTTTCTAATGTGCCAGATTTGTACTAATTATTTTTTTTTAAATACTAATCGTCAATGATTTTCTCTATGAATATTTTAGTACTAAGTCAATTTTAATTATGTTGATATTATTTCTACCTTCAAGTTACCAATCCTATGAAAATAAATAATATAATAGTCCAAGTCACTCACTGATTGGATGTGGAACGCTGAGGAACGATGTACAACAGTCTATAGCAGTTAAAAAATCGTGTAGTGATTTTTAACCAACTTCCTGGTCAGCTAGGGAGCTGAAATTTTGCAAGCAGTTTCGTGCCGATGATAAAACGATGTAATAACATTTCAGATCGATAGCATGTACTGTAATTAAATTATTGAATTTTTAAATTATTTTATTTATCTCTATGTATCATGTTAAATTTTTGGGATAGAGTGTCGCGGAGCGTATTATATTGATCAACCTTTCCTGTCGTGCAATAAGGTGCGTATTTTATTGACAACACTTTTTATAAACATATTCCTGATCGGTGCGCATTATATTAAACATGTTTTACGACACAAATGCAATTTTGTATTTTTGAATGGTCTTGCGCTGCGTATTATAATGAACATTCTTTTAGTTATGTCTCGTACATAAAGGATTTATAGTCAAAAACGTGTTTTTATGGGTTTTTTTTATTACTGATTTATATTTACCAATGTTCGTTCGTCCGTCGATACGACGAGGACCACTCTAGTCATCCGAGGGTTGTCTGTGCGTGCGCAGATGGCTGATTAGGCCGATCCTTGCACGAAAGGTTCGGGAACAGAAGGGACAAGGGGACGAGTGCGACATCTCCTGGAGGGTTGACAGCATGGGCCTTTCGGGCTTGCCTCTTCTTTTCTGCGGCGGTGATCCGGTTTGCCTCGCATGACCTGGCACCTTCGTGGATGGAAGAGCGCCAGGTGGATCGGTCCATTGCAGCTCGTTCCCACGTGTCTGGATTGATGGCAAACGCTTTCATTGAGGCTTTCAGTGTGTCTTTGAAGCGTTTCTTTTGCCCACCGTGGGACCGCTGGCCATACTGGAGCTCACCATAGAAGATTCTCTTTGGCAGTCTCTCGTCTGGCATTCGGACAACGTGCCCTGCCCAGCGAAGCTGGGACTGCATCAGGAGGGTGAAGATGCTGGGGAGACCTGCCCTTGGTCAGTACCACTGTGTCTGGAATTTTGTTCTGCCACTTTATGCCGAGAATCTTCCTGAGGCTTGTTATATGAAAGTGGTTAAGCTTTCTTGCATGGCGCTGATAAACAGTCCAAGTTTCACAAGCATATAGCAGTGTGGGGAGCACCACTGCCCTGTACACTTTCAGCTTGGTCTGGATGGTAATGCCTCTTCTGTTCCAGACATTAGGGTACAACCTGCCGAAAGTGGAGCTGGCTCTGGCAATTCTGACGTTCACTTCGTCATCGATGGTGACATTTTGAGACAGTGTGCTGCCTAGGTATGTGAACCGGTGCACTGTGTTGAGTCTCTGGCCGTTGACAGTGATGTTGGGCTCTACGTAGGGCCTTCCAGGCGCGGGCTGATGGAGGACCTCAGTCTTCTTAGTGTTGATTGTCAGACCAAAGTTTGTGCAGGCGCTGGAGAACAGGTTTACACTGCGTTGCATGTCGGCTTCTGAGACAGCGTTGAGGGCACAGTCATCAGCGAACAGCAGGTCTCTGATGATGTCTGTCATAACCTTGGTTTTTGCCTGGAGCCTCCGAAGGTTGAACAGCTTGCCATCTGTGCGGTACTTCAGGTTGACACCAACATCCTCGTCTCTGAAGGCCTCTGTCAGCATGGCGGAAAACATGAGGCTAAACATGTTGGTGCCAGGACGCAGCCCTGCTTGACCCCGTTTGTGACTGGGAAAGGATCAGAAAACTACCCGCTGTCCTGGACTCTGGCCTGCATGCCCTCATGGAATTGTTGCACCAAGACGATGAATTTCCTTGGGCAACCGTACTTGGCCATGATCTTCCACAGACCCTCTCTGCCAACAGTGTCAAAAGCCTTGGTCAGGTCGACATAGTTGGAGAACAGGTCGGAGTTCTGCTCCTGACATTTCTCTTGCAGCTGCCTGGCAGCGAACACCATGTCGATGGTTCCTCGCTCTTTTCGGAATCCACACTGACTTTCAGGCAGGAGTCCTTGGTCAAGGTGGACTGTGAGGCAGTTGATGAGGATTCTGGCAAGGATCTTTCCTGCGATAGAAAGCAGGGATTGCCTCTGTGGTTGTCACAAGCCTGTCTACTTCCTTTTCGCTTATATAGATGTATGATTGTGGCATCTTTGAAGTGCTGCGGGATCGTCTCTTGTGGCCATATTAAGAGAAACAGCTGGTTGAGCATTTCAGTCAGGGCTGTTCCCCCCTCCTTGAAGACCTCAGCTGGTATGGCGTCAGAACCAGGTGCTTTGCCACTGGAGAGGATAAAGATCGCTTTCTGGGTCTCGAGCAAGGTAAGGGGGTCATCCAGTGCTTTGTTTGTGGGCACCTGGGGTAGACGATTGATGGCTTCGTCGTTGATTGTCAAAGGGTGATTTAGGACGTCATCGAAATGTTCGACCCATCTCTCCAAGATATATTTACCAATAATTTTCAGTAGAAAGCTAAAGGAATGTGCTGATACTCTACAAAATAAATAAGAAAATGTAAAATTGTGAGATGAGTGTGTTTACAAATGAGTTGTCACTGTGTACGTGGCATTTTGTTCACACGTCACCACATGACTTTTTATTCTGAAATCTTTACGTCACATAGGGCTGGGAGCATTTAGACATTGGAACATAATAATTGACCCTAGTGGAACTGTTGCTGGAGAGCTCAATGGGTCATCGTCTATTGTCAGACTGGTTGTCACGTTATCCATATCTGGTCGAAAAAAAAATATTTATATTGTAAATTAGTTTATTAATATAAGTTTGGTATTTCTGATTTGAAGAACGAGATGTCAAAAATTTACTTTCTAGCCTTAATTAAGGAAAATAACTGTAAAACTATCTGATCTTGGGACATAAAATATTATTTTCCGATTGTTTTATTTATTTGTTTTAATTTTTTTAAGTAAATATTAAATATAACAATTTTTAGTGCATTAAAAGATGAAATACTGTTAAAATGGAAACCAATTCTTTCAAATGAATAATGAAATAGATAATATTGATAAAAATATCCAATACTAGTAATTTTGAATTAACCATTTGATAAGTAGAGCTTACAATTCAAAATGTAAATAAATTTATATTTAAGATTGCTTAAAAGCGCATATTGTATTAGAAAAGTATGTTCCTTATTGCATGATATGTTTATAGTATTTGTTTATTCTTTGTTACAAGTTAAAACTTTTATGTTCAAATTAACCTTATTGCAAATTTGTTTAATTTCATACATCACTAAACAATGCAATGATGTTTTACAATTTATTATGTGCACTTTATAATGATTTTATCGTTATATTATATTTAAGATGTATAGTATTTAGTTGTTGTTTTGTATCCCTATATAAAGACAAGTAAATTAATTAGTAGAAATTGATTGACTACGCACCATATAAGTTTGTTATTTCATACCCACGCGAATAAAGACTGATTCCCCCAACACCATATATGTTTGTTATTTCATACCACGCGAATAAAGACTGACTCCCCCAACACCATATATGTTTGTTATTTCATACCACGCGAATAAAGACTGACTCCCCCACCACCATATATGTTTGATATTTCATACCCACGGGAATAAAGAATGGGTCTCTGTCACATAGCCGAGTGGGCGTGACCTTATTAACTCTGTCTCACAATAAATCTCTGAGGCACTGTTTGAATAACATAACTTTTAATCACTTCTTCTATTTACATTAATTTACATCGAGTATATATCACGTCCGTAAAATGGAATCATACACTCAGTCGCCATCTTCTCAATCTCTCTCTATCTGATCTCCATCCGACCTTCTCACAACTACACACCTCCTGTTCTCCCGTGTCCGTCTCGACTCAGTGACCACACTAACAGGCTGAACCTTGGACTTCAGTTGACCTCATAACACTCGCATTCCTTTCTTATTTCCACCAGTTCGCTCCCCTTTTCTCTTTTCTGTCAAACCCGTGAATTCTCGCGTGACATTCACCCCCATCCTTCGAAAAAAATGTTTTGGCACAAAACATTTTTAGGTCATCACAACATTTTTGGCCTTCATAAAATCAAATCAATCTATATCTATATTCAAATTTCAAATATTTATCATCAATGAACATTCATTGCCTTAAATACAACATCTGGATATAAAATCAATAAGGAAAATTGTGTAGGACTTAACAGTCTACCTGTGTTGAAAAAATGGAATTTTTATATTATATTTACTTCATGGCTATTTCAAATCAATTCTACCATAAATACATATATGTATTAATTTACACCAAGCCGTGATCTCAAAGGTTATATTACAGATACAAAATACTTCAATCTGATTTGAGATGAAATGATATATGACATTGATTAAAAAGTATACTTTAAGGGGAAAAATATGAGAAAAATGATGACATTACAACTGGGATGAATGCAAACAAAAAGATCATCAATTCTTCTTCAGGCTCTTAAAGGTTCGATGATTCACCAATCACGACCACAATCATTTCCATTGATAATGTTAACACCAGCATCTTGAATAAGTCGCTTGGCTTCTGAGATGGCATTTTTCTTCCTGATAATTCAACAGAACTTCGGCCAGATGAGTCACCGTCACGAGACACCTTTATCCGACATCCACTGTCTGCTTCCATGTCTCTGATTCTATTTCCTCCACGACCAATGATTCTTTCTACTTCAGATGATTCCACATAAATAGTCTCCGACTCACTATCACTATCTCTGCGACTACGGCCTTCATCACTTCTGCTATATCCGTGATTGTCAATAGTGGCTACAACTACAATGTCATTAGCTCTTGTTTCTTCTCGATTTATCTTTCTCCTATCATCCATGTCTTGGTTTTCATTTTTTCTCCATGGTTGGTCATAATTTCTGTTTCTGGAATCATAACCATAATATCTGCCCCTCCATGATCGTCTACCTTGATCATAATCTCTATATCTGTACTTATGATAATATCTGCCTTTGTTTTCAAAATGATCTTGTCTATATCTTGTTTCTGTTTTATTTCGTGTTGGGCTAGTCTTAGGTGACCCCCTATCTGTCTTTTCTTTGTTGTAATAGCAATGCCTCGCTATATGTCCTCTTCTGCCGCAGCAATAGCAAATAGTTTCTGGTTTTTTATTTTGGATTGTTGCAAGGAAATCATGTCTTTTGTCCATTTCGACATCAGGATGTGAATCCTTGAACGTTCGTAGTGCGTTTGTCAACTCTGCCTGAGTCCTAATTTTCTTGTCTGTTAAATATGTAAATAGCGTTGGTGTCGCGCTTTCCAAGAATTTATCAATCAAAACCATGTCTAATATGGATCTTGGATCGCTTGTATCGATAGCTGCAAGTTCCAGCCATTTTGTTAGTTTCACCTGTGCTTCATGCACAATCATTTGAGGGTCTTTGTCCCTTTTAATTCTTATTTCATGGAATTCTTTCCTATAGTCATTTTCTGATTTTCCAAAGTTCAATAAAAGTGCCTTTTTACATTTTTGTAATTTTTTTTGTCCTGTTTGGATATACTATTATAAGCTTCAAAAGCGTCTCCAGTGAGTTTGGTCATGAGTTGTGTAGGCCAATCTTTTTCTTCATACCCTTTTATATCCATAACAGATTCAAAATAGTCCAGATAAACATCTATTTTTTCTTTTTTACTGTCATATTTTCTTACTTTGATCGATTCATTTGGTGTTGATTTATCATTAGTATTATTACCTGGATTGTGGCCTCTTTCTTGTAGTTCAATTTGCAGTTTCAGGTTATCATTTTTTAGTTGTTCCATTTCTCTTCTTGCACTTCTTTCTTCTCTTTCATTTGTTTGGTTTCGCCTCTCTTCTTCTTTGGCTTCTTTGACTTTCTCTTCAACGAACTCTCGTAGTTCTTTACCCATTAATCCAAATTCTTTGGCAATAGAAGTGAATTCCTTATAGTAATCCATTTTCTAATGGTTGTATTGAATCGATGTTGTTTTCACTTCATTTATTTATTCCACTGATTGTCTCTTATTTTATGTACTTTAATTATGTCGCACAATGTTCACTTGTTAAAATAGATGACTCTCACTGTCTCTAAAATACTTTCATCTCCGTAGTATGAATTTATGTCAGTATGTCCATTAAACATAAATTCCTGCTGGTATTCCTTTAGGAAGTGTGATTGTCACGACTCATCGAAAATAATGTGCTTTCACCATTTTATGTCAGATCTTTTTACTTCTGAGGCGAAATCCTCGTTTTCACTTCTGACACCATTTATGTCAGATCTTTTTACTTCTGACACCATTTATGTCACATTGCCGAGTGGGCGTGACCTTATTAACTCTGTCTCACAATAAATATCTGAGGCACTGTTTGAATAACATAACTTTTAATCACTTCTTCTATTTACATTAATTTACATCGAGTATACATCACGTCCGTAAAATGGAATCATACACTCAGTCGCCATCTTCTTATTCTCTCTCTATCCGACCTTCTCACAACTACACACTCCATGTCACCTCCGTGTCCGCCTCGACTCAGTGACCACACTAACAGCTTGAACCTTGGACTTCAGTTGCACTCATAACACTCGCATTCCTTTCTTATTTACACCAGTTCGCTCCCCTTTTCTCTTTTCTGTCAAACCCGTGAATTCTCAAGTGACAGTCTCCCACCACCATAATTGTTTGTTATTTAATACCCACGCGAATAAAGACTGAGTGCCTAACAACCATAGTACCATCGATTCTTTATAA